>NC_069400.1:79930900-79956323 GCF_026875155.1 Cherax quadricarinatus | reverse complement strand
GCCTCATGGTGGCTCGGGGTATGATACCAGGTTTAACTATGGCCGACACAAGCCGACGTACGAACCACAGCCCGGTTGGTCAGGTACTGACTTTAGGTTCCTGTCCAGTGCCTTCTTAAAGACAGCCAGGGGTACATATAAATACAGTTACACAAATTATCATACATTGTAACATATGTGTAAATTACCCAGGATAAGCCATTGAATTATTTGCCCAATGGCCAGCGAAAGCATTAAAAAATTTTTCTCTTTCAAATTTACTGGTGAGTAGGAAAAGTTGATATTATAACCATAATAGTAGTTGTGGAAAATACTGTATATTCTCCAAAAATACTGTGTATTTCATATGTAAATTGATGGCCTATATTGTAGGTAATAAAAATTAATTTGTAAATAAAGAACCAGCGATGGGTGAGCGTCGCTGGGGGGGAGACGCCATTGTTTTTTAATGTGATACAAGCACGTTAGTGTAATGTGCATAATTTTCGTCGCTCTAGGGGTTATATTGGGCTTAAAACCTCTCAAAAAGGAGCCTAAATTGTTGGATTTGCAGTCATGCATAACATGAGCACTAAGCAGATGGACAAGACAGCTTTAAAGCCCCAGCTAAGTTGTCTATTTATGTTGAAATTCTGGCCAGTATTTTCTTCATAAATTTAGGCAGGGGGGTTGGTATGATGCACCATAATCTCCAGACTAATTGGTGAGTCTTATGATTATAAATTCTCCTTCTGTTACATAAGTGTTACATAAATGTTACATAAATCTATGGAAATGAGATTAAATTGATGATGGAAAGAAAAATAGTGAAAGGTTCCATAATTGGGGCTGATCGACACCATGCCTAACCCTTCTAGGGTAGGGTAGGTGCCTGAGCCCGAGCCTTTAGCTCATAAGACTGTCATTCCCATTAGTCTCCTTGGGGCGGGGATGGCAGACCAGAGAGGCCTAGCTTGTGGCTAGGCCTGGGGACAGTTGGTCCCAAAGATGAGGAGGTAGTTGTGCCTCCTCCCATGGGAGACTTAGGTCTCAGACACTCCCTAAAGAGGGAGCCAAGGCCGGGCCACCACTTGGTAAAGGCCCAGGCCGGGAGAATACCGGCTAATCTTTAATAATAATAAATAATAATTGGGGCTGTATTTAGAGAACAATGTAATTAGGTGCAGAGGTAGGTTATAAAATGCTGAATTGGGTGATTAAGCTAAACACCCTATCTTACTGCCCAAAACTCATCATCTAACAAATTTAATTGGTTTAAATGCCCATAAAAATGTAATGCATGGTGGAGTACAAGATACCTTAAATTGTATTAGGGAAACTTTCTGGACTCCACAAGGAAGACAAAGTGTAAAAAGGGTTATTAAATCTTGTGTAATATGTTGCCGTGTGGATGCCAGATCCTATATGCACCCAGGTCCTCCACCATTGCCAAAGGAGCGTGTACAATTAGTGAAACCATTTGATGTAACAGGTATAGACTATAGTGATCCAATCATTTTAACAGGTACTTCAGATGGTGTTCCACTGAAAGTGTATGTATGCTTGTTCACTTGTACTGCTACTAGGGCAGTTCATTTAGAACTGGCTCAGGACTTGTCTGCAGAACAGTTTATACAGCTGTTTCGAAAATTTGCAGCTAGGAGATCCTGTCCGAGATTGATGATTTCGGATGCCACAGATTTTGTAGCAGTTGCTCAACACTTGATAGAATTAAATAAGAGTAATGATGTTCAATCTCTGTTAACCCAACGAGGGTGTACCTGGAAATTTATTACTCCTAGAGCCCCTTGGCAGGGGGGGCTGTATGAAAGACTGATAGGCACAGTGAAGAGGTGTCTCCATAAAGTACTACACGGGAAGAGAATTAATGTGGAGGAATTTCGTGCGGTGTTGGTGGAGGCGGAGAATTGGATAAATAATAGGCCTCTCTCATACATGAGTGATACACCTGATACAGATGTATTAACACCTTCTCACCTAATATGTGGAAGGAAATTGGAAGCTGCCCCTGTCTATAGAGATAATCAGGAAGAAAGTGATGAAGATTACAATGATGCGGCAGTGTTGTGTGATAAATTTAAAATGTTAAATAAAGTAATTGATCACTGGTCTAATGTGTGGCGTAAGGAATATCTTCTTACACTACGTGAACACTTTTATGGCGCAACAGAGGCAGTAAATCGACAGAACATTCAACCAGGTGACATTGTGTTAATTGATGCTGAACAACATCAAACATTGTAGCCTCTGGGCAAAGTATTGACATTGTACCCAGATGCACAACGTGTTGTCCGGAATGTCAGTGTTGTGTCGTGGCCAGGAAAGTTTACGCACAATTAATAAATTGATTCCCTTGGAATTAAATGGTATTCAATCAAATGTAAATGAAAATCTAAGGGAAAGTGATACAAGTGATATTGAAGGTAGCACTGACCAAGTGATGCAGGAAGACGAAATTGTAATAAGACCTACTAGGAGAACAGCCACTCAAGCCAGAACCGGCTGGAATCATCTCCTAAAGGAAGGAGCAATTTGAGTCGTTTAGCAACAAACTCCGCCCTGCCACAGTGGAAAATACTGTATATTCTCCAAAATACAATGTATTTTATATGTAAATTGATGGCTATATTTAGTAATAAAAATTAATTTGTAAATAAAGAACCAGCGATGGGTGAGTGTCGCTGGGGGAGACGCAATTGTTTTTGAATGTGATACAAGCACGTTAGTGTAATGTGCATAATTTTCGTCGGTCTAGGGGTTATATTGGGCTTAAACCCTCTCAAATAGGAGCCGAAATTGTTGGATTTGCAGTCCTGCATAACGTGAGCATTAAGCAGATGGACAGGACAACTTTAGAACCCCAGCTAAGTTGTCTATTTATGTTGAAATTCTGGCCAGTATTTTCTTCATAAATTTAGGCAGGGGGGGTTGGTATGATACACTGTAATCTCCAGACTAATTGACGAGTCTTATGATTATTAATTCTCCTTCTGTTACATAAATGTGTATATGTAATCATTAATTTTAACATACAGTCCACATATTATATTAATGTTTACCATAATTCCTGGTAATGTATATTTCATTTGAAATTAATGTAGGTCAAGAGTGACTTGTGGATATGACAGTAGTAGGTATCGAAGGGGGACATTTTTTGTGACCTAGGTGTCCTAAAATTCCTATTTGTCTCTGTAACCTTGATAAAGAATAATTATATTTGTTACCATTTACTGGTATATATCTTATGAGTTACATCCAGGTAAATTTAATTTTCCACAGTAGTAACCACTGTGGAAATTTATTTGGTCCCTAAAGTTCCACAGGACAGATCCAGCATGGCTGTACGGGACAGCTGAGCTGGATGGCCCTTATACCCCACCCAAACATGAGAGCATTCTCTCTTGTCGGCGATGGATTGTTGGTAGGCATGTATTTAATTTATAGATTTACTCTTCAGGGAAGGAGTAGGTAGTTTTACTGGTAGTACACTAATATTAGGATTATTGAGACAACTGTAGATAATAATAATGTAGACCTAAGACCTTAACATAGGTAGTAATAGGCCGATAATGTAGGCAAACACTAGGATAAGTTAGCTAGGGAGAACTGGCAGCCCTAGTTTGAACGAAGAGACGAGGGTCTGGAAGAGGGACCATTTCGTTCTTCTTAAGACAGACACCAACTGGACAAGACGTGCCGTGATCAGCAGACGGCACCCCCCACATGTCTTCACATCTGAGACCTGGGGAAATCTGGTAGAGGCACCTCGATGTACCGTAGATGACCTCCGTCAGGCCCATACAGTAAGACAAGACCTCCACCTTTATGTCGTAGATTTCTGGCCAGTGTCTGGGGAGATTGTGAGTGAGTTGATTTGTCGGCCTGTGTTGCAGCTGGCAGAGCATGCCCAGTAAGTACCAGTGTCCCAGAGCAGTCTGGAAGCTAGTGTCTGTGTCTGCATAGTTATACTAGGGGATACATACCCTTTTGGGATATAGGAATTTTCTGAGTGCAGGCAGGACACTAATTACGATTGAATATTGCAGGAATTAAGGCTCCCGGTTGCACGTGGTTTCTGAGGGAAAGTCCAGAGGGGCTAAGGCTAAGCTTAGGGAAGTGAAGATCAGGATATATGCTGCAACACCAAGTAAGTTAGTCCTTTATAACATGCATGCAGCGAATTTCTTGCAACATCAATCATTTGTGAAAATTTGTCCTATAAGCCACTTGTGAGGCTGAGGTACCCACCTCAGAGCTCGGTGTCAACAGAGTTTGCCAGGGTAGGTGACTCACTTGGAGGCAGTCCACACAAATTTTCACAAAAGTGGTCCTTCGAAAACCATGATGTGGAATAGCTAGGTTAAGCTATCATAGCTAGGCCACAGTTAGGAACCAGTTTAACAGAGTTAGGTTAAGTTAGCACACCTAGGCCCAAAGTTACACAGAGCTAGGCCAAGCTGACTATACACAGAAGTTGTTATTTGCAGTAATTTACAGGCAGGCCAGGTAGGCTAGAGAAGCTTGTGAATTTAATTATTTACAGTGATTACAAGTAATCCAGAGTAGGAGACTTGTGGGTTAATTATTTACAGTGGATTTGCAAGATAGCCACAGTTAGGCTAGGCTTGTACAATATTTACAAAAGTTATAGTAGCTAGGACAGATTTAATCTAGTTATTATTTACAGGGAGTTATAAAGCCAGGTTTAAGCTATAGCACACTAGCTAGGTTAGGATTTACCTTATCCAACCATCCACGCTAGACAGAGTAAGCTGGGCACAGTTAGGCCAAGCTGTCTACATACATTATTCTTTTACTGTTTCACAAGTTGATTTGTTGAATTTATTTGTGTTAACCAAGTGATTTTAATATGTATACTGCACTTTTTATTGTGTGATTTTCATTGTCTTTGATTCATTTTAATGTGGGATTTGTGAATTGTACCTGAGACTAGGTTAAGTCCTGTAATTATTGCTGCATTGTACAGGAAAGTGCTAGGTTAAGCTTTCACATCGATACACATTTTGATTGGGATTTGAGAGCTAACAGTGTACATTTTAAGTCAGAGTAGAGTCAATATAACAAAGGGAATTGTTAAGCTTGTTGAGAAGCCTTGAGACTCGTTCATTCTTACCTAACACCGTGACGTGCTGTGGGTGGGCTGGTAAAGTACAAATTAGTGTCACACTCCTCATTAAACTTCGACAATGGCAGATGGGGGTTCAGGAGAGTCTGGTTCAGTGTTAACATAATTAAAACGATCAGTAGCGGCATACAAAGGGCATCTGAACAGAACGCGTAACAGGTGCAAGGCTACTTGCCAACGCAGTAACGTAGACTGCGATGATTTGCAAGACTGCTTGAAGAGTTTGGGGGAAAAATGGGAAGCCTATGAACAAGCATTCTCAGCATATGAGCTACAGGCTATTGAGGATGATGAATCCCAGGGTAGTCTTCAGCAGGCTCTGGACGAATTCACTAAGGATGATGTAGATTGTCATCAGGAGATTAATATGTACAAAGAAAAGTTAAGTACATTATAGGCTAGTATCCAAGGGTGGTGTCAAACACCGCAGTTCCAAACAGCCACACACCTTCCAATATTTGCCCAGGTAGCCCCAGTTGAATTTACCGACATTTGACGGAACCCTAAAGAGTCATTGCTTACTGAGATCAGTTTTAAAGCCCAGATAGATACAGGATACGATTTGTCAATGCCCGTCCAAGTTGCAGTATTTGCGGTCGCAGCTCAAGGTAAAGCCTAGACCTGGTCGGCTCTACCAGATTTACTGACTCTAATTACCAACATGCCTAAGACCAATTAGAAGACATGAGTGGCAACACTATGAGATAAAGGTAAGCCTATACTTTATCGTGTTTGGTCTAGAGGCTTGCCCGACCATGACCCGTCCAAAGCCTAGAGAAGTTCCGTATTAAATTATGAGCTTGACAAATAGTTTTCAGAGATTTGCATGATGGAGGATGATTCAAATGTCCCTTAGCCAGGTGATTCAAGAGGGAAACTGGCTACACATAAGTGCATGAGTTACACTTAAAATATCGGACAATGGGGGGGGGGGGGGGGGGGGGGGGGTTCACGATAAAACAAATGTTGAGGGGTTTGGGAGATCTCTTTCTCATTTGAATAGTGTGAAAGAAGAGTCACCACCATCGCCACATAAAAACCCCAGAAAGTTCCTCAAAGATCTCGAGAGATTCAGTCTAAAGCTCATACGACTAACCTTTGGAGTGTACTATGTAAAGAGGTGTCTAAGGTAAGCACCTCTAAGAAGAACCTCAAGGCACTCATGCCAAATATGTGTGTCTGCGAAGGCGAACATGCTAGCACGATTGCCCGGGAGTAAAATATAAAACTAGCAGTAGGCAACAGAGACTAAGGTTTGGAGACTCTGCTTTCAAGTGTTTTGGGGAACACATGCGAGAGACGTGTGCACCCTGCTCAGTGATGTCGAGTCTGTTGCAAAGTAACACCATACTGCACAATGTCCCAATAATTTAAGGGATACCCAGACTAGTAGGATATCTCACATAGAGTTAGAAAGTGAGTCTGACCGGAAATGTAGCCAGCTGATTATGAGTGAGTCTCAAATCGAGTGAGAATCATGGAGTTGCTGCCACACCACAGTCATGCAAAGGTAGTGAATGGGCACAGGTCCAAACAACCCTATTATTCCTTTGACCCGAGAAGCACAAGTATCCTTAATAACGAAAAAAGTTGGTGCCTAATACAGTTAAGTGCCACAAAGAAAGTTAGTATGATGTTGGAGGGCTATCAGTCAAGCCCCACCCAAATCATATATGTGGTGATGTCACCGTCAATTGTGGACATCGCAGAGACATACAGCCATGTGGTATGACATTAACCCACGGTAATTACAGCGAAGGTTCTTGCTGCAGCGCTAATGATTGAAAGCCCTTGACGTGAAGCTGCAGACCAGGGAATTACCACCTGACACAGTCAAAATATTGGTATCCTGGCGGGAGCCAAACATATCGATGACTTCCTGTCTACACACTGACGTTTTAAGGAAGGAATGGTTAAACAGATCCCCAGTAGATACATCATAGCGCAGATTCCACCTGAATTCCCTGCCACGATAGATAGAGGAGAAGCGTCCCCATGATAGCTGGGGGAGTAGTGATAATGAAATCCAGTATACACATGAACCGCCAGGAAGCTGAACCAGTAGGTAGTGAGAACACTCGGCCACCTTGGAAAACACTTTTACAGGGGTACATAAAGAGGAGAATAGATTGTCTTTAAATCCAGGGAACCTTCGTAACAGTGGGAGGAAAGCTACCAGGGCATGTGGCCACAGGTTGGAAGAGTACTAGCCTCTCAGTCAAGGCTAGATATACGAAGACGCTAAAGAAAAGAAGGTGCTAAGACCAACGGAACCAACAAGTTTACACCCCCAGAGGTCCACCCAGGGAAACTGACGGTTGAAGTTAGACCGAATCTGCTCGACGAGAGTGGCCGACGGGAAAGCTAGTGTCCAGTCCCGCTGTGGGGCCCGTGGAAGTGAACTTGATTTAGACTAGCGCCAACCCTTCGCCGCGGGAGGATGTGGAAATTTATATGGGCACCTAAAGTTCCACAGACAGTCCAGCAAGGCTGTATGGGACGCTGAGCTGGATGGCCTTGATACCCAACCCAAACATGAAGCATTCTCTCTTTCGCTTTGGATTGTTGTAACCATGGATTAAAATAATAGATTTACTCTTCAGGAAGGAGTAGGTTAGATGTACTTAGTACACTAATTTTAGGATTATTTGTGACAACGTAGATAAGAATAAGGTAACCTAAGAGCCATAACAAGTAGTAATAGGCCGATAATGAGGCAAAACACTAGATAAGTTAGCTAGGAGAACTGGCAGCCCTATTTAACGAAGAGACAAGGTCTGGAAGAGGGACCAGCTCGTTCTTCTTTAAGCACAGACTCCAACTGGAACATGGCAGCCGAATCAGCAGACGGCGCCCCCCACGTGTCTTCACATCAGAGACATGGGAAATCTTGGTAGAGGCACCTCGAATGTACCGTAATGAACCTCCGTCACCCCATACAGTAAGACAGACCTCCACCTTTATTCGTAATTTTCTGGCCAGTGTCTGGGAGATTGTGAGTGATTATCTTGGGCCTGTGTTGCAGCTGGGCAGACATGCCCAGTAAGTACCATTCCCAAGAGCAGTCCTGGAAACTAGTGTCCGTGTCTGCATAGTTATACTAGGATACATCCCTCTTGGATATAGAATTCTGAGGTGAGAAGCAGGACACTAAATACGATTGAAATATTGCAGGAATTAAGGCTCCCGGTGCACGTGGTTCCTGAGGAAATCCAGAGGGGCTAAGCGTAAGCTTAGGGAGTGAAGATCAGGATATATGCGCCACACCAAGTAAGTTAGTCCTTTATACGTTGCATGCAGCGAGTTTCTTGCAACATCAATCATTGTGGAAAATCTGTCCTGGATAAGCCCATTGTGAGGCTGAGGTACTCACCTCAGAGCTCCGTTGTCAACTGATTTGCCAGTAGGTGACTCACTTGGAGGCAGTCCCACACAATTTTTCACAACCACTCGAGCTACCTTTACGCTTCTCTATATATATTTTCGTGGTTTTGATCCCCATTAACTGGTGAAAACAGTGAGTCATTTATCTAAGACACCTGCTGCCCCCTGGTCCACCTAGCATAAGAGGTACCTGGTGTTTGTCCGACTAGTGTCGTCGCATCCCTTGGACAAAAGAACCCAAGTTGCAGATATACTCTCATAACCAAGACTATAGGGGGGGGTTTGGGGGGGGGGTGGGGTCAATATATTATTATTACTGCTAATAACACTAACCATTCACGTGACCCTGTTACAGTGTAAATAGTGTTTTACTAACAATTAACAAGTAATAATCTAACTATTTTTTCAGATTGACTTTATTCATGCCAGATCATCTCCTAAATTGTTACATACAAATTACTTGTAAACCTATAATCCAGATAATTTATACATATTGGTATTTTACTAATTATATGATGGGGTCCACCTCTAGTGCAAATTGTGGAATCCATGACTTCGAAGTGGATAACAAGGCGTCGAGGAAGAATATTTGGATTTCTTCCTGAAGCTATTTAAATATTCCACTTCCCCAACGACCCCATCTTTTAATAATTTTTTTTCTCCAATAGGTGTATAGATGTCCAGTACAGTAGTAGGTTCACCGGTGTTGTCCCAGTCCGCCCCGGGTGTTTTCCAGTTGGTGACCCGGCCTTGGCCACCTCAGATGTCCATTAAATATGCATAGGCGTGTACATTTATTTCGTTTTAGTTTACCCATAAAAATGATGAAGAAAACTAATTATGAACAATGTCCATAGAAAACGTTTTATTTCGATAACTATTATATTATTAACTGAACATTCGGCTTCACAAGAAAAAGTGGTTGTTATGCAAATACTTAAGATATTACTTTAAATTTTGCATCAAAATTAAATAACCAATTTAACACTGGACTGGGTTCACAATTATAGGTACCTTGGCATCTACACTGACAGATGTCCCACCTTCCAGAAACATGTGCACCACATCAAAGAGAGAGCCCTGCAGAGGGTCAGGGCATTGAGTGCCCAACCCTAGGGTTGGGGCCAGCCTCGAGGTCATGGGTTATTCTGCATCCAGGCAATACTCTCACTCATTGACTATGGAGTGCTTGCTCTGGTTCACGCCAGACCCACAAACATCAAGTCCCTCTGCGTGATCCAGAACACAGCTGTACGGGCCGTGCTGGGGGCTCCTAGGTGGGCCAATGCAGTGGCTCTAAACTTCGAGGTGCAGCTGCAGCCCCTTGAAGACAGGATCCAACTTGTAGCTGCCAAGAGGATCGCAAAGTACCTCCGATGCCCAGGGAGTGACAAACTAATGAGGGATTTACGGGTCTGCCAGGGACAGGTCATTCCAATGCACCCCGGCCGCCGATGGATGTGGTCGATTGCAGATGCCACACGGAAGCTCCTGCCCATGACATTGCTCCAGGCGGAAGGCTGTGACAGACTGGCAGCGAACTAAATGGTGCCGCCCCCTTGGGCACCAGAGCTGTTGGCAGTGCGCTGGACAACCCTACCAGGCAGTAAGAGGCATTGACCACAGCACATTCTGCAACAACTTGCCTTGGCTAGCATTGTGGATGCGGAAGGCCCAGGGTGTGTGCCATATTACACTGATGGCTCCAGAGACCCAGTGGCATGCTGCACAGCTGCTGGGATATTCCACAGCAATCTGACAGCAGGTTGGCGCCTCCCGGACCATTGCACCATCCTCCAGGCTGAACTCTTTGCCATCCAACAAGCTTTGCAGCATGCTCTTGCAGACCATCAGCATTCCCCCATCATCCATGTTGATTCCAAGGCAGAGATCCAAGCAATTATGCACAAAGAGCCAAGGGACAACACACCAGATGGAAGTGACTTAATCACATCCATCTAGGGTGACCTGCAGACGCTCATGGCCCAGGGTCGCAGGGCCACCATCAACTGGATCCCGAGCCATGTGGGTATCCCTGGCAATGATGCCGTAAATGAGGCTGCAAGGACTGCAACCCTCGAGGCACAGCCACGTGCTGCAATTTCCATCAGCCTCAGCCAGATTGCACTGTGGGCTTCTGGAGTGGCCAGACACCCACTCCCTGACCCTGGGGATTCACAGAGCCTCTGCTGGTATGTCAGGGCGACCCACAGGGCGCCCACTCCAAGTATTCGGACGCAATCCAGAGAAATGAGGGTGCATATCCACCGCCTACGCTTAGGGCATCCCACCACTGCGCGGATTGTTGAACAGGCATGAGAGGAGCTCTGTGCCCATTGTGACCGAATGGTTCCAAAACCCTTGGTGTACTACCTGTTAGACTGCCCGGCTACGATGCCCCTTCACCGTAGACACTTCCCAATGACCCCAGTGGGGCAAGCCTGGGGGAAGAGGCAGCACATCTTATGTACTTAGCTGTCAGGGACTTGGAAACCTTACTCCCAGCATTGCAAAGTCACCCGCCTTCCCCCATCCCCACTGAAGTCGCTGTGTGGGCCTGCTTTGGGCCTCCATTGCACTGCACACCAGCAGCTGTTAGTGCACACTAACTTTTGGTACGTCACTTAGCCATAGAGCCGGAGAGGTACCCCCCCCCCCTTCCCGCTGAAGAATTCCATGCATGTACAAGAAAAGCTAAACGACACTTCCCTACCCGGGGAGCAATACCGGGTCACCAAATTGGAAGAGACCCAGGCTGGGATCCACACTGGCAAATCAAATAAAATAGAATAGTTTTAATAATAAAAATTTATTATATATATATTATATATAATTTATAAAATATATATATAATATAATATAATATTAATTTTTAATAAAATAAATATTATTAATATAAATATATAAATATATATATAAAATATTTATAATATATATGGATTTTAACTTGGGTGGTAAATGCAGCAGCGAGGACTTTTGGGGGCAGGGGGAGATGTCCTGTCAAAGGCAATGTGTTTTTAAATTTTACAAAAATTCGGAGGTGCAAATTGGGAGGTGTGGAGTTAAAAAACATTAGTCAAGGCAGAAAAGGGGGTTGTTAGGGGGTTTGGCCCATTTAGAGAGAAGGGGACAAAGTAAATGACATGGAAAGCTATAAATTATGGGGGAAGGAAAAGGGGGTGGGGGTCTCCTCGAAAGGGTTGGAAAGGGGGGGGAAAGAGGTTTTTGGGCGGGGGGCTTGGACTTCCAGAAAGCGTGCATAGCATTTTAGGGGGAAGGAGACAAGTACTTGGACCTACGACTGTTGGAGTGTGAGCAGGGTAATATTTATAAGGACAGGAAACCCGGTTATTTTTTATAGTCGATTTTGATCCTGGAAAAGGGAAGTACAATCCTGCATTTTTAAAGGGGGGTTTGGATTTTGGGGCATTTTGGGGGGGTTTTTGTGTATCTTTATACTAATGCTACTAACGTTGTTTCTGAGCCCTCTGAAAGCATGAAAAGTGTGAGGGGGTGAAAGTGTTGTGAAGAAAATTTTCTTTTGGGGATTTTCTTTTTTTTTTGGGTCCCCTCCTCGGTGGAGACGCCCAACTTTTGATTATATAATATATTTTTATATTTTTTTTATATTATATAAATATATATATATATAAATAGATGGGGTTTAAAGGGAAAAAGAAATCAGGTTTTGGCAAGAGGCTTGGGTTAAAAGATAAAGAATCACCATAAAGGGGGATTGTCACAGCTGCTCTTTGCTGATGACCTGGCCTTGGGATTCTAAAGAACTGCAAATTGGGGATAATTTTGGTAGGGGGGGCAAAAGAAAAAAATTTAAAGGTAAAATACAGAAAGAGAAAGTTATGGGGTAACAAAAGATTAGGTGTAAAAGTTTGAATATAATTGGAGGGAGAGAGATGGGGGGAGGTAACTTTTTCAAATTTGGGATGGCCGTGTCACGGATGGGTTTGAAAGATGAGGTGAATCATAGAATTGATGGGGGAAAAAAAAGTGAGGTGCATTAGGAGTCGGGGAGAAAAAGGGAACTTTGCCTTGGGGGCAAAGGGGGAATGTATGAGAGTTTTTTTCCCAACGCTCTTATAGGGGTGTGAAGCGGGGGTGAAAAATGTTGCAGCGAGGAAAGGGCGGGAGGCAGGGGAGATGTCTTCTGGGGGCAATTGTGGTTGAATATAAGCAGAGAATTCGAGTTTGGAAGTTAGGGGAGGTGGGGGATTACCAAAACTGTTGTCCAAGGGGGCTGGGGAAGGGTTTTTTGGGGTGGTTGGGACATGTAAAGAAGGGACGAAACGAATACTTCAAGGGTATCATTTTAGGGGAAGGGAAAGGGCGGGGTAGGGTCGCCAGGAAGGGTTGGAGGGGGGGGTAAAGAGGTTTTGTGTCGAGGGGTTTGGACTTCCAAGGCATGCGTGAGGTTTTTTGATGGGATAAGGGGGGACAAAGGGTTTTTAATACTTGAGTGCTGTTGGGTGAGCAAAGTCATTATGGGAAGGGATTCAAAACCGGCAGGGGGGACTTGAGTCCCGGAGATGGAATACAGTGCCTGCACTCTGAAGGAGGGGGGGTTAATGTTTTTATTTAAAAACGTAGTGAAAACACCTCTGGCAAGAAGTGAGGAGGGGGTGTTAAAATTTTTTCTTTTTCGGGGGCCCCCCTGCCTTGGGGGAATCGGGCCATGTGATAATAAAATATAAATATATATATATAAAATAAATAATATATAATAATATATTTTATAATTTTATATTATATTAATATAATGTTGTGGCCAAATAAAGCGGAAATTTGCAAAACTCATTTTAAAAAATATATTTTTTTTTAATGTTAATGTAAAAAAATTTAAAATTTTTCAGCAAAAGAATTTAGAAAATTACCCAACCTTATTTTATTAAACAAGAAACAATTTTTTTTTAGCCTAACCCAACAAATAATTTTTGATTTTTTTACAATAATTTACTACTAAACAAACCAGTGAAATTATTTTTTTCGTTTTGGGTTTAATGATTTTTGGGAAAAGAGCGTTGCTATTTTAACTAAGATCGCAAGTTCTGCCTATTCGCACGACATAATATATAATATATATAATATATATAATATATATATTAAAAATAATAAAATAATATATAATATATATATATATATATATGTCGTGCCGAATAGGCAAATTTGCGATCTTGGCTTAAATAGCCGTCACTTCCATATAGGACAAAGGGAAAATTTTTGTATGTAATAATTTTGCCAAAATCATTTTAACCAACGAAAAAAAAAATTTTTTCACTGTGTTTTTTTAAAATTATTGTAAACAAATTTAAAAATTTTATTGGGTTCAAAAAAAAATTCGCTTGTTAAAAAGGTTAGGTAATTTCTAATTTTTTTTGATCAAAAATTATAAAATTTTTCACAAATTAATAAAAAAAAAAATTCTTTAAACGTATAAAAAAATTTTTTGAAAAGACTTTAAATTTTTAAAAGGTTCTTTCAATTGACCCTTTTAATATTCGGCACACATATATATTATAATAATTAATATATATATATATATATATATATAATATAATATATAATATATATATATATATTTTTGCCAAAGGAGAACTTGCCTCTTGGCTTAAATGCAAACGCTCATCTTACCCTATAGGACAAGTGGAAAAAATTTTTGGGATCAATAATTTCGCAAAACATTTGAACCTAACGAAAAAAAATTATTTCCTGTGTTTTTTTATTAAAATTTTTTGAACTATTTAAAAAAAATTTTAATGGTTAGGCAAAATATATTTCCTTTTTTATAATAAGGTTTTGGGAAGTTTTCTAAATTCTTTTGGGCAAAATTAAAATTTTTACGTTTTCATTAAGAAAAAAATATATCTTTAAAAGTAAAAGAAAAATTTCAGAAAGGCTTTTTTTTAAAAGAGTTCTTGCAAATGCCAGTTTTACTATTCGGGGGGACATATAATTTTTAAAAAATATAAAATATTAAATTTAATATATAATAATAATAATATAAATAATAAAATAATTGGCAACTTTTTCGTCCGAGAATCCCAGCGGGGGAAACACACTGTTCGGGCCCTTACACCACCCAAAACACAAACACACTCACCGGGTTGGCAAAGGTGGGTTTAGGGTATTTTTATTGAAGATTTACCCTTCAGGGGAAAAAGGTATTTTTACTTTTGTACACTAATATCAGGATTTTGAGGGAACGTAATAATAAAGTAAAAGGACACAAGGCAACAATTACATTTATTTTGGCAACGTTTCGCCCCAGGACTTTTCAGCCCTTACAAACAAAAAATCCTGGAGACGAAACATGCCACAATAAATGTCACATTATTGCACTTGTGTCCCTTTTTCTTTTTCAATTGCGGTTTAATTTTACCAATTTTTACAACTGAGTAATAAAAATAACCTGGGCCTTAAATGGTGAAAAGGCCGAAATTTGGGAAACACTAGGTTTTTGTTAGCTAGGGGGGAACTGGCACCCAATTTGAATGAGAGGCGGCGGTCTCGAAGACGCCAGAGTTTCCTTCTAAAACTAGACCCCATCTGAAACAAATGTGCCGTGATCTGCAGGCAGCGCCCCCACGTGTCTTCACATATTAGACCTGGGGAAATCTGGTGAAGGCACCTTGATGTACCGTAGATGACCTTTTCCTCGTCGGGCCCCATACAGTAAGACAAGACCTCCACTTTTTTTTAGGACCCTTTGGCCAGTGCCTGGGGAAAGTTTGCGAGTGAGTTTGAGCTGTAGCCTTTGTGGCAGCTGGCAGGCATGCCCAGTACGTACCAGCGTCTCTTGTCAGCCTAGAAGCTAATGTCACTTTCTGCATAGTATTCTAGGGGATTCAACCCCCTTGGAAATAGGAATTTCTGAGGTGCAGGCAGTCACTAATAACGATTGAATATTGCAGGAATTAAGGCTCCCGGTTGCACCGTGGTTTCTGAGGGGAAATCCAAAGGGGCTAAACTTAGGGAGGTTGAAGACCAGAATAGATTCTATATCACCAAGTAAGTTAGTCCTTTAAACGTGCATGCAGGCGAGATTTCTGTCCATTAAGCCACTTGTGAGGCTGAGGTACCGACCTCATAGCTCGGTGTCAACAGAGCTGCCAGGGTGGGTGACTCAATGGAGGCAGTCGTAGACAAATTTTCACACACACACACACACACACACATATATATTTTATATATATATAATAAAATATATATATATATATATTATATATATATATACAATATTGTAACCATGAAAGAGTGGTATTTAATCAATAACAACACTGCGATTAACTGGGAGTTTCAAACCCATGTTGTTTCAGCCCTCCTCATGGTGAGCAAAAATTCCATGACTCTCTAACCCACAGGACCATACAAATGTATGGTCCAGTGGGTTAGAACATCGTGGAATTTTCGCTCACCATGAGGCGGGCTAAAACAACATGGGTTCGATCCCGGCTAGTCGCGGTGTTGCTATTGATTAAATACCACTTGTTCATGATTACAATATGATATATCATTTGCCTCCGGAACAGCCTGAATTCTTTATGACATGGATTCAGCAAATTGCTGGAAACATTCCTTAGAGATCTTGCTGTTTGATGACATGATAGCATCAAGCAGCTGCTACATATTTGTCGACTGCACATTCATGCTGTGAATCTCCTGTTCCACTACATCCCAAAGGTTTATGCCAAATACTCACCCTACCATCTGCATGTCGCTCAAAAAAAAATTGCAATTTGTCAGACCAGGCGATTTTTCGAGCCCGTGCCCATTGTAGCCTCAATTTCCTGTTTTTAGATGAAAGGAGTGGATCCCGGTATGATCTAGTGCTGTAGCCCATTCACTTCAAGGTTCGAAATTTTGTGCATTCAGAGATGCTCTTTTGTGTACTACTATTGTAACATGTGGTTATTTGAGTTACTGTCGCCTTCCTGTCAGCTTGAACCACTCTAGTCATTCTCCTCTGACCTCATTAACAAGCCATTTTCACCCACAGAACTGCCACTCTCTGGGTGTTTTGGGCTTTCACACTATTCTCTGTAAACTATAGTGTGAGTGAATAATCCAAGATTAGCAGTTTCTGAGACACTAAAACCACCCTGTCTGATACCAACAAACAATTCACGGGCAAAGTCAATTCACATTTCTTCTCCATTCCGATGTATGGTCTGAAACTTGATTACGTCTGCATGTTTTTAGGCAATGAGGTGCCCTCACATGATTGGCTGCAAGTGTACAGGTGTATTTAACAAAGTGTATTTAACAAAGGTGTATTTAACAAAGCGACCGCTGAGTGTATATAATATACATGAAAAATAGTGTTAGGTACACAGCACCTTCAAGAAAGCTATTCATTTTTTTAAGTTCTTATTTCGTCAGATATAATTTAGTAGATGGTTAGATGTGGTTGCTTGTTAGCCTAACATGTCTGTTATCACTGTTATCACCACCTAACAGCAGTATCAGCCTCGTTCATCATGCCCTGATCCACCAGGAAGCCTGGTCATGGACCGGGACACGGGGGCGTTGATCCCCTAAATGCCCCCCGGGCAAACCCCCGGGGAACACCCCCCCTCCACCACATTTAAAGGTAAAGAAATTTTTTGGTTTTGAAACTTCTACCCCCTCACAATCTACCACCCCATCACCTGTGATCCCCTCCCCAGCCCGCCCACTACCTAACACCATTTTATCACCATCTAAGCTTCTATTACCATAGAACATCAGCTTCAAAAATTTCACCTGGGAGAGCAAGGAAACGAAGGGAATTTTCCGAGGGGAAACCCAAACCCCAAAATTTAAATTTTTAACTTTCACCAAACCAGGTTTACACACGGGCCCTTGGAACCGCTTTTTTAGTAATTTTTAGGATATAAAAGGGACTAGGGGTTCCCCAATAAAAATTTCCCAAAAATTCTGTGTATGAAAAGTCCCAGTTTTTCCAAAAATTTACAATCCGAAGGGAAAAAATATTTTTTTTTGATTTTTTTTTGAAAAAAACAGTTTTAATAAAATTTTAAACAAAAAATAAAATTCAACTCACTCAACCAAAATTAATACATAAAAACTTGTTTTTAAAATTTCCCCACCCATTTAGCTTTTTGAAGCTGATCTTGGGGAAAATTGCATTTATTTGGGAGTAACTAATTATTTTACAAAACAGTAAATGAAAAACCAAAGATAATTATTATTTATAAATTTTTACATAGAAAAAGAAAAATTTGGGAAAACCTGGGTCGCAAAAAACCCCCCCTTTTCATACCTACCCGGGCCAAAAACCAAAAGGGTTCTCTGGACCTTTTAATTAAATGAAATTTTACATACACCGGGAATACTGTTAGATATATAAATTTGTGGTTTTTATTTTTAAAAATTTAAAAAATGGTTTTATATAAACTGTGGAAAATACGGTAAAATTTTCCAAAATTCAGTATTTATATGTAAATAGATGGCCATACTGTATTTAATAATTTTTTATGTCATAAAAAAAAGGAAACCCTGCCCCTGCGCAACAGCCCTCGTCATCAGGTTTTTTGGAATTTTTTTAACAAACTTTGGTGTAATGGAAAATTTTTTTTCATGCCTAGGGGTTTAAAATTGTTTTTGACAACCTCTAAAATTGGGGGAAGGGAAAATTTTGGTGGATGTGCTCCCTGCAAAATTTGGAATATCAGACACTGGACAAACACTCCAGGAACCTCAGATAAGCCTTTTAATTTTTTGGGGAAATTTTTTTGGCCACCCATTTTTTTCATAGATTTATTAGAGTAGGTTTTCTGAAAATATACACATTAATCTCCATTAAATTTGGGTGAGTGATATTAAGAATTTTTTCCTTATTTTAATGTAATTGTTTTAAAATATATAACCATTTATTTTTTTTAATATAAAAGCCCAAACAAATTTATATATTTACCATTTTCCCGGGGTGTTTTGTAAATTTAAATTTTTAATAGGCCCCGACAATTTTGGGGTTATGCCCGTGGTGGGTTATCAAAGGGGGGACTTTTTTTGCGACCTGGGTGCCCCAAAATTTCCCTACTTGTCTATGAACATTGAAAAATAAAAAATTATTTGCTATCATTTACTGTTATTACAAAATTTAGTTAAAATTCAGATAAATGAAATTTTTCCCACTTTTAAATTTACCCCCTTGGTCCTTCTTGAACCGGGTTTAATTTAGTAAAGTCATTAATGTTTAAATTACTTAATTTTTTAAAAAACGGGGAATTTGACGGGAAGGGTGGATGTTAAGTTCACAAATTTACTTAATGTGTAGGGATTATAAAAAATTACAATATTAATTTTGATAAGCTAACCGTCCTAAGTTTATTTTTTAATTTTGAATAAACTGATTGAAAAGAAAATTTTTGGCCCAAAGTTTTTAAAATCATTGTAGGGTGTAATTGAAAAGACAATGTGGCTAAAGTTTATATTGTGAAATAATTTTAAATTTTGCTATCCAAATTCTGGCAAGGATTTAATAATTTGTGTAATATTAATTTGATGAGCAAATTTTGGTATTAATGACAAAAAAATTTTTAAAAATTTTTTTTTTTGCATGAAATTTTTTAAAAACCCCAAGGGTACTAGGATTTTTTAAAAGGTAAGTTGTACTATTTACCTTTATAAAAGTGAAAAATTTTAAGTACATAATCAGTGTTATTATTAAATTTTAAATTTCCATTGAAACAGGGCTAAAAAATGAGGAAATTAAATAGAAGACAAACATAGGGGAATATGGGACAAAAAGAGTTTCACTGCAAGCTAGGAAAGGCATGAGAAAAAACTTTAAAATTTAAAATTTTTAAAATTAAATGAATCAAGAAACGGGAATACTGAAGTTTTAAAAAATTGTTTTTTGATCCCTTTAGATAATAATATGTTTCCAGAAAAATTTATATTACAACAAATATGAAGGAATTTGTTAAAACCCTGGGGTAAAAGCCCGAAGTAGATCTCAGTTTAATCAGTATTAAAATTTAAAGGGGAAAAAAATTCTTTCTTGTAAAAGTCGGGCCCTTGAAAAAATTTAAAAATGTGTAAACCCGGGCATTTGGGTAATTCTGCCCCCAACAAAAATTATGCCCTTTGCCAAAACTCCCAGAATTGTTTTGCCGGGTTTTTTAATCCTGGAAAAAATTGGGGGAAATTTTTTGGTCTTTTTTTAAAAAAAGCTTGCTTTGCCGGGTTTTTGGAACCTACCCTTTTTAACTAAAAAAATTTTTACCTCAAAGGAAAAGGAAAGAGGAAAATCCCCACTATCAAACAACCTTTTCCCAATGGGGATGACCTTAAAAAGGAACATTTGGGAACTTGTTGAAAGTCACTTAGGGTAATATAAACAAAGTACTTTGGATCAGTAAATATCATTTTTTTAAATTTTAAAATCCCCAGATAAACATTAAAAAGGGTTTTAAAAGAAATTTAGAGTTAAACGGGAAAAGAGCATTCTCAAAATTTTTAAGTAAAAAAAAAAATCTGAAGGAATCAGCCCCGGGTTATTGATTGCCGGGTACAGAAAAAAATTAAAGCTGAAAAACCCACTTGAAAAAAACTCGAATAAATATCAAAAAAGATTTTTTTGGGTCGGAGGAAATAAACGGGTCTAAAAAGAATTAATTTTTCCCATTTGCAGACCCACCAACCAACCCATTTAAAAAAGCAAACATAAAAACTCTGAAGTATTTTTCAATTTTCCCAAAAAGGGAGAAATTATCCCAATAGAATAACCCAAAAATTCATATCAATTGGGAAATCAGAAAAATAAATTCCCTCCTGGGTAAGAAGAATAAGTACCCTCCTAAGAGTAGCCCATTAATAAAAACCAGTCAGAGAAAAAGAGTTTGGTTTTTTTCTGAAAGGGGAACTCTTTTTAACAAAAAATTTTACAATGCATCCCAATTCAGGAATTTAATAAAGTTTGAAAGATTGGAGGAAAAATTTACAGATGGTCAATGTTTAGGTAAACACAATGTAAAGGATTGTTATGCCAAAAAAAAACTTCCCGTTTTCAAATTTACAAAGGAAAACACCATATAAATCATTGTAAGGGGCCCATATGATAATTTTTAAAAAAAATGAAAAGTTACAATCCTTACAAAAACGTAGCTAAGTAAAAATTGCTGCTAATGGGTTTTTTAATGATGGTTTTTTCTGAAGTACCTTTCCTGGGGTTACAGGGAAAATTGAAGATAAAAGGCAAAATAAAAAAAGTCAATGCATTAAAAGGGGCCCGGGCCCACAAAACTTTTAAAAACGTAATTGGGCTTGATGGATGAAAGTACAGATTGGGGGATTCCCCCCTAAATTTTTAAAATTTTTCTTGGGTTTTTTCTCGATAAAAGGGGGGCAAATTTTAGAAAACCGTTTTTTTTAACTGTCAGGTTTGGGGAATGAAAAAAACGTGTTAAAGCAGTAAATTTAGATAGACTTCCCGAGAAAAAATCCATAGGGGTTAGTAAAGCAAAAGAAAGACTTCACAAATGTAAATTTAGCACCTTCTGGGTAAGTGATGATTCTGTAGGCCCAATAAAATTTTGATAGGTTTGGACTATTATGCCTCCTTTGTAAAAGGGGATGGTTTAAAAAAATGTGGTGTCCCCCCCTTTTGAAGACAGCGGGGGCCAAGAAAAGTATGGTAGGATTTTCCCGGTAAAAAATTTAAGAAATAGAGGAAACCCACAAATAAACCAAAACTGTGTGGGCCCTTTCCCATGAAATCGTACCCCAAATATAATTCTTTCCCAAAAAGGATGGTTTTTGACAAGTGGGATAAAAATTTTGGGGAAATTTTGACAGCATTGGAAAAAATGAAATGAAGGGAAAATCCAAAGATTCTTTTACTCGAACAAACCTGAGAAAGGGAAAATTTTTAATCTTTTACAAAAACTGGGTTTTCAACTTCCCTGGGGAAAGAACCATCCAGAATTTCCCACTTAAATTTCAAAGGCATGTGGACAGTTAAAGGCTCAGCTCCAAAACTGAGAAGACCCAGAAAATTTTTAACTGCATAAAATGATATAATTTCGAACAGTTATTTAATAAATTTTTAGAAGAGGTACCTCCTTTTCAACCAAAAATTTTTGGGCACATTTGCCCCATCACGGAGTAAGAAGGATTTCCCAAGACCACTCCTTTTTGGGTTGTGTTTAATTTTAGTGGGCCCGGATAACAAAAATGTACCTATTTAAATACTGTTTGATGACAGGTCCCCCGTTTACAGAAAAATTAGGAGAATTTATTAAATTTCAAGGGGAACAAATATGCCCTTTTTACGGGGTGACCAAAGTAAAGCTTTCCTAAGAGTGGATTTACAAGAGGCTGACCGGATTGTACCCGCTTTTTTATGGCCTGAGAATCCCCAGTGCCCCCCTTACCCCTGAAAACCTTTCCTTTAAGATGTATTTTTGGGGCTAAATCCAGTCCTTTCCTACTTCAAGCGACATAAAATTGGGACACCTTAAACATATGGGAAAATCCTTTTAGTAAAAATAAGAGCAAAAAAATTTTTGGGCAATTTTCCCGGGGGTGACTTTAACTGAAGAGGGAAATGTTTTAAGACTTATGGAGAGGCTAATAAAAAAAATGCAAATGGAAAATATGCCTCGGGGGAATTTGGGGTATAAATTGTCCAAATTTAAAAGACAAAATAAGTAAAGATTACCCTGGGGAAGAATGGCCCCAAAAAGTAATAATGTATTTGGGGAAACTTGGAAAATACCCCAAATCTTCAAGGGGGGCTCCGGCGTGGGGAAGAGGCTTTTTGGGCCTGAGGGAAATTTAAAACCTTTTGGGCTTTTTTCCTCGACCGAACCCAATTACCCCCAAAACCCCCCCCCTAAACCCCCCCTCCCTATCCTCCCCTTTTTCCTTTTTCCCCTCCTTTCCCCCCCACCCCCCCTTTTGCCCTTTCCCCCTTTTTTCCTTTTGGGAAAACCCCCCCACAGGCCCCTATTCCTAGGGAGGGAAAAGGGGTCCCGGGGTCCCATCCCATTCCGTTGAGGTTCTTGGCGGTGGCATAGTTTGGGCCCTTTGGGTCTGGGTCGCCTGGGATGTCCCCCGATCCCCCTCCGGTACCCGGAGTGCTTTTGGGTGTCTTTCGGGCGACGGGTGTATCTCTGGAAGCCACCTTTCGGATTCCGGGGGTGGTGGCCGAAGGAGGTATGCTTTGTGGTGGATATCCGGCCACCCTCTCTTTTGTCCACCGAGGTAGCTCGACAGATGTGAGGTTGCTATCCCGGATTGTTAGTTTACTAGCATGATGGGTAGGGTATGGCACGGGTTCCATGCTGCATCTGCGCTACTTGCGGTGCTGAGGTCCTCTTGGGAGCGGAGGGAGATTTCTGGCCCTTTCATTCCTCCTAGGAACTATCCCTCCCCGGTCCCCCCTTTTTTTATTCTTTTTTTTATTTTTATTTTCTTTTCTTCTTTCATTTTTTCTTAAAAACAAAAAGAAAGAAGTAACCTAACCATGGCAGCCCTAGTCCATGAACCTACTACCCCAAGGCCCCTTCTTGATACCGCACCCCGTTCTGACCCCGCCTCATCTTTGGACCACTCTTCAGACACTCCTCATGCCTCTGTACCTATTGCCGGTGCTGTTTCCTCACCCGCTTCAGGTACTGAGGCCTCGACTGACTCCTTCGATTTATCGGACCTTCGCTCTCCTCTGACTATGCTTCCGGCCTCTCCCTCTATGGTGCAGCAATTTTCAAATCGCCGACCCGTTCCACGTTGGACCAACTCTGGTCCCACGCCTAAACGCCAACGACAATTACCTGCTGATGATACTTCTCCACCTTCTCATTCTTCTCAGAAACGATCGACACGTCCTTCACTACCTTTCCACGTTCAGTTTCAGACTGAACAATGGACTAAATTCTTCACTTTACGACCAACTTCCTCTACTGCCTATCTTTCTGACCACAGTATTGGCAAGGCACTCCTATGCCATGTTGGTAAAGATATTTCTTTTCATGCTCTTAAGAGCGGTACGTGCATCATTACCATACAGAATGCTACCCAGGCTCATGAGCCCTCTCGTCTTTCCCATATCGATACTGTTCCTGTCACTCTTGAAAAACATCATTCCATCAATTCTTGTAGTGGTACCGTCATTCTGCCCCATACCATAGTTCAACAAAATTTCCAGACATGTGGCACTGACATTCTTGAACAGCTGGAACTCCAAGATCTCCCAATCCTCAAGGTAGACACTTACGTTCTTCCTGCCCGTGGGCGGAGACGATACCCTAGCAATGTGGCTCGTTTAACTTTTGACAGCTGAGAACTCCCATCCTCAGTTTATATAGCAGGACATCGGTTACAAGTTCGAAAGGTGATCCCTACACCACAACAGTGTAGAAATTGCTGGCGATTTGGCCATCCAGCGAAATATTGCAGATCTATCGCTGAATGCCCAGTCTGTGGTGCCGATGACCATTCTAATACATCTTGCAATCGATCTCCCTCTTGCCTTAACTGTCATGAGGCTCACAGTTCATACTCTCGCCGTTGTCAAGTCTATTTAAACGAGCGGGAAATCTGTTACCTCAAAGAGACAGAAGGTCTCCCTTATGCCATGGCAGTTTCTCATCTCCACCTCCAAGGGAGACTCCCACGTGTTTCTTATTCCCGTGTTTCAAAACGTCCCCCCACTTCTGGTATCCCATCTTCTACACCCACCTCTGTGGTTACCTCTCCCATAGTCACTCCTGTATCTAATCCTTTTGCTGTCCTCGGCTCAGACGTCCCTACTTCAACTCCTCAGTCTGATCTCGCTTCTTCGAGTTCTCTCTCACAAGCCTCAGTATCGACGAGACCTCGTAAGACACCTCCTCCCAATCGTCCCTCTACTTCTCAAAAGTCAAAAAAAGGTCCGTTAACACCTCCTACCCATCTTCCACCTCCTCATTTTACCCTCCCTGTCTCTGTCCCTGGTTCTCCCCCTCTCACTGGCTCAGTTACAAGTGTAGAGGTTTACCCTCCTACTTGTACTGTACCTTCCTCCCCTGTTCCCTCCCAAGTTTCTTCCTCTTCTGCCACCTCCCAGGTTCCTGCCTCTTCTGTCCCCTGCCACGCTTCTCCAGTTCCCTCCACCCTTTCGCCCCTTCCCTACCTTGGTACAGTCCAATACAGTTCCAATCTTTACTCATCCTCCCCTACCAATTCCAATATTGTCTCCCATAAAGACGTCTCTGAATTCCAAAACACTTGAAGCAATCTCTGAATATATTGCAGAGACCAAACCATCAATGGACACTGATCCACCTTCCGCTCTTTCTCTCTCCTCTGCTCCATCTGCGCAACTCCTTTCTTCACAGCGCACCATTCCTTCGCTGCTTGAACGTTTTCCACTGCCTCTGCATGTGGACTTTTCTAACCCCTCTAGTCCATAGGAACCCTTACCTGCAGATTTCAAGTATCTTTATCCTTGCCAATCATAGCCTATTTACAGTGGAATATACGCGGCCTCAGGGGTAATCGGGGTGAGCTTCAGATGTTACTCTCGCAGTTTGCCCCTGTTGGTGTTTGCTTACAGGAACCAAAATTACACTCTGCTGTTATTTCTCCCATCTCAGGCTATAATTTATTGTATTCTTCAGATCCTTTTCCTGATGGGACCTTTAATGAAAGTGCCCTTCTTCTACGCACTGATATTCCGTACCATCAGCTATTTGTTCATACTTCGCTGCATTACACAGCAGCCCGTATCCACTTACATAGGTGGTATATGCTCTGTTCTTTATATCTCTCTCCTTCTCGGGCATTATCTATTCCGGATATTGCCTAACTTGTTTCGTCATTACCGCCACCGATTCTGTTACTTGGTGATTTTAATGCCCACCATTTCCTCTGGGGGGGGTCCACATTCCC
>NC_069400.1:79874498-79930400 GCF_026875155.1 Cherax quadricarinatus | reverse complement strand
CCCAGAGATTAAAGCCCTTAAACTTTTGTTCTATCAGAGAAAAATCTTATGTGCCTTGTATTTCGGGACTGGACAACACTTTCAGCTTGCTGATCATAGCACGGGCCTGACACATCATTTTTTGTATGCATACATTTACATCATCACCTTTGCACCTCTTTTTTGGCTTTAATCTTATTTGGTCAAAAGGATTCTTCCCACGGAAATCTCCATTTTTCGCTTTTTCCTCAGACTGGGTACTACAGACTGACCCTCCCACGTTGTCCCATTCTTTTACCAATGCAGTTTAAAGGTGAGGGAACTCCGTAAATAATTTAAATTGGTTTTGTGGGGGAAAAAGTTCAATAATGGAGTACAAAAGTAACAATAGTTTCATTCCGCTCTATTTAAGGTAGGGTAAGTCAGCCCCCGGCCTTTTTTTTCCCCCCCCCAAATGAATTTTTCATTCCCGGCTACTAGTTAAGGTAGGAAGTCCCCCTCCCGTTTTTCCCGCCTTTTTTCCCCCCCCCCCTAAATGATAGTTTGATTCCCGGGCTGCTTTTTTAACGTAGGTCATCTAGCTCCCACTATCCCTTCCCCCCCCCTTTTCCCCCCCCCCCTCAAAAGGGACTATGGGCTCTGTCAAACAGTAAACACTCGACTCGAGCCCCCAACACTACTGTAAGTACATGCCGCCTTGATTCAGTGGATTTTTTGGGTTAAAAAGCTTCATTTTTTGACCAAAAATAAACTTAGTCCTTTCAGTTTTTCTCTGGGTTGACTGTTGTAATACACCATCTTTGAGTAATGTACACTGCCAGGAGATGATTATTTTAAGCTGGGTAACCGCTATTTTTTTCAGCTTGGATGACAGGAGGCACCTTCAATCACGAGAAGAAAGGAGAAGGACTAACCCCAAGACTTCTCCAATTTGGTTTAATTCCTGTGCCCTTTAAAAATTGCGGGACGAAACCCCCACATAAAATGCAGCGGAAAGAACCTGCTTTCCTGCAGGGGATCTACTCAGGGCATCGGAAAAAACTAGCCAGTGGTGTCCCAACACCTGCTCCCCCCCACCCCCCCCCCCCCCCCATCATCAGCAACGGTACTTTTTTCAACAACATGTCACCAACCCCAGAAAAAACCCAATTTAAATTAGCTTTGATTCATTATCTTTTTATATTTTTCCCTTTTTCTTTTTTTCTTTTGAGATTAATTTTTCAAATTTAAGTTTTTTTTATATTTTATTTTCAAATAAAAATGTTTATTTTTTGTCTGTTATTTTTTCTTTTCAATCACAAATTTTTCCTGAGGGGAGCCAGCCTGGGTAATACTGTCTGATTGTTACAGGGCTGAGAAACCTTCCAAGGGGCACCTTGCCGGGGCAACCTCTAAATCAAGATTCAACTCCTCTGAATCACTTTGGACTTCAACGCCGAAAATCCCACAGAGGGTTACCACCAGCCTGATAATCTTTCCTATGGTAGGACTACAGACGGTTTTGAAAGATTTGGTGATTGTTATAGTCTAAATTTTATTGTAAGTCAAGTCAGGCGGGATATAATTTTTTCTGCCACTTAATTTGTGTGTAAGCTTAAAACTTTTTTGGAGGATTAGACCAGGGACCCGAGATTTTCCAGTGACAACTTGGTTTCATTGACTCTTCTTATCTAAAGGGAACGTCAAGGACACCTTGATTTGTTGGTGGAACCCCATTCTACTTACTTTTGCCACCCGGCATAAACCCTCGTTTCGTTAATACATATTTTTAAATTTGAAGCGGGGATCGACCCTCGGGTTTTATTTACTTTGAGCGGAGCGGGAATTAAACCCCCATTTTCTTTAAAATACCCGTTTCTTTTTCCCCCTATTTTTTAAGTTTTTCTTGCAAGAAGGATAAAATACCATTTTGGGGATGAAGCTGGAAGTAATTTAAATAACAGGGAAAAATTAGAATTTTTCATTAGTGCAAGACCAGGAAAGATTTGAAGAGAGAGAATTGGAGAAAAAAAGACAGCTAAAAAGGGGAAAGAAAGAAATAAGAGAGAGAGAATCGAAAGAAAGAGAAAAAGGAAAAGAAACCTTGAAAGACAGGAAAAAAGGAGAGAGAGAAAATTTTGAAAGAAAATCCGGAAAGACAGAAAGAGAGCAGAAGACCAAAAAAAGCTGATAGACTATCGTGAGGAAAGAGCTAAGAACGGAGAACAAGAAAGATACTAAGAACAAGAAAATTTAAGAGAACTTGGGGAAAAAAAAAGGATCGCACTCGAAAAATCTCGCCTTTGAATTAGAGAAAAAAAAATTAACTTTTACCCCAAAAACAATTAGGGGAAGGATAATAAAACAAGGGGCAGTCAGTGCACTTTTTCCAACACCAATTTTTACCCCCCTTCAAAGGGGGAAAGACTAACTTCATACATACGGGTTTTGAAAATACCCGCACCCCTTTGAAGGCCTCTGACACCTGGGCTACCGGGTTGGGAAAGTTTTTTTTCGGGTACTGCTTTGAATATCTATGCAACTTTGCCAGGATTCATATGAAATTTTAAACCTACTAAAAAGGGAAAATCCTTAAAGCATGTAAAAAAACCAAATTCTTACGGGAAAGTTTCGGGTAGCCACCTTACACCGGCCAGATTTTCACGTTACGGGAACACCTTTCGTTTGTTCGACTTTTGGATAGAGATTTCAGAATTGACACAGAATCTCTCTTCGGACTTCAGGTTGCTGACCATTCCTACAGTTTTCCCACCAAAAATACGAAACATTCTCAAAACGTAACCATTAAAGCTGGGGAAGTTGCTGGGGCCCTGCTGACCTGTATCTGAGCTCAAAATTTTCCTATAAAGACCTAAAGGGATCAAACCCTGGGGAAAGGGGTTCATCAACCTTAAAAAATCAAACCTCAGGGAAAGTAAAATGACTTCTTTTTTTTCCTTTTGTCATTTGTTGTGTTAAGGAAAAACCCAATTGCCCTTCTAAAAGGGTTTTCAAAAAGTTGGAAGTTTTTTCTTTTTCGGGAACATTTTTAATGGCTTAATTTCTACCTTTTTTACGAGACACGGATGCACATGTAAAAATTTTCTGATAAGCTGTCCCTAACTTAAAAAACTCATTCCTCTCTATACTTTAAAACTCGGGGCCGTACAGACATTTTTTTCCTCCCATCCTTTGTTACATTAGGTCTAAATGGTTCACGGGTTTGGTCTGAAGCCTACTAGCCCCCATCACTTCTTGCTCCTACAAAATGGGTAAGTAAAAGGGCCATTCTTCCTTCTGATTTTACTTTTCATCCCCAAAGAGGGATATAAGTTTCAGATCCTCTTCCTGAGAGTCGAAAAGCCCCTCGAAAGTTCAGATAACAATTCTCGTAGATTCATTGGGATTAAAACCAGTGAGCAACCCCCTCGAAACGAGTATAGGTCCCGGTTCACTTTTAATGAAAGGAAGATATCACCTCCGATACCATAATGTCTTGACAGGGTAAAACCAAAGCCCATACTTCCCAAATGCCAAACCTTTGATTTCCCGACTTTAAGCCTTAGACAAATCGAAGGACTCCTTTGTCAATTTTACAACAAATTTCCCCTTCTCTTCAAAATTTGCCAAAATGCCGCAAAACAAATCAATTTATCCAAAGGAAAGACTTTTCATTAAATTTTGAATAATAAAAATATCTGTACAAGTCAGTATTAAAATTTAAAAATTCAGATAGATAGACTTTTTCCATCTTATTGTTTCCAAGTAAATGCAGAGAGACTTTTTCTTAAAAGGGCCAGACCTCCAGGGGCCCGGGACTTTTCCCTCGCTCGAAAAATTAAAAAAAATTGGGAAACCTATTTTGGCCAAAAATGCCTCAGATTCACTACCTATTGTAAAACGTGTAAATTTGCCAACTGTCACCCTCCCAGGTACCGGCGTACCTAGGTAAAAATGCCATCTTTACAGACCTTTGAAAAAGAGTTTATTGACACGTTGGTCCTTTAAAATCTCCACTTTATTGGGGGGGGGACATAGTATATATAACATTATTATTATGCTTCGAGTTTCCCTGAACCCGTTCCCTTAAAGACCAAAACACTACAAGGGGCTAAACCCTTTTGTCCACTTCTCCAGAGGGGGCTCCCTAGAGAAATTTTGTCTGACTGGGGAAAAATTTTCACATCTGACTTTAAGCAAAACTATACCAACTTTTGGAGTAAAGTCCTCTTCAAACCAACCCTATCATCCCCCGCGAATGGGGGGATTGAGCCCACATTCGATTCTCAAGTCCATTTTAAGGAACTTTGCTCCCTAAAAATAAGGAGTGCATCGTTTCCTACCCTGGCTTTGTTTTCCATAGGAATTTTTCCCGTGCCTCTTTGGGGGGTTTTCACCTTTTGAACTTCTCATGGTAGACAGGCCAAGGCCCATTTTTCCATCCTTCATGACTTATGGAATAAAAGGAGTAAATGCTGAGGTTCTCTTCTTACCAGTTTCTCCTTACCTTTGATCCCAAACTTGGGGGGGGGGGGGGGAGACCTCTGACATAGTTTTAAAAAAAACCTAAGCTTTTCATGGGCCAGTACAAAACCTATTTTTATTCCAAAAGTCAAGGAGAAGTTTTAAAGAGGTGTGACGTTCTTGTCTTTTTTCCTACAAGTCAAAAAATTATAGTCAGGAAAAAGGGCCAATAAAGATTAAAAATTTTGGGGAAAATTGACTACCTCATAGAATCAAGGGAAACCAAGCTTTATCAATCAACACCGTAAAAAATATTACCGAAGAAATTTGGGTTAAATCCCTTTAAAAACTTGACTTTGTTTTTCCCCAAACTTGAAAAAACAAATGAAGAATTTAAAATTGTTAATTGACGCCCTAACTTAGACAAAAGAAGAAAACTACATGACTTGTACTTTGACCACCGGGGTGCAACCAACATTAATATTAAAATCTTTTGGGTGCCAAAGAGACATGAACTACTTCAAAGTGGAGTAAATTTTTAGACGTTTTTTACTGATATCCAGGGGTTTTCCTCCACGGGGTCCCCAAAATTGACTTAAGACAGACAATCCTATCAAACGAAAATTATACCAGTTCCGTCACCTTAGGGAGCATTTGACCGAGAGGTAGACAAAAAAATTAAAACTAAAGATCATGAACCTTCAAACTTCATATTTTTCACCAGAGTAGGGTTTAAAAAGGAGGATAATTTCATATAGACTGCTATTGAATTCGAGGCCCTTTAAAGCTATAACTCGTGGGTGCTGAGCCCTTCCCTTAAAATAGCGATCACACAAATTTAGACCTTCCCTTTTTTTCAAAAAGATATTGCACAGGGAAAAATCAGTAATGTTAGATCCTTCTTCTAAAACAAACACCCGCTTTTCCCACACACCAAGGGCTGACAATAAAAAACTACCCTTCTTTGGTAACTGCCTGTGCTACTACGTAACTGATGAGAAAGGCTTGGGGTTTAAAAGCCCAAAAGTTTCAGTTTATTTTTGATAACATTTACTAAGACATCACATGGGGCGAACAATCCAAACTTTAAAACATTTTTGCGTAGTTACGCTCCATGGCCTCCGCCAAGCCGAAAAAGGCTTTTTTGTATAACAAGATTTGATATTTGACTGAACTTTCTAATAACCTCTCAGCCTCTCCCCTAAAATCAAAGCTTTTTTAAATTTAAATTCCCCAAAACCAAGAAGCCATGCATCTTTTTTTGGTTCTGTAAATTTTATGCACTTTTATTCCAAATCTTGCTGACTTACAGGGGACTTATCGGACTCCTAAAAAATCTTGAAGGAACCTCTTGAACTTTTCCCACGTAGCTCGGGAAAAGTTTAATGAGATTAAAGTATCTTCCGAAAGACCCATCTTAAAATTCCAGATATTATAAAACATTTTTTTGAAAAACTGATGCCTCCAAAAAAACTGCTTTGGTCGGTGCTGCTACAAAACCATATGGTACTCCTTCCCCCGTATGCTTCCTAAGCCGAAACTCCTTTCCGCAGAAACAAATACTCCCCCAAAAGAAAAGGGAAAGTTTTTTGCCCTTTTGTGGGTAAAACTCCAAAAATTTAAATTTTATTGCTGGGGAAAAAATCTTTTTTGAAACTGACCACAAACCTTTGATATACCTAGAAGCTTTTAAGGGGAAACCCAAAATCACCTCTTAGGGGGACATTGGGACCCCAGGCTTTTAAGTTCCATATTGTGTATACAAAGGTTTTCCAATTAAATTTTTCTGACTGGTTAAGTCGTGACAGTCAGTAAAATTTGTTCCTTACGACTTCCAATTTAAAACTTTTTTTCCCGCCCTTTTTCTTATACCCTTTACTAAAATTTGGGATTGGGGGGGTGAGGAAAAGTTTAAAAGATAGGAGTACAAAATAGTAACAAAAGTTTTATTTCGGCTACTATTAAGGTAGGGGAAGTCACGCCCCGCCTTTTTTTTCCCCCCCCCCCAAAATTTATAGTTTCATTGCCGGGACTAGTTAAGGGAGGGGAAGTCCCCCCGTTTTTCCCCCCTTTTTTTTCCCCCCCCCCAAATGAAGTTTGATTGCCGGGTGCTTGTTAACTGGGTCAGTCTAGCCCCCTATCCCCCTTTCCCCCCCTCTTCCCCCCCCCCCAAAAGGGGACGTATGGGGCTCTGGCAAAATAAATCACTCGACTCGCACTCCCAACACTACTGTAAGTACTGCCTGCCTTTATTTAGTGGGATTTATTGTTAAAAGCCCTTCACTTTTTTACCAATAATAAACTAATCCTTTCAGTCTTGCTCTAGGTTACTGTTTTAATAACACCATTTTTTTGAGTAATGTACACTGCCATGGAGAGGATTATTTTAAACAGTGGGGACCTGTCACTTTTCTCTTGGAAAATGAGGTCCCTTCAATCACAGAAGAACAGGGGAAAGGGCTAACACCAAAAACTTTCTCCATTTTGGGTCAATTACCGTGCCCCTGTATGAAATTGCAGGGCGTAACCCCCCATCATTGACGGTAAGAACCTCTTTCCTGTCAGGGTAAAACTCACGGGTTAATCTTGAATAACTAGCCATGGTGGGCACCAACACCTCGACCCCCCCCCCCATCATCAGCAACACTAGATTTCAACAACATGTCACCAACACCAAAATCCAAGTGTTAAAATTTCGTTGAATTCAGTTATCATTTATATTTTTCCTTTTTTCATTTTCTTAATTAGGATTAAAATTTTCATATTTAATTTTTTTTATATTTTATTTTTCACATAATAAAGTGTTTATGTTTGTCTTTATTATTTCTTTTTTTTCACTAATTTTCCTGAGGAGGGGCCAGCCTGGGTAATACTGTCGAAGTTGTTCAGGGGTGAGTAAGCCTTCAAGGGATTTAGACACACACAACGTCTCCCACTGTCAATATGGCTTTTTGTAAGGGCATTTTCTACCCTGACCCCTTAATATGCTTTGATACACATGTCGTAATGCCTTTGCCAGTACTACCAGTTATTGCCATCTTTTTTTTACCTTGAGAAGGCATAACACAACTTGAGGAAATATCTTGGCCCGGCCCACTCCTTAGGCCCAAAGGCAATCTAACCCCTTTTTCCCTAAGAAAATTTTTAATTGAAAGACATTTCGTGTTTGGGTTTAAAGATATTTTTTCCCCGGACTTTGTCCAGGGTGAAGGTTCCCCCCGGGTGTGTTCTGAACACAACACTTTTTTTTCCTTACCACTGGCCGTCCGTAGGGGCGCAAAACTGCACTTTGCCCAGATGCTCCGCCAGACATTGACTTCATCACACTTACACTAAAATGATTTGGGAACTGACAAATTATTTCAGGAAAAATCTGTTTTTAGTTTTTTTTCAATGTACAGGGGCCCTTTCTTTATCAGCCGTTCCACTATCGGGAAACTCTTTTAACGGCCGGGTTTTTTTGGCTTCCATTTTATGGGCTGTTATTTTGCTTATTGCCTGTTTTGGGAGCTCAAACCAGCGGCCACGGGGGGGGGGGGGGGCATTCTATTTTTGGTCTGGGAAAGTGGGGAAAGTTTGGGGCTTTTTCACCCAAAACCATTTCCATTTTTTTTGGAAGTTTTTCTTTAAATGCAATTTGGAAAAAAAGTTACCATGGCCCCAAAAAAAGGGCCCTTTAGTAAAGTTTTTTTGGAAAAGGGAAAGTGAGAAATTTTGAGGGGGAATTTTAGAAAGAAGTTGAAAAATATGAGAGTGAAGGGGGAAGAGAGAGGGGATAATGTCCCTTCTTAAAGTGATTCAAAACGGTATGAAAGGTACTAAAGCAGCGGGATTTTCAAATAAAGGCTATAGCCCAGCCAGAAAAAAGGGTGTAGCTTTAAACGTACAAGTAATTTTAAGCAAAAAAAAAAGACGACAAAAAACTTTTTCCCCCCCCAAATTTTTTAAAGAGGTAAAAAGGGGCTAAGGAAAACACAGCTGCCCTGCCAAACTTCACCACCCAAACCAATGCTAGAAATTTTCCCCAAAGGGTACAGAAAAAGTTAAAAATTTCTTTTTTTAAAAGGGGCGTTTCGGAGAAAGGGTTTTGCCTAGTGTTGCATGGTGTCTTTTTTACCAACCTGGGGGTTTTTGTTTTGGCTACCCTCTCCTCCAAGGTACAGAAGTGTAAATATTTCTTTTTTAAGAGGCTTTCCAAGAAAGGTTTGCCGGGGGGTTCCCCAATTTTTCAATTCCAACCTGTGGGTATTGTATACCTTTTATAATTACTGTTGGCCCTTAAACTGTCCAAACGTAAACTATTTTTTTTTTTTTTTGTTATTTTAAAAAAATTGTAAAAAAAAAATAGATCAAACTTTTGGGGGCACGCGCATGTGAAAGTAGATCTGCTTGGACAAATTTTAAAGGGGTTTATGTTTTAAACAAAGTTCATGTTTTCAGTTTTGTACGAGGTGTTCACGGGCTTATGCATTTAGTAACTTTTTTTTGGTTTAAAAAAATTTTTCACCATCTTAAAAATTTTTAATACTTGATGCAGACAAAACCCGAAGTTAAATTCGAATTCTTTTTGTTTTTAAATTTGTTTTCAACTGGGAATAGGGTTTAGATAGGCGATGAATGTTATGGGGAGAAATTTTTTTTATAAGCCCTTTTACACCTCACCCAAACTGGTCCACCCCAAAAAATCACTCTTTTAACTTTCATAATCTAAAATTTAAAATTCCTTTAAAATCAAATTTTTCAAAATTTAATATTCGCATTTGAGCAATCCCTTTACAAACACAAAAACATCCCTTTGACTTTCTTTTAATTTTTATCGCAATGATTTAAATTTTATTTTTTAGTGATGCCTCTTTTAATAGGCATACGAAATTTTGAAAATAAAAATTGGACACCACCACAGTGTGAAATTACTGTATTCTAAAAATGACTTTCATTGTGGGAAAAAAGGTAAAGGTTTTTGTCACATACAGGATGGGGGAAACATGTTTACGTAAATGGGGGGTTAGCTGAGGCACATGTGTAGGCTGGGCAGGGTTTATCTAGCTACCTTCATGAGTTTTGAAGTTTTTCTACTCCCCCCCAGCCCAGCCCGGGGCTGGTTTCTTGCCTGGGCAGCCCCGGGTGTTTTTTGCAGGGGGCCCCCTGGCCAAAATAACATCGGGTTTTATTACATATGGGGGGAACCCGTGAAAATATGGGCAAGAACCACAAAAAATAAAAGCATTACAAGGTTTTAATAACATCGGTACTAATAGAATTAAAATAACAAAACGGGAACCAAAAATACCAATAATTTAAAAATGAAAAAACCAAAAAATATTGTTTTCCCTATTTTTAACCATAAATTTTAACACTTTTGCAAAATGTTTTCGCACATGTATTCACCAGCCGATCCATTACATTTGTTAACCCTTTCAGGGGCCGTCCCTAATCTACGGCTTTACGTTTCAGGGTCCAAACCGTAGATCTACGCCAAAATTCTAGCGCCGTCAAATTTAGCAGGAGAAGCTGGTAGGCCTACATCTAAGAGAATGGGTCTGGGTGGTCAGTGTGCACACCATAGAAAAAATCTGGACGCCCTCATGGCATTGTGGGAACGCCGGCAAAGTAGCTTTGTTCATAGTGCCTGGCGGCAAGATGCTCTCACTCCCCACTCACTCTCCGGGCGAATTCTGACTCTCCTCTTCACAACTTACAGTTCTAAGACTGATGGAAGTGGAGCTGAAGACGAATTCTATGGTTTTGAACCATATGGTACCATTGTGCCATATGGTACAATGGTACCATATGGTACAATGGTGCCATGTCATACAATGGTATCATATGGTACAGTGGTACCATATGGTACAATGTATGATAGTAATGTACCATATAGTACATGTACCATATGGTACAGGGTACAGGGACCCTAATGGAAATAAATCTGTCTGACTTTTTTGGTTATCCTAGGTTCTCCAAACATATGCTGCTAAGTATAATTCTTTTAAACTTTATTTGTGTATAACTAAATAAACTTACTTATGATGCCACATGCACTTGAGTAAGTTTATTCAGGTGTACAGAAATACAATTACATAGATTATCATACATAGTAGCATATGTATAAAATCCTAGGATAACGCAAAAAAGTCAGGGTGACTTATTTCTATAGTTATCCCTGTATGTACCATATGTACCCTGCACCATATGGTACCCTGCACCATATGGTACCCTGCACCATATGGTACCCTGTACCATATGGTACCCTGCACCATAGTACGTACTGCATGGTACCCTTTACCATATAGTTACAATGTACCATATGGTACCCTGTAACATATACCGTGTACCATATGGTCAATAGGTGTTGGTGACATGAGACACCAGCCAAGACTGAGTGAGTGAGTGTCGACGAAAGAAAGCTACTGACTCCACAGTTTCCGAAAACAAAGTGTTTTGGGGCCCTTTCCACCTCAAAGAACACGTAAATTTTCCGTACACTTGTAAAAAATATAATAAAACATTACTAAATACAACATTTTTGCATATTTTTTTTGGGTAAACGACTTTTTAAACCCCAAAATAAAAATGAAAATATTAGGGGTTTAAAAACAACAAAACCATAGGGTTACAATGAACCATTTTGGTTTTAAATTAAACTGGATTTTAACAAAGTACCATAGGGTTACCTTTTGCATCATTTTGGTACCATTTTGGAACCATTAAAACCCGTAGGGGAAACCATAAGGAACCTTTTGCACCAAAAGGGAAACCAAATTGTATCATAAGGGGGTTACCATTGTACCAAATTTTGCCATTAAAACCTTTTGGGGTACCCATTTTTTCCCCATATGGTACCTTTGTATCGGGGCCTTTGGGCCCCATAGGGGTTAACCATTGTTCATATGCAATTTTTCCCAAAATTTAAAAACCATTGCACCCAAGGTACCTTTTCACCCAAAGGGAACCTTTGTACCATATGGTACTAAGGGAACCAAATTTGTCCCAAAAAGGTTTGCCATTTCAAAACCATGTGGTACCTTTGGTATCAATTTACCCAATTGTACATATGGTCCCAAATTGTAACATGTGCCATTGTACCAAAAGGGTTACCATTGTAACAAAAACAACTGCACTAATTTTTTCCCAATCATTTTTTTAAAATTAAACTTTTAACAATTTTGAAAGGGCATATAACGATAAACAAAAATTAGCATTTTATTGGGGTTGAATACAATGATTGTACACTTATACAATAAAACCTTTTAAATTGGTCCACAGGCCACAAATGTTATTAAAAAAAAAAAAATTAAAAAAGAAAAGAAAAAAGTAAAAAAAACATAAAAAAAAAAAATGGGATTTTGGGGAAGTCACAAAATGTTCCAAACCCCCCGGGTAAATTTGGGGTCAACTTCCCACCCCGAACCCCGGTAAGAAACTATCAAAAAAACTTTTTTTTGTCTTTTTAAATTTTCAAAAAAATATACTTTTAAATTTCCTTTTAAAAAAAAAATAATTTTTTTTTAAAAATTTTTGGAAAAAGGGACACCATTTCAGTTTTGGCCTTGGCCCAAAAGGGGGTTTAAAAATAACCCCCAACCATTTATTTTTAAATTTGGAGCTCAACCCCCACCAAAACTCTTTTAATTGTTTCCCTTTTTTTTGTCAGCTTTCCCCAACCACCTCAACAAAACAAATTCCAATACGGGAAAAAATTTCAAAAAAAACAAATTTAAAATTACTTAAACGAATGGGTGTGTGTGTTTTGGTGTTGTGGGGTTTTTTGTGTGTGTGTTTTGTTCTTACCTATTTGGGTTGCGGGGGTCGTTTCACAGCCCCCTGGCCCGGGCCCTTTTTGCGGGCGCTACTAGGCCCACACACTCCCTGCTCCATGATTTTTAAACGTTTTATTTTTAAAGCTGGGGAGGGAAACCTGCCCCCACAAATATCAATCTACAAGTTTTTCCATTTCCTATGTGTGTTTTAGAAAGTATTAAGAAATATTACTTTTTTGGAAAAAAGGCACTTGTCGATAAAACCATTTGGTTTTTTTGCGTGCCGCCCCAGGGTTGAAATGTGTGTGGTTGTGGTGTGTGTGTTTTTGTGGGTACCCACCTTTTTGTGGTTTGCGGGTCGAGTCTTAGTTCCTGGCCCCGCCCTTTAAACCGGTTGCTAGGGGCCCTCTTTTCTCCCCGCTCCATGAGCTTTATTAAACCTCGTCTTAAAACTTTTGTAGGGTTTTCCCTTTGGCCTCCACTACGTCATTTTCTAGGCTTTTTCCAAATTTGCCTTACAACTCTATGACTAAAAGAAATCCCCAAAAAACCTCCTGACTCATTTTGTTTTCAACTTCCAATGGGGCCTCTTGTTTCTGTGCCCCCTCCCTGGAACATCCTGCTTTGTCCCCCTTGTGTGTGTGTGGGGTTGTGGGTGTGGTGTGGGGGTGTGTGTGTACTCATTTTTTGGGGGTTTGGTTGCAGGGGTCCGAGTTTTTACTTTTGGGCCCCGCCCTTCCCCGGGTTGCAAACGGGCCCTCTCTCCCCCCCGCTCCATGAGCTTTAAAAACCCTTGCCCTTAAAAAATGGTATGGTTCCTGCCCCACTACTTTCACTTTCTAGGCTTTTTCCCACTGCCTTACAACTCATGACTGAAGAAATATTTTCCTACTTTTCCCTGACTCTTTGTTTCTCAACTTCCAATTGGGGCCCCTCTTTTTTCCCTGTGTCCCCCCCCTGGAACATCCGCTTTGCCCACCTTGTCTTTTCCCACGCAGTTTTTTAAAATGTCGTTATCAGTCTCCCCGACCCTCCTGCCCCTCCAGTGTCGTCGGGGGCCCGTTTTCCCCTTAACCCTTTCTTCATGGGACTTTCCCCCTTAGCTCGGAACTAACCTTTTTCCCAAACCTTTGTACTTTCTCATTTTCTTAAACGTTTTTAAACCCAAGTGCGGTTTCCCAAAAACAGGTGCTGCTTTCTCCAGTAGGGGGCCGGGACATAAAAGGGTGTACAGGTCTTGAATGATTCCTTACTAAGGTATCGGAATGTTGTTCTCGGGTTTTTGCCAGGCGCCCATATGCGCAGCATTTATCTGATTGATGTTGGCTTCCGGAGACATGCTGGGTTTATACTCACCCCAAAAATTTTTCCCACCTTGATTGGGGGTTTTAAATTTTTTTGGGCCCCACCAAACCTATACTCTGTCTGTGGTTTTCCCTGTGCCCTTCCCCAAATTTTCATGACTTTTGAAATTTGGAAAGGATTAAATTCGAGAACCCATTTGCTGGACCAGGGTCCAGTCTGTCCAGGCCCTCTTTGAATTTCCCCCCCCCCCGGTCCTCATCAAAATTTAATTCTCCTATTAAAATTTTCACATCATCTGCAAACAGGAACATTTTCTGAGCCCAAACCCCTTTCCCCGTCATTTTCTTTCACAAAATCCCAAAAAATTTTAAACGGGCCCGGGACCGCCCCCTGGGGGACCCCGCCCCTTCCAGGTGCCCACTGTGATACATCTTTACGAAACCATGACTCTTTTTCCCTCCCTGTCAGTATTCTTTTGTTTCCATTGAAAGGCCCCTTTCCGTTATATCACCTAAATCTCTGGGCTTCTGCACAAAACCCCTTGTGAGGAACGTGTCAAAGGCTTCTTGCACCCCAAGAAGATGCAATCAACCCACCCCCCTCTCTCGTGTTTTACTTCTGTTTTTTATAAAAAAAACTCCAGAAGGTTTGTGCCCAAAGGATTTCCCTTCCTAAATCCGTGCGGGTTTTTGACTTTTATACCTTGTTCCGTTCCGGGTGCTCCACCACTCCCCTTTCCTGATAATTTTTCTCCAAATTTTTTCATAAAATAATACACGAAATTTGACACAGGTCTATATTTAGTCCCTTTCTTTTCTGTCTCCTTTTTAAAAATGGAACTACTTTTGCCGCTTCCATACCTCGGGAAATTTTTTGCCCATTTCCCCGGGGACGTGTTGAAATTGGGGTTTAAATTTGGCATGCACAAGATATCTGCCCCTCTCTAAGGACCCATGGGAGATGCCCTTTTCCCCATTCCCTTTGGGGTATCAAAGTCCCTTAGCGTTTCTTAACCTCCTCCCCCTCTGTAGTTGCCCCGGCCAACACTTTTTGGTGAATCCTTGCGGTTTTCCCATCGGGCCCTGTCCCCCCAATTCCCTCCTGTCTCTACTGAAAAAATTTTCCTTAATCTCGTTTTGAGCCCCCTCACATACCTCTTGATCTTTTTTTTTGATTCCCTCCCCCCCTTCTTTTCCTCACCTTTAAATCACCGGGTCCTTACTTTTTCTTCCCCAATGGGGCCCTTACGAAAGCTTTTTCGGTCAGATTTGACTTTCGATGCAAAGTCGTTTTCAACTGTCGCGGGGCCTCCCCCCTTTATCTGGCATACTCTTTCGGCTCTTCAAACTAGCCCCCCCCTTTTTTTTCCGGGGGGTCCTTTTCCCCCTTTGTACCTTTCCATTCTCTGTTGAAACTTATTTTTGCCTCCCAAACCCCCTTCGGGAAAACCCCAAGGACCTTTTTTGGTCTTCCTTTTTAATTTCTTTTTTCCCCTTTTGGGAAACAAAACTTTCCTCTCCCTTTCCTTGCCCTTTGTTGCCACATATTCCATAAACTCTTTTTTCCCTTTTTTTTCCTCCCAAATTTCTCTGTCCCACTAAACCTTTGCGGGAAGTTTCTCATACCTGTGTACCCCCCCTTTTATATTTTGCCTGCCCCCCTTCATTTTTCCTGTTTCCCTTTCCCTCCACTTGTAACTCTACTATATTTCAAAACTCAAACCACGTAAATCGCAAGCTAAAGGGGGCCCCTCCAAATTTAAGGCCCCAAAATTTTTAACTGTTTCGGGGTTAACACAAGATCCATTTTGCTGGCTCATCCCCCCTCTCTTTTGGGTTGAGCCCCCTTGACATGTTAACATGATTTTTTCAAGTACCACACCCAAACATTTTGGGGGCTCCCCCATGTTTGGGGCCCCCCCATGTGGCTCCATTTTTCCCAGTCCGATCTCCCTGTTTTTGGGAAACCCCATTACCAGTAACTTTGCTCTCTCGAGTGAGCTCTTCTTGCCCCCCTCACCAGTGTGTCCCCCCTAAACCCTTTGTTTTTTCTTCAAACTCCCCCTCTTGGGCCCCCTGCAATTTTCTGGGGTGGGTTATCATAAACTCCAATGCACTTTATGTTCTCCGGACTAAAAGTACCAAAAATGTAGTTTTTTTTTCTCCTTCATGTCCAGGGCCCTTCCTTTTCCTAAAATTTTCCCCATGGGTGTTTTATGAGCAGTGAAACCCCCTCCCCCCCCTCTACTCCTTCTATTTTTCCCTCGGGACGGATATCCTGTTGGGAAGACTGTGCCCTGTTATTTGTCTCGGGCATTTTTTTTTCTGTGACTGCTATGATCGGGGTTTTTTTTCACGATTCTTTCGTTCCACCCTCATGTTTTTTTCGTTTTTCCCACCCGCTTTGTGACCAAACCTTCATTTTTCTTTCTATCATTGGGGCATGCAAGAATTTTGGGGGTTGGGGGGAGCGAGACCCCTTGGGGGGGGCCTATAGGGGGCTGTGGTTTAGGGGGGGTTTGTTTTTGAGGGGGGTGGGGTCAGAATCCCCAAAAGGGGGACAGCTGTTGGGGTGAGGTTTGTGATGGGGGGGTTGGGAAGGGGGGAACAGTGATTTGGGTTGTAGTATAGTTTGCTCATTGCGTTGGGAATGCCCGGGGTTTGGGAGTTTTTGGGTGGAATTCTGGGGGGTGTGTTTGCCCTTTCTCCTGTGTCGGGGCCCCGCCCATTTTCGTTGCATCTCGTTCCCCCTTTGCGCTCTGTACCCTCTCTTTCAGTGAAACCCATTCTTCTTGTTTTCCTGTCGCGGCCCGAGGTAAACTCTCTGAACCCCTCCTTGCCCCTCAGTCTTGTTTTCCCTTTGAAAAACCTGGTTCGAACAAAATTTTTTCCTTGAAAGTTACTCTACAGGCCGTACCCTTTCCCAAACTCGCAAACCACCCAATTCTCTAAAAATTTTTTCCCAACCGGGGCAATCGCCCCCCCTTTTTGTTTTCATAAATGCCTTCAATCTTTTTTTTTCTCCTCCTTTTTTAAATTTCTTCAAATTTGCCCCCCTTTGGTTTTCTTGGAGCCCGACAAAAAAAACGCCCTTTCCCCCTTTCCTCCCCCCCAAAACCCGGGGGAAGTCTCCTTCGCTTCCTCGAGGCATTTTTTTTTCCTTTCCTTTGACATTTTTTTGCCTTCATCCCGTCATATCTGAAACTTCTATTCCAGTAACGCTTTCCTCCCCACTGCCCCTTGCAACTGCATTTGGGCTGTTGGGAACCCTTTTGCATATAGCATACCTTCTTTGCTTCGACCTGCTTTTTGATCTTGTGGGCCGGGGGCTTTTCCCGGGCCCCAACGTGGTCTGATAGGGCCTTCGGGGTAGGGCATGTCTCCGTTGTTGCTTACCGTCCCCTTGTCGCGCCTGACTTTGGGAATTTTTCCTAATGTCATTTCTAAATTTGTCTTTTTGTCTCTCTAATCTTTTTCGGGTTTTTGCATTTTTCTCTTCTAAGCACTGTATCCTAGCTTCTGTTTTCCAAAACCCTCTACTTCCCACTTTCCTGCACTCTTCAGCAAATCCGCTCCTCCTTTTTTCTTACCAACCTATATCTTCCTTCCCCACTTTTCCCTCCCTTTTTTGGAGCTTTTAACTCCCAGTCTTTCCCCCCTGGGTTCGCCCTACCAGATCTTTTTTTTTTCCCCGTCCCAAAGGCCCCACCCTTTTTTTTTTTTTTTTTTTTTTTTTTTTTTTTTTTTTTTTTTTTTTTTTTTTTTTTGCCACAGACAGAAGGCTAAGGAGGAGGGGGTGGGGGGGGGAAGGGGAAAAGGGAAAGAAAGGGAGAAGGGGAAGAGAAAGGGGTAAAAAGGGGGAAAAGAGGGGGAGGAGTAGGGGGGGTAGGGTAAGACCCAAGGGGGAAAAGAAATGTGGGGGGGGGGAAGAAAAAGGGAGGGGAAGGGGGAGAAAAAGGGGGGAAGGGAAGAAAGAGAGAGAAAAGGGGGAAAAAAGGAGGGCGGGGGAAAAGGCTATAAAGAAAAGAAAAAGGGAGAGATGGAGAGAACCCCTTATAAGAGAGAAAAGGGGTGAGAGTTTGGGTTATGGGAGAAAAGAAGAGAGAGAGAGAGGGGCGGGGGAAAAGCTATGAGAGAGAAAGGGAGAGAGGGGAAAAGAAGCCAAGAGAGAGAGGGGGGTTAAAGATAGGTTAGGGGAGTGAGAAAGAGGGGGAGAGAGGAGGAAGAGAGAGAGGAAGAGAGGGGAGAAGAGAGGAAAAAGAAGGGGAAAGAGAGGGAAAAGAGGAGGGGAGAGGAAGAAGAAGAGAGGGAAGAGAGAGGGGGGGAGAGAGAGGGAAGAGAGGGGGGGAGAGAGAGAGGGGAGAGAGTGGGAAAAAAAGGGCCCTAGAGAGAGAAAAAACCGCGAGGGAAAAAAAAAGTTTAAAAGGAGTGAGGGCAAAAAGCGGGGGGGGGAAGGCCCCGGGTGGGGGGGGAAAGGTTTTGGGGGGGTGAGGGTACGCGGGTAAAATTTCCCAAAGGGATCACTGTGTGTCCCAACCTATTTTTTGGTTACAGGGTCGAGCTCAGTTTCCGGGCCCCCAATGTATGTGTGTGCGCGGTGTGTTTTTGGGGGAGCACACCCAGTTTTTTTATATTTCCCAAAATAAAAATCACCCTGGGGTATCCGTAAAACAAAAAGAAACCATTAACACTGAGAGTAATTCAAATTTAAATTAAAAACTAGCGGTGTTAACAAGTCATTCTTTCACCCATTAGTACAAACCTTTTTACTCCATGTGTACCCAAACTTGCTTTTTCAGTTTGTACTTCTTTGTGCCAAAAATTTAAACTCTCAAAACTTTTTTCGGGCTGAAACCCCCTTTAAAGCCACGACTTAATCCCCCTTTCCTTTTCCTTGCTCCTAAAAAATTTAAATTTTCCCTACTACTGTTTGGTTTGTTTGAAAGATAATCACTCGGGAGGGGGGTTTTTAAGATAGCGAGCACCAGTGACCTTTGGGCCCGGGCCAAACCCCCAAAAACCCTTTCCCCCCCCAAACCCCACAAACAGGGGGTTTTGTACTTACCCCTCAGAGGGGACGCCACCCCGATGCCTGTTTAAAACGTCCCTCGCTGTACAAAGCCCCGCTGTACAGGGACTGGGCACCTCCCCCTTTTCCGCCGCTGACTTTTTCAGCTTTTCTTTTCTCGTTCCCCTTTTTGAGTCCTCTTTTCCCCACATTTAAACACTTGTAAACTGCTATTTTTAATAATTTACACTTCTTTTTTTGGTAAGTAAAATTTCCTTTTTTGTGATGACCCCACCGAAAGGGCGGTGCTACCCCCTTTCGGGCCTACTGCGCCACCACCCCCTTGCTTATAAAAAATTTAAAAGAATTTAATTATTTATTTATTATAAAATATTTATATAAATAAAATATATATATATAATTTTATATAAAAAAAAATTTTAAATATTATAAAATATATATATTATATATATATATAAATATTATATTTTATATTTTAAAATAAATATCCCCTTTTTCTGGCTGCTTTTTCATTTGCTTGTTTACATCACATTTTTGTCGTTAGCCCCCCCCCAAATTTTTCAATTTGTTTTTTCTCTTATCACTCGCTTTGTACTTTTTTAAAGTGTAACAATGGGGCAACAGGTGCCAAACTGGCCTAAAACGAACTGGCACTTTAAAATTTTTTTTTTAAAATTTCAGGTTTTCCTCTCCCCTTTTATTTTAAATTTATTTTTTGCTAATACTTTGGTTACATTTTGTAGGTTTTTTCACTGACGTTGTCAACAAAAACACGGGTTCTTCTAGCTGCAAAAACACCCCCAAAAAACACTAAGTTTCCCGGGAAGCCGGGCCCTTGTGACCCACTAAAACACGTGGGGTGGGGCCCCCCAAAAACTCTGAAAATAAATCTCTTAAACCCAAGCACTAAAAAATGTGTAAGGGGAAGGACTCCCAGGCGGGCAGTAGAAAGGGTTTGCCTCTCCTCCAAAAATCCTGGCCGGTAATGACCAATTTTATTCTCACCCTAACAGTTTTTTAGGGATTTTCCAATATACAGAAAATCTTGAGTCTATTACTTTTTGATACGTTCAGGGTTGCTTTTTTAAAAACAGGCGTGACAGAACCAACTAAGGAAACAATCTGCTTTTACTTGTTTTTGCCAACAAAGAACACTTTAATTTAAAAAACTTTAGGTTTTTATAGCTTGGAAAGTGATCACAAAACACTTATTTTAAATTTTATCAAAGGAAAAAACCCAACAAAACCCAACAAATCTCTGTCCCAAAATTTTCCCCTTGGGCCCACTTTATGGGGGTGAAAAATTTCCTGGGGGCTAAATTGGGGTGTCCCCGACTATGGCCCTTTGGTAACTTGGTTGCCAAAATGACGTTTTTCAGGCAAAATTCCCAAACCCAACAAATTTTGTTCCGAGTAGGGGAAAATTAACTACCAAAAAAGAAACCCAAATGGAAGAAAAAATGATCAAAACATCTCATTGGCAAAAGAGAAAGGGATATAGCTTATCAAAAAGGGGGTGGGGATTTTAAAAAAAATATTCATTAAAGAGAAAAATTAAAAAAGGAAAAAAATAAAAAAAGCAAAAAGGGGGTTGAAAGGGTAAGGTTTTTCAAGGGATTCCAAAAAATTAAACCCCAAAGGAAATTTTTTCAGGTATACAGAAGTAAGAAAGGGACAATATTGGCCCACTTAAGATAACTCTGGTCGGATCACGACAGTGATAAGGGGAAAGGGGTGAAAACAAAACCTACTTCCCTCAGTTTTTTTACCCCCCCCAAAAAACTAGCAAATTTCCCGAAAAAATAATTAGAAAACAGGGTGATAAAGAACAAAGAAAAATTGCTTTAAAAAGGAAAAGGTCCTCAACAAATAGAGAAAAATAAAACCTTTAAAAAATCCCCAGGGCCCCCCTTTATTTTTTGCAAGGGGGGTTAAAGGAATGTAAAGGGAGGAAAACTTAGCAACCTTTGGGTAATCTTTTTAAAATACCCCTACAAACGGCATAGTGCCTGATAAGTGGGAAAAAGGGGAAATGTAAAACCTAATTTTACAAGGGAGGGGACAGGTCCTTGGCTTTTGAAAAATAGAGACCAATTTGCCTTTCCTTCCCTAGGGGAAAAAATTTTTGGAAACAATAATTTTTCCCAAGCAATTCAAAAGCCCTTTTTGAAAAGGCACAGAAAGATTAAAGATCTCCAAACCCGGTTTTTTCAAGGGGGGTTTCCCTTTTCCTTAATTTAAATAACTTTTTTTCACTAAGGGTTTAGGAGGATAACAAGGGAATGAAAAGAAAATTTTTAAAAATGGACTTAAATAAGGGGTTTTTGATAGAGTTCCACACCAAGGCTTTGAGGGGAAAATTAAGGGACACGGGAAAAGGGGGAAAATTTTTTTTCCCGGGTTTGAGGGAATGGCTACAAATAGACAGCAAAGATTTGCATAAATGGGGAAAATCAAAGGGGGCACCCCCCCCAAGCGGGGGTTCCTCAGGGGGCAGTGTTTTGGGGGTGTTTTTTTTTCCCAATTTACATAAATGAAAATAGATGAGGGGAAAAAATAGGAAAATAACAAATTTGCTGATGACCCAAATAGGCCCCTCCAATTCAAATTTTAAATTTAGGAAAACTAGAGCCTCCAGGAAAATTTTAATAAAAGTGCAATGGGCGGGAAGTGGGAGTCCCGTTTTTTAAAATTGACAAAGGAAAGTTCCCAAATGTTGGACAGGGAAATAACCATGCCAATATAAACTAAATAAGTAGATCTTTAATAAAAACGAAATTTCAAAAAGGATTTAAAGGGGTTTTTGGTTAACAGAAATTTAAAACCAAGACAAAAGGCATAAATGTTTTCAAAAAAACTAACCCGAATTCTTGCCTTCCCAAACTAGAAGAAAAAAAAAAAGAATTTCCCCAGGTTTTTCTTTAACTCTATATATTTCCCTTGGGTTGGCCTCACTTGACTAAAGCTGGTCCCTTTCTGGTCCCCCGGGAATAAAAGAATGGGTAAAATGCCTGGAAAACTTAAAAGAGGAGGGTGACAAAGATGAAACCCATGATCAGAAATCCTTTCCCTAAGAGATAGACTGGGGCCCCGAACTGCACCCCCTCTCGAAAGGCCCTAAATTAGGGGGATATGACGAGGTTAAAAATGGGAAAACAGGGAAAAAATAAAGGGATGTAAATTCCCTGCTGAAAATTTCCAGCCAAGACAGGAAATCGCACCAAAGGTTTCAAGTTGGGAAAAAAACAATTCAGAAAGGTATAAAGGGAAAACACTGGTTTTGGGAAAAAGTTTTTGGGGGTGATGGGAAAAAAACTCCCAGTACCGTTTTTCAGGGTAAAACTTTTTGTAGTTTTAAAAAAAAGGTTTTTTTAAATACAGGTGGGGGGAGTTGGACCTGACTAAAATTGGGGCTGCCCGGGGGGCTGGGCAGTGCTCCATCCTTAGTGGAATGATCAACGGGTGGGGCCCTTGGGGTAATCCGGGGGGGAATCCATTGGGGTAAAACCGGGGGGGGGGGGGACAGGAAAATGGGTCCCGCATGGGCCCGTAGGGCCCGTTTTCAGTTTCCTTTTTTCTTAGTTTTTTAAAGTTTTTTAAATGAAAAAAATTCTTATTTTTTAAATTACATACCTTTTTTAAAAGGTGGTTTTTACCCCACTTCCCCCCACTACCACAAAAAAGAAAAGTTTATACTCCCAAATTTCCCCATAAACCCAACAACAAACACCCTCAACTTTCCACATATGTACATAATGAGATATTTTTTTTCATTTTAAAGTACATTTTACCCTCATAATCGGAAGGCTCGAAAATTGGGAATTTTCGAAAATCATAACTTATTTTCATCAAAACATTGACCGCAATCATCGTTTTACTTTCAAAAAGTCGTTTATCTTTATGGTACCATGCCTGAGCCGCCTTTGCCTCCCCCGCCCACCAGTGTGGCAAAGGGTTTTCCAGTGGGGTTACGGTCCCCTCACTTGTTCCCCACAAAAAATTTCATAATAATTTTCCCTTTAAATTTTGTGCTTTTCAAAAGCTAAATAAGCTAAACCCTGGCCCCAAAAAAAAGCCCTAGTTTCCAGGGCCCTTTGGGTTTAAAAAAAGGTGAAAACCTGATTGAATTCAAAAAAAACATCATTGAGCAATAAAAGTGGCGTTTCTTGTGGCCGAACCGGCCAGGAAAAATAAAAATCCCTACAACCAAAACTTCCTCGTGGCCCCAAAAAAAGGAAAACAAGGAAGCTGTTGTTTCAAAGGGGGTAAATATTTTTGACAAAAATGAGATCACCGAAATCGAAATGTTTTTAAAAATTTTTAAAAGGGGGTGTATTAAAAAAGAAACAATTTCAGGGATAGTCCCTTTTGCATTGCTTAATTTTTTTGGGAAAAAGGGAAAGGGAGTTTTCATGATGAAATTGTAAAGAAATTGGGCCCGCAAAAAGAGTTAAATGAATTTTGGAATTTTAAGGCCCCGCAAAGGCTGGGTTTTGGGAATTTTTTAAAAACTGTTTTGGCTACACAGTGGGGTAAGGCCCTGGGAAGGGTGCTGGTTTTGGGCAAAATTCGTAATTTAAATTTAAGGGGAACATACAACTGAAAAAAAAAAAAAATTTAAACCCCCCATCGGCAAAGGGGCCGAAAAATTTTAAATTCCCAACTGAACTCCCTTGGTTTTATAAGGGAACCCCAAACAAGGTCACTGACCCCCTATAAATTGATTTTTTTATGGTTTTGTTTTTTGAGCAAATTTTCCAATCCCAAGACCGAAAATATTTGGCTGCTCCCGACAAAGGGTTAAAAAATTTAATGTTTTCAAAATTTTCCCTTTTTTAAAAAAAACCCCCAACCCCAAAAAAAAAAAAAATTTTTTAAATTTAATTTTAAAAAAACAACCAAAAAAAAAAAACATAAAAAGGAACTTTTATCAAAACATTTTTTAATTTTTTACAAAAAAATAAAAAGGAAACAAAAACAACAATTCCAAATTTTCAAAGGATGCAATTTTCAATCCCTAAATTTCCGAATTCCCTTTTGGAAAAAACCCCAAAGTACCCATATTGCTAAATGGCCCAAGGGTGGGAAATCCTGAAAACAATTTCTATCAGTCTTTTGCCAGATTTACTTTTCAAACACAACAGACAAAAGACGATGTTAAACCCTTTTCTCGAGGTGCTGCAAAAAATTGCAAGTAAAAGGCCTTTGCCCGCCATTGGAATGCAAATTTGAGTAAAGTCTTTCCCCAAAACTTTTCATCAGGGATTTCTGTACGTTTTTTTTCCCTCCCCAGGTTTTTTTTTACAAACCAAACCATTGGAAGTACATGGGAAATTTGTTGGGGAAGGTCTTGGAGTTGTTCTTAGGCCCCCCTCCCAAGGTTTTTTTCCTTTTTAAACCCTTTCAAAATTTAGGAAAGAATTCCTGAAAAACTTCAGTTTTCATACAAATTTTGCTTTTTTTTTGCTCGAAAAATCACGGGAAAAAGACATGCCTTCACAACACAAGATCAATAAAATAGGCAAAAAGCCGGGATGTACCAACGTTTTTTATTTCAATTTGGGGTTTTGTAGAGATCACCAACTTTTCCTTTTGGGCAATAAACCCCCCCAGTTTGCAATTTTAGTTCTTGATGACTGCAGGGCACGATATTTTCCCCTTTTCCCCCTTTTTTACCCTTTTATATCTCCCCAAAAAAGACTCATGGGGTCACCCCAAATCATTTTTCCCCTAAAGTCACAACCCTTTTGGGGCCTTCCATCGTACAACAAGGACAAACCAAACATTGTTTTGAAGCAAAAATTTCCCCTGAAACCCCACTGTTTTTTTTTTCCCTTTGGGTTTTATAGGCAACCCCGATTTGGGGTTCCACATCTTTGCACGTACTGTTTCCCGGTTCCCGCAGTTAAACTTAACTTTAACTTTTACCAAGGCATACTTGAAAAAAAAATTGTCACATAAAGCTGATGGTTTGTCTTGTTCATATTTTGTTCAAGTACCTGAAAAATCTTTGTACTTTTTGGGGAAATTTAGATTTTTCCTGTGGGAGCTGTATGGGAAAGTGTTCAAAAATTGTTTTGCCTTGAAAAATGAGTATATCATGTAAAGAGTCCCCTCTTGACTTTCACGACAAAAAAGTTTGAAACCCCACTTATCCCCTTTTTGGTTTTTATGTACTTCCTTAGGGTTTCCCCAGTTTTTTTCCCTTGAAACCCCAACCCTTACTTCATCAATAGATTGCTGGGGGGTAGCGAATTTTTAAGCAAGCATTAGTAGTTCAGTGTAAAAGGGGCCTTTCTTTTTAAAAAAATTCATTAAACCTTTTTTTGGGTTTTCAAAGAAATGAATAAAACTTCTAAGGGGACCCAAACCCCCTTAGACGCCATTCTTCGCCCAAACCCGTTGGCCCTAAAAGCACTTTCCAATATCCCTTTGAGGGATGGTAGTGAACCCAAAACCCCCAAAAAACAAAATAAATAAAAACCTCATGTTTTCTTCAGAACTTTGAAAAAGTACTATTTACGTCTTGTTGCCTTGTATACAAATTTTTTTTGTACTATGTTATCATCATGGCTTTGGGGTAACGAACAAACGAAAAAACTCATATGGGGACCTAAATTTCAAGAGGCTTTTTAAGTTCATATTCCGGCAAAGGAAAAAATTTTTTAATGTCAACTAAAGGGCCCCCTCAATGAAACTTGAAAGCAAAATTTTTCCATGGATCCTTTCCTCATCCGGGTAATTTCCCCAAACCAAAATTTTTTTTTTTTCCTCATTAAATTTTTTGGGTTTTTGGGTGGCCCCCTTTTTTTTTTCCCTTTTTTCCCCCTCAAAAAAACAACACTTTTAATCCCTGCATCCTGTGCATCCCTGCAAATATTTATCACCACTACCAGGGAAATTTTGGTTTTTCTACCTCTGGTTCCCCATTCACTGTCTTCAGAAACGCCACAAACCCGACCTTCTGGGCAACTGCTCCCCAAAAAACAGCCTCTCAAGGGAAATGGAAGGACAAAAAAACCTCCTGAAAAAAACCAACCACTACAGATTTTTAAAAAGCAATTGAAAAAATTTTTTTTAAATTTTATTTTACTATAATTGGACATTCCCGGGAAAATCGCGCAATACCCAATAATTCGGCTAAAATGCTTGCACTTTTTTTTAACTTCAAAGCCTTTCACTCCCTATTTTGCTTCACACAGACTTTTGGGATATATCAAAATAAAAAATTCAATTTAAACACTAAACACAACAATCATACTTAAACCCACTTTTTAGAATGTATAAACCAAGAAATAGAATTTTAAGGGTGGGGGGGGGAAAAAAAAAGCGTGTTTTTCGAAGCCAAAACCGCCAGTTTTTATATTTTGTCTCTCAACCCCAAAGGGAAGGCCGGGAGAAGCAAAAGTACTTAGCTGAAGAGCCAGGGATGGGTTGTGAATTTGGGTTGGGGAAACTAAAGAAAGGGAAAACTGGGCCCCGCGGGGGGCGAAGTAAGACACCGCCAAAAACACGTAATCAAAACCGATTTTTTTTGGCCCAAAAACGATAAAGGGTTAAACCCCAACAAGGCAATTGCGACAAAACAGCCTCTTTTTTTTAAAACAAGGGCCCAAAAAGGACCTAAAGTTACTCAGGGAAAAGGGACTGGGCCCAAAACACAAACCATGAAAGACAGGCTTTATGCCATGTTTTTTTGGGAATGCTAGGGGAATTTCCCAAAATGAACCGTTTGTAGTGTACAAAACTGAAAACCCCGACTTTTAAAAAAAACTTGTATAAGAGAAAAATTTTGTGTGGGTTTGGGAAAACTAAAAATAAGGCTTTGGGGCCCCTAGGGGAAAATTTTTAAACGAGTGGTTTCAATGAATTTTTTTGGCCCCCCAAAGTAAAGAATTAGCTCCTGGAAAAGAAAAAGGGTCTCAGTGCCTCCTCAAAAGGCAATGCACCTGCTCATCCTCCAAATTGGATGACCCCAATTCCCGGAGGATTAAAGGGGTTTATCAAAAAAGTAAAATCTTGCCCCCTAATACCACTCCTCTCCTCCAGCCCAAGGACTAGCAATCATTTTTAAAATTTAAAAAACCCCTAAAACCAAAGCAAGTTCCCAAAGGGCTTTAATTTGACCCCTTTGACACCACTTACCCCAAGAGAGTTTTGGGGGAAAAAACACTTTATTCATGGACCCCCGGTTTTCATCACCTCCCAATTCACCAAAATTTTGAAAATGCGTTTGGGACGTGGAATTTGGGGGGCCAAATGGACTAATCTAATTCACCCTATTCCTTATGGGAACAAATTCCCTTTAGTAATGGCACCCAAAATACTTCTGGAAGAAATAATATTGTAAAAACCCGGGGGCCACTGGGACTCCATTGCATAAGCCTTATAGGAAAAACTGGGGGGAGTGACTACCAGGGCTTTGACTCTTCTTTGGGAAAATTGTGGCCAGATTGGGGTCCACAAGAGGGTTTTAAAGGGGTTTTGGGGGTGACCCTAACAGCCAAAGGCAGGGTTTCGGAAACCTTTTTTTTGGGATTGGGGGGAGTTTTCCCTGAGGTTGGATGTGAGTTTGGAGGGTGTGGAAAAGTTGGTTTGGGGGACCACAATGAAAAAGCAACCACGAGGACTGTAAGAGCTTCAGCTGGGAAAAGCCAGACTTTCAGCTCAGAATATTGGGGCTAGGGAGGGGGAAAGAGTAGAAGAAGTTGCCTTTTTCAGAAAATTTAAAATTTTTGAAAAGTGGGGGGGGAAGGGAAAAATTTGTGGAGAAAAATCACCCTCACAAGGCTTTTTGCAAGCCAAATTGCAACTTTTACAGTGACAAATCAGGGCCCTTTTTGGAAGTTTTAAAAAAACGCCAGAAACAAGCTCTCGGGCACTTTTTTTTGCAAGACAGGGCTCCATGACTCTCAAGCCGGTTTTTAAATTTGGGATTAAAACAGAGAAGAAGTAACCCCAGAAAAGGACTTGGGAAACCCGAAAGGGGTTGGTTGGGAAGGGGGTTCCCCCCCAAAAAAGTAAATAATTTAGGCCCCCCCTCCTCCATCTTCCAAACACTAAGAAAAATCGCCAAAAAAGGTTTAAAAGGTTTTTTTTAAGTTTCTTCATCATGTCCCAAATTTTATTGTGTTTTGCAAAACCCTTAAATTTATGTAAAAAAAAATTTTTTTTTAAAAACTTCTGGGGGTCCCAGAAAGAATTTAAAAAAATAAATTTTCATTATTTGGCGGGCACTCCCTCGGCCTACTGCTGCCACCCCCCCTCTGCTTATAAAATTTTTTATGTTAGATGTTTTATGTATTTTTAAAAATATAATATATAATTTATATATATATATATATATAAATATATATATATAGTATATATATATATTATATATAATATTATATATTTATATAAAAATTTATATATATATATCCCCTTTCGGGCTGCTTGTTCACGCTGGTTTACATCACAGTTTGTCGTTACCACCCTCTTTTAAATTCTATTTGATTTTTCTCTTAATCATCGCTTTGTACTTTGTTATTTAACAAGTGGCAACGGGTCCCAAAACAGGCCTAAACGAACGGGCACTTGTTTTTGGAAAATTTTTTCAGGTTTTCCCCCTCCCCCTTTTACTTTTTTTTTTTTTTTCTAATACTTTGGTTTAAACTTGTAGGGTTGTTCACTGACGTTGTCACAACAGGGTTGCTTTAGCTGCAAAAACACGCCCTAAAAGCCTAAGATTCCCGGACCCCTGGCCTTTGTACCCATACACTACGTGTGTGTGTGTCCCCCAAAACTCTGAAAAATAAATCTCTTAAATCAGGACTAAATAAGTGAAAGGGAAGACTAGCAGGCGGGCGTAGCAAGGTTTGCCTGGCTCTCTCCCAAAAACCCTGGCCGGTAATACCAATTTTATTCTCACAACATCTTTTATGGCATTTCCAAATATACAGAAACTTGAGTCAGTGATTTTCTTGTACATTTCAGATTGCTTTTTAGAACAGGCTGGACAGACCAACTAGAGGAAAAAATCTGCTTACTTGGTTTTTGCCAACAAAGATTCACTAATTAAAAATCTTGAGGTTAATGATGAGTTTGGGGGGAAAGTGATCAAAAAAACATTTATTTTTAAAAATTATCATAAATTTCCCCCAGACAACGCAACAAACCTGTCCCAGATTTTGTTTGGGGCCGACTTCAGGGCTGAAAAATTACCTGGGTGGGCAAAATTTGGGATGTCCTGACTATATGGGTGGGGTGATCTGGTTCCCAAAAATTGACGTTTTTCAGAGCAAGTTCTAGCTGCCCAGAAAAAACTTTTGTTCCAGTAGGGAAATTAGATCTACCAAAAAATCCCAAATGGATGAACAATAGATCAAAAAACACTTTGGAAAAGAAGGCAATATAGGCTTATCAAAAAGGGATGGGCATTGAAAAATCATATTAAATTTAAAGAGAGAAAAAAGAAAGGAATAAAAAAAGCAAAAAAGGGTTGAGGCAAGGTTGCAAGGGATTCAAAGTTTAACCCTAAAGGATTCTTTCAGGTATACAGAATAAGATTAGGGACAAGTTTGGGCCCACTTAAGAGTAACTCTGGTCGGATCACTGACAGTATAAGGATATGTTGAAATTCAAAATACCTCTTCCTCCCAGTTTTCACCCGGGAAAATACTAGCGATATTCCTGAAAAATAGTTTATGTAGAACAGGAGATAAGAACTATTACGATTGCAGAACTATGACATGGCCTCAGACAAATAAAAAACTAAAACCTAACAAACCCCCCCGAGATTTTTGCAAGGGGTTAAAGGAAGTAAAGAGGAATTTTGCATACCTTTTGGGCTAATTTTTTTAACAAATCACAAAAACTGGCAAGTCCCGAAAAAGGGAAAATGGAAATGTAATCCTTTACAGGCAGGGACAGGCCTTGGCTTCAACTATAGACCAATAACCTTACCTCCATAGGGGGAAAAATTTTTAGGGAAATCAAAAATTTGCCGAAGAAATTCATAGCCATTTTGACAGGCAAGTTTGATTAAAAAATCTAAACACGGTTTTAAAAAGGGGGCTTCCTGTCTTAGAATTTACAACTTTTTTTTTCACTAAGGTGTTTGAGAGGTAATCTGGAATAATTATATTGGTATAGGAAATTAATAAGGCTTTCGATAATTTTCCACACCAGAGGATTGAGGAAACTTAAGGCAAGGGAAAATAGGAGGGAAATTTTTTTCCTGGGTAGAGGCATGGGAAAATAACAGCAGAGAGTTGCATAAATGGGGAAAATCAGAAGGGGGGGCCCACAAAGCGGTGTTCCTCAGGGGTCAGGTTGGGCCTGTTTTGTAAAAATTTCATAAATGACATAGATGAGGGAATAAATAGCGACAAAGCAAATTTCTGATGAACCAAAATAGGCCTCCAATTCATTCTAATGAGGACACTAGAGCACTCCAATTTTTTTGAATAGACGATGAAGGTCGGAAAAGGGGCAGACAGTTTAAAATTTACAAATGGAAAGTTTTAAAAGTTTGGAAAAGGTTTAAATAAACCCTGCCACAATAAAAATAAAGTGTTAAAATTTTAAAACACTGTTGCAAAAAAGGATTTAGGGTTCTGGTTTGCAGTAATTTAAAACCAAGACAAAAGGGATTGTGTTTTTCAGTAAAACTAACAGAATTTTGCCTTCAAACTGAAGAAAAAATAGAAGTCCTCAGGTTTTTTTTCAATCTATATATCCCTTGGTTTGGCCTCACTTAAAACATGGGTCAGTTCTGGGCACCGTATTACAAATGGATAAATCTCGGAAACTACCCGAAGGATGACAAAGAATCCCCTGTACAGAAATCTTTCCCTATAGGGAAGACGAGGGCCCTGAACGCATCTCTCAAAAGGGGTAGAATTGGGGATTATCGAGGGGGTATAAATGGAAAACAAAGGGAAAAAATAAAGGGGAGTAAATAGGGCTGAAATTTCCAGCCAAAACAGGACTCGCACAAAGGTTTCAAGTTTGGGAAAAAATTTAGATTCAGAAAGGATAAGGAAAGCATGGGTTTGGTAATAGGTTGTGGATGAGTGGGGAAAAAACTCCCAAATACAGTTATTCAGGCTAAAACGTTGTGTAGTTTTTAAAAAAAGGTTAGAAAAAACATGAGTGGGTGGAGTTGGGCCTGACTAGCTTGTGCGCTGGGTCTGGTGCATGCTTTCCCTCCTTTAGTAGAGATCAGACTGGGTGGGGGACATTGGGTAATCCGGGGGAATCATTGGTCTAAACCCCGGGGGGGGGGGGGACCCGGAAGCTCTGCTGGGTCAAAGGGGGGGGAGTGTTCCTTTTTTTTTTTTTTATTTTTTAGTTCTTAAGTGTAAAAAATTTTTTATTTTTAAATTTTCATACTTTGTAAAGGTGGGGTAGCCTGCTGCCCCCCACCCCTAAAAGTACAGTTTATTACTCTCATTTCCCCTCAAAACCCCCAAAAACACACCCTCATTACCCATATGTACATAAAGGGTTTTTATTTACTAGATACAGTGGACCCCCCAAATCGTAAGGCTCGAAAGTGTAATTTTCGAAAACATAAACGTTATTTTTATCAAAACTTTTTCTCGCGAACACGTTTTGACTTGCAAATAGTTTCATCTTGGATGCGTATCTGGCCTGACCCCCGCACTCCCTGCCCAGCCAGTGTGGCATTGTTTTACCCGTGATGACGGTCCCCTCATTGTTCCACAAAAATTTATAAATATTTTTTTTTTGTGGGGGGGGTTGTTGGGAAAAAGGAGGTTTTAAAAATAAAAACCCATTTTTAATTCAAGAAAAACACATTGACAATAAAATTTGGGCGTTTTCTTGTGGCCGAACTGGCCCCGGGTGTAAAAGAAAACCCCTACAACCATAACTTCCACGTGCCAAAAAAGGGGAAACAAGGGAAACGTTTTGCAAAAGGGGGTAAATATGTGACAAAAATGAATCACCCTACTCGAAGATGTTTAAAATTAAAAAGGGGGTATAAAAAGAAACAAATTTGCAGAGAAAATCTTATGCAGTTTTTATTTTTGAAAAAGGCTAGGGAGTTGCATGATGATCTTTAAAGAAATTGCCTGCAACAGTACGATATTTGTGAATTTAAGGCCCGCAAAGGTGGTTTTAGAGATTTAAGAACTGTAGGCTACACAGTGTGAAAAGCATGGGAATGCTGGTTTGGACAAAATTTTTAAGGAATCAAGGAGTCATACAAAATAAAAAATTTTCCCCTTAACGCCGCAAGGGTCCGAAAAAATTTAAATTCGAATGAACCCCCCATGGTTAAGGAATAACTCAAGACAAAAGGTCACTGAACCCAAAAAATTGATTTTTGATGGTTAGTTTTTTGAGCAATTGCCAATCTCCGAAGACCGAAAATTTAGGCGCTCCCACAAAGGGATTAAAAAAAAAAAAAAGTTTTCAAACTTCCAAATGTTAATAAAACACACCAAAAAAAATTTTTTAAAATTTTAAAATACAAACAACAATATAAAAAACTAAAGGAACTTGATCAAAAAAAATTTTTTAATTTTACAAAATTAAAAAAAGGAAAAAAATATAAAAAATGCCAAATTTCAAAGTGTGCAAGTTTCAATCCCATATTCCTGAGATTAAATTTGGAAGACCAAGATTTATATTGCAAAATGGAAGATGGAAGTCTGGAAAACATTTTTTCAGTCTTTATGCACAGATTTACTTTGTTTTACCTACAGAGAAGGGACGATGTTACTTTTCTTCGAGGTGTGCATATTGCAAAAAAAAGGCCTTTGCCCTGCCATTGGGAAAGTGCATTGAGTAAGTCTTTCCTAAACTGTCATCGGGCTTTTTGTAGTTTCCCCCTCCGGTTACTATCCCAAAACACCTTGGAAAGTAAAGGTAAATTTTTGGTGAAGGCTTGGGGTTGTTTTAGGCTGCTCCCTCTAAGGTTTTGTCTTTAGACCTTGCAATTTGGATAGAATTCCTGAAATATTTCAGTTGATCCTTTTTGTTTTATTGTCGAGAATCCGGCAATAAAGCAGCCTGCATTCACAACAGAAAGTCAAAAATATAGGCTACCCGCATGTCCCAACGTTTTGATTTCTTTGGTGTTTTGAGGGCACCAACTGTTGCTTTTGTCAATACTCCCTGTTTGATTAAGTTCTTGATGACTGCAGGGCACGATATTTTCTCTTTCCCCTTTGTACCCTTGTTTAATCTCTAACAAACTCATGGGCTCGACCCCCAAATCGTTGTCACTAAAAACACAAATTTGGGTCCTTCAGTACAAAAGGACACCTCTTGTTGTTGAAACAAAAAATTGCCCCGACCCACTGTTTTTTTCCTTTTTTTTGATAGGGCACCAGTGTGGTTTTCCAATTATTGCAGTACTGTTCAGTGTATCTGCGTTATACTTATCTTTAGTAGCTTGCCAAAGGTTCTTGAAAAAAAATTGTCAGCATGATTTCTGTGTGTTTGTCTTGTTCATAGTTTGTGCAAGTACCCGAAAAAATCTTTGTACTTATTTGGGGTTTAGATTCTTCCCGTGGCGCTGTATGGGGGGTGTGTCAAAAGTTGTTGTGCCTTATACTGAGTATATTGATGAGTCCATCTTGACTTCACGACAAAAAAGTTTGAAACCCCACTTTTGGTTTTGTTTTGATGTACTGCCCTTAGGTTTCCAGCAGTTTTACCCTTGAAACCAACCATGACTTCATAAATTTGATTGCTTGGGTGTAGCTGGAATTTTCAAGCAAGCATTAGTTAGTTCAGTGTAAAGGGGCCCCTTACTTTTTTAGAATCTGTCATTACCCTTTTTGTGTTGTCATTGAAATGAATATGACTTTAAGGTACCTAAACCTCTTAGACGCCATGTATCTGCAACCTGTTGGCCCCTAAAAGCAGCTTTCAATAGTCTTCAGGGATGGTAGTGAAGCAATACCCATGAACAACAAAATACCTATGAACCTCATGATCTCTTCAGAATCTGTTGAAAAATTTACTATTTACGTTTTGGTTGCCTTGTATACAAATTTGTTTGATATGCTATGTTATCTATCATGGCTGGAGAAACGAACATACGAAAATACTCATATGGAGACCTAATTGCAAGAGGCTTTTCTGTTCATATTCCGGCAAAGGATCATTTTCAATGTCATCTACGGCCCACTCAGATGAAACTTGAAAGAGCAATATTCTCATGGATCTCTTCCTCATCCGGGTATTCCTAAATCTAAAAGTTTTCTTTTTCTCATTACTTTCTGCTTTTTGGCTGGCCTTTCTTTCCTTTCTTCCTCCTCATCATCACTTGACATCTCTGCATCCTGTGCATCCGGTGGCAAGTATTCATCACCACTATCCAGCAATTCTGGTTCGTTTACCTCTGGTTCCGAGTCACTGTCTTCAGAAACGCAGACATACCTCGACCTGCTGGTCAACTGCTCCCCATAAACAGCCTCTCATGGAACTGGAAGGACAATAGAAACCTCCTGTATAAATCCAGACCACTACAGAGTTCATATTATGCAATTGAAAATTTTTTTAAATATTTATTTGACTTAATTGGACATTCCCGGAAACTCGCGCAATACCCAAATAATTCGGACTAAAATGCTTGCACTTTTTTCAACTGCATGCTACACTCATATTATGCTTCACACAGACTTTAGGTATATATCAAAATACTATTCATGTAAGCACTAAACACAACAATCAGTACTTACCGACATTGTAGAATGTATAATCCAAGAGTAGATTAGTAAGGGTGGAGGGAAAAATGCGCGTGTGTTCGAAGCCAAGCCGCCAGTGTTTATATTTTGATCTCTCAACCAATGGGAAGGCGGCAGAAGCGAACTGTACTTAGCTGAAGAGACTCAGGGATGGCTTGTGATTGGTTGGAACTAAAGAACGGGAAGCTGGCCACGCGGGGCGCGAAGTATGACACGCGCCAAAAACACGTAATCAATACCGATTTTTTTCGGCCAAACACGATAAAGGGTTAAACCACAACAAGTGTTCAATTGCGACAAAACAGGCCTCTTTTGGAAGACAATGCCAAAGAGGACCTACGTTACTCAGGAGGAAAAGGGACTGCCAAGACACAAGCCTATGAAAGACAGGCTGATGCTCATGTTTTGTAGTAATGCTAGTGGGGATTTCAAAGTGAAGCCGTTAGTAGTGTACAATTCTGAAAATCCCAGAGCGTTCAAGAAAAACAATGTTATGAAGAGTAAATTGTGTGTGTTTTGGAAAGCTAATAATAAGGCATGGGTCACTAGGGAAATTTTCATCGAGTGGTTCAATGAAGTGTTTGGCCCCAATGTAAAGAATTAGCTCCTGGAAAAGAAATTGGATCTCAAGTGCCTCCTGCTAATGGACAATGCACCTGCTCATCCTCCAAACTTGGATGACCTAATTTGGAGGAGTATGGGTTCATACAGTAAAGTTCTTGCCCCCTAATACAACTCCTCTCCTCCAGCCCAAGAACTAGCAGATCATTTCAAAGTTTAAAAAACTCTACACCAAAGCAATGTTTCAAAGGTGCTTTAATGTGACCTTAGACACTCACTTGACCCTAAGAGAGTTTTGGAAAGATCACTTCAGTATACAGTGGACCCCCGGTTTACGATCACCTCCCAATGCGACCAATTATGTAAGTGCGTTTGTACGTGTATGTTTGGGGGTCTGAAATGGACTAATCTAATTCACAATATTCCTTATGGGAACAAATTCGTTCAGTAATGGCACCTGAACATACTTCTGGAATGAAATAATATTGTAAACCGGGGGTCCACTGTACTCCATTGCATAAGCCTTATAGGTAAAGCTTGGGAGGGAGTGACTACCAGGACTTTGAGCTCTTCTTGGAGAAAATTGTGGCCAGATTGTGTCCACAAGAGGGATTTTGAAGGGTTTGGGGCTGACCCTAACGAGCCTATGGCAGTTGCGGAATCTTTTGTGGCATTGGGGAGTTCCATGAGGTTGGATGTGAGTTTGGAGGATGTGGAATAGTTGGTGGAGGACCACAATGAAGAGCTAACCACTGAGGAGCTGTAAGAGCTTCAGCTGGAACAGCAACAGACTGCAGCTCAGAATATTGCTGCAGAGGAGGAGGAAGAGAGATAGAAGAAGTTGCCTTCTTCAGAAATTAAGATTTTTGAAATGTGGGGGAGGATGGAAAGATTTGTGGAGAAACATCACCCTCACAAGGCTGTTGCAAGCCATATAGCAACTTGTACAGTGACAAAGTCTTGGGCCATTTTAGGGAAGTTTTAAAGAGACGCCAGAAACAGAGCTCTCTGGACACTTTTTTTTTGCAAGACAGGGCTCCAGTGACTCTCAAGCCGGTCTTAGTGGCATTAAGAAACAGAGAAGAGAAGTAACCCCAGAAAAGGACTTGGTACCTGAGGTGTTGGTGGAAGGGGATTCCCCTTCCAAACAGTAAATAATTCAGTCTCTCTCCTCCAGTCTTCCATACACTAAGAAGAATCGCCAATAAAGGTAAGTGTTATGCTGTTAATGTTTCATTCATCATGTCCCATTGTATTGTGTATGTGCTACATCTGTATTTCATGTAAAAAAAATTTTGTTTTAATACTTCTGGGTGTCTAGAATGAATTAATTGTATTTACATTATTTCTTATGGGGAAAATGGTTTCGAAAATCCTCAATTTCGAAAATAATCACACTGCCTGGAACGGATTAATTACGAAAAACGAGGGTCCACTGTATGTATCATATTTCTATTATATTAATATTGTTTATTATGTTATATTAGATGAATTGTAATAGATAAATAAGCCATAGAGTTGATAATAGCATCCCCTCACCATTTTGCATATGCCAACAAGAATAAGGAATAAGGAATATCCACTAGGAATTTTTATTGACCTAAGAAAAGCTTTTGACACAGTAGACCACAGCATCCTACTCCACAAACTTGACTATTATGGTAAAAGAGGCCATGCGCTTGCATATTTCAAATCTTACCTTACTAATAGGTATCAGTATGTCACCATTAAAGACACAGCATCAACAACACAGCCACTTGATACTGGAGTTCTGCAGGGAAGTGTCCTTGGTCCCTGCTCTTCCTCATATACATCAATGATCTTCCAAACGTATCTCGACACCTGAACCCCATTCTCTTTGCTGACGACACGACTTATGTCATCTCTCACCCTAATCTTGCAATCTCAACACCATTGTTAATGAGGAGCTGATCAAAATATCGACTTGGATGACAGCCAATAAACTTAGCGTAACGTTGATAAAACCTACTACATTATGTTTGGTAGCAGAGCAGGAGATGCGCAATTAACATTAAGATCGACAACACTCTAATTACCAGGCATAATGAGGGCAAATTCCTAGGCCTATTACCTCGACAACAACCTGAACTTCAGCACCCATATCCAACACATACCAAAAAGTATCCAAAACGGTTGGGATCCTCTCCAAGATACGATACTACGTGCCGCAAACTGCCCTTCTCACACTATACCATTCACTTACATATCCATACCTCACCTATGCTATTTGTGCTTGGGGTTCAACTGCAGAAACACACCTAAAGCCAATAATAACCCAACAAAAAGCCGCAGTAAGAATAATCACTAAATCCCATCCCTGGCAACACACCCCCCACTCTTCATAGATCTAAACTTACTTCCTGTTCAGTACATCCACACTTACTACTGTGCAATCTACATCTACAGGACCTTAAATTCCAATATTAACCTTGACCTAAAACGCTTTCTTGATAGTTGTGACAGAACCCACAGGCACAACACCAGACACAAACATCTCTATGACATTCCCCGTGTCCGACTAAACCTTTACAAAAATTCAATGTATGTCAAAGGCCCTAAAATCTGGAACACTCTACCTGAAAATTCCAAAACTGCAGACACATTCATCACCTTCAAAACTACCATCAGAAAACATCTTATCTCCCTGATACACCCTGTCAACTAATACGAATACCACCTGGTGGTTCACACTTACACTCACTCACCCATTTGACTATAAACAGAAATATCCTGGAGTTTACCTGGAGAGAGTTTTGGGGGTCAATGCCCCCGCGGCACGGTCTGTGACCAGGCCTCCTGGTGGATCAGCGCCTGATCAACCAGGCTGTTGCTGCTGGCTGCACGCAAACCAACGTACGAGCCACAGCCCGGCTGATCAGGAACTGACTTTAGGTGCTTGTCCAGTGCCAGCTTGAAGACTGCCAGGGGTCTGTTGGTAATCCCCCTTATGTGTGCTGGGAGGCAGTTGAACAGTCTCGGGCCCCTGACACTTATTGTATGGTCTCTTAACGTGCTAGTGACACCCCTGCTTTTCATTGGGGGGATGGTGCATCGTCTGCCAAGTCTTTGTTTCGTAGTGAGTGATTTTCGTTGTGCAAGTTCGGTACTAGTCCCTCTAGGATTTCCAGGTGTATATAATCATGTATCTCTCCCTCCTGCGTTCCAGGGAATACAGGTTTAGAAACCTCAAGGGCTCCCAGTAATTGAGGTGTTTTATCTCCGTTATGCGCGCCGTGAAGTTCTCTGTACATTTTCTAGGTCGGCAATTTCACCTGCCTTGAAAGGTGCTGTTAGAGTGCAGCAATATTCCAGCCTAGATAGAACAAGTGACCTGAAGAGTGTCATCATGGGCTTGGCCTCCCTAGTTTTGAGGTTCTCATTATCCATCCTGTCATTTTTCTAGCAGATGCGATTGATACAATGTTATGGTCCTTGAAGGTGAGATCCTCCGACATAATCACTCCAGGTCTTTGACGTTGGTGTTTCGCTCTATTTTGTGGCCAGAATTTGTTTTGTACTCTGATGAAGATTTAATTTCCTCTGTTTACCATATCTGAGTAATTGAAATTTCTCATCGTTGAACTTCATATTGTTTTCTGCAGCCACTGAAAGATTTGGTTGATGTCCGCCTGGGAGCCTTGCAGTGTCTACAATGGAAGACACTGTCATGCAGATTCGGGTTGTCATCTGAAAAGGAAGACACGGTGCTGTGGCTGACATCCTTGTCTTTGTCGGATATGAGGATGAGGAACAAGAGGGGGAGCTAGTACTGTGCCTTGTGGAAACAGAGCTTTTCACCGTAGCTGCCTCGGACTTTACTCTGTTGACGACTACTCTCTGTGTTTGTTAGTGAGGAAATTATAGATCCATCGACCGATTTTTCCCTGTTTTTCCCTTTTAGCACGCATTTTGTGCGCTATTACGCCATGGTCACACTTGTCGAAGGCTTTTGCAAAGTCTGTATATATTAACATCTGCATTCTTTTTGTCTTTAGTGCATTTAGGCCTTGTCGTAGTGATCCAATGGGTTGAGACAGACAGGAGCGACCTGTTCTAAACCCATGTTGCCCTGGGTTGTGTAACTGATGGGTTTTTTAGATGGGTGGTGATCTTGCTTCTAAAGGACCCTTTCAAAGATTTTTATGATATGGGATGTTAGTGCTATTGGTCTGTAGTTCTTTGCTGTTGCTTTATGCCCCTTTGTGGAGTGGGGCTATGTCTGTTGTTTTTAGTAACTGAGGACGCCCCGTTTTCCATGTCCCTCCCCATAGGATGGAAAAGGCTCGTGATAGGGGCTTCTTGCAGTTCTTGATGAACACAGGTTCCATGAGTCTGGCCCTGGGGCAGAGTGCATGGGCATGTCATTTATCGCCTGTTCAAAGTCATTTGGCGTCAGGATAACATCGGATAGGTTTGTGTTAATAAATATTTTGTGGCTCTCTCATAAAAAATTTTATTTTGATCTTCGACTCTCAGTCTGGGGTTTGCGGTTGCTAAAACTGAGTCATATTGGGACTTGAGTAGCTCACTCATTTCCTTGCTGTCATCTGTGTAGGACCCATCTTGTTTAAGTAGGGGCCCAATACTGGACGTTGTTCTCGATTTTGATTTGGATAGGGAAGAAAATACTTTGGGTTTCTTTCGTTTCATTTATGGCTTTTAGTTCTTCCCGCGATTCCCGATCCTAAAGGATTCTTTTAGCTTAAGTTCGATGCTTGCTATTTCTCTGACCAGTGTCTCCCTACGCATTTCAGATATATTGACCTCTTTTAGCCGCTTCTGTTTTCTTTTCCGTCGCCTGTAAAGGGGAGCGCCTGTCTCTTTCTATTTTACATCTACTCCTCCTTTTTCTTAGAGGAATAAGCCTTGTGCATACATCGAGTGCCACCGAGTTAATCTGTTCTAGGCATAAGTTGGGGTCTGTGTTGCTTAGTATATCTTCCCAGCTTATATCGGTTAGGGGCTTGGTTTACTTGGTCCCACTTTATGTTTTTGTTATTGAAGTTGAATTTTTGGTGAATGCTCCCTCGTGGGCTAGTCTATTTTGTCGGTCTGGGGCTCCACGCATATATGTCTGAACCTCAATTATGTTGTGATCTGAGTATATTGTTTTTGATATGGTGACATTTCTTATCGATCATCATTGTTAGTGAAGATGAGGTCTAGTGTATTTTTCCAGTCTAGTAGGCTCTATTATTTGCTGGTTTAAATTTGAATTTTGTGCAGAAAATTTAAAAGCTCGTGTGAGTGTGAGTTTTCATCAGAGCTGCCTCCTGGTTTTTATTACTGCAACAATATTATTTGCTATATTCCCCCATTTTAGGTGCCTTAAGTTGAAATCCCCCAGGAGCAAGATGTTGGGTGCAGGAGCTGGAAGATTTTCCGACAGTGGTCAATTTTAACAGCTGTTCCTGGGAATTGCTGGGATGTTGCATCCCGGAGGCCCTTGTAGACTACCAAAATGACTAGGTTTTGGTTCTCGACCTTTACTGCTAAAACTTCCACTACATCATTTGAGGCTTTTTAGCAGTTCTTTGCAAACAAGTGACTCTGCAATGTACGGGCCCAACCCCCCCCTTTGCCTGTTCACTCTGTCACATCTTTTATAGGTTGTAACCTGGGATCCATATTTCGTTGTCCAAGTGACCCTTTATGTGGGTCTCAGTGAAAGCGCGAACATTGCCTTTGCCTCTGCAAGCAGTCCACGGATGAAAGGTATTTTGTTGTTTGTTGCTGGCTTTAGACCCTGTATATTTGCAAAGAAGAATTTTATCGGACTGGTGGTATTGTTGGTACTGGGGGGGGATTTTTTTTTTCGGCATTAGTATCTGTATCTGTTGGTTTGGAGGGAGGCCATCGACTGTGGTTCCACTCCAGGAATGACTGGATTTGGTGTACGATTTCTGCCATTTTCCTGCCAGTTTTTTTCCTTCCTGGCACTAAAGAACCTCTCCCTCTTGAGTGGCTGTGGCTACCCGGTTTTCCATGGCCCTGGATGTTTTGTATCTTTTTGTCCCTTTGGGAGGGTTTATGCCTGGCAATTTAAGTTATAGCACAGTCTTTACTTATGAAGAGGTACACATTTCAGGGTGAAAAGCTTACAGGAAGGGAGTTTGCATTTTCCTTTTGTCATATGGGAAATGGCATTTTCTAGGGTGGTCATAGTTGCATGTCCCATCCGTTTTTCCAGATTTCCCATGCCAGCGGGATACCAAGTGCATAATATGTGCACAGGCTGGTTTCCGTTTGCCTTGGGTTTCTGTTGCTGTATTCCCTGTTGGTGCATGTTTCCCTGTCTTACTTCTATCCTCCCTAGCACCAACAATGGAGCTCCCCCCAGTTGTTTTTGGTAATTTATCCTCACTATTGTTTTGGAGTCCTTTTGGGTTTGCTATTTCCTGCGGTATTTCTAGTTTGCAATATTGGTTTTATCTTATCTTTGACTACACTTGTTTCCCTACTATGGCTCCTGCCCCCTATGAGGTCATTTATATGTATTCCTTCCTGCGTATAATTTCCCCGTACCGGGGAAAAAAATCTCCAGCTTCACCATTAATGTCCCCAGGACAGTATCTCCAGTTTTCCCATTTCTGTCCCCCGGACAGCACCTCCAGCTTCACCATTACTGTCTCCCAGGACATCACTTTCACCCCCACATTTACTGACTACCAGGACATCACCTCCAGCCTTACAGTTTCTGACTACAGGGCCCAGTATCAAGGGCAGTACCATTCAGCCCAGACTTTTTATGTTCCCATCTGTTGTAGAAAGCTTCCAGGTTTTCTTGAAAGCAGCTTTGATGTTGTCCTCTTTTAATACCCTTGTGATTTTAGTCCACAGATTTTCCTCATTTGGGCATACCCAAAAACACTTCTCTGTTTTAATACTGCTTGTAGCTAGTTCTTGAATATCTGCACAAGGAGCGTGACACCAGTTTCCACAAAAATGACAATTTATCCATGTGGAAGCCCGTTTGTTTGACTGACCACAGACTACACACAGCTTCATAATGATTTGAATGGTTGATTTACTGCAATTCTACTAGCAACCTCTTGAATATTCTATTAATAACCTTAAATGAAGTATAGCTATTTGTATTTTGTTCTAACTGTTTTTGTATATTGGACAGCTTACCGTCACGTTCCTGATTTTTAATGTTTGTGTTTTTAATGTTTGTGTTTATCAATCTCAATCTCAAAATAATGAATCTTAACTAGTCAAAAGTTGGCCTGTGATACTCCAATACTGAAACTATGTATAGTGCCAAAACAAAAGCATTCACATTGCTAAACTCACAACTAGTATTTAGTCACTTAGCCATAATACCAACTTATCTCATAATTCTGTAACATTTTAAACCTAAGATTTAATATAAGTCTGCCCGAAATGCCTAGCCATGCTAGGCGTTCTAGTGGTACACTCTGTAATTATTATTTTACTACATGTAAACCACACAATAACCAAATTCTGTAAACTCAGCATTGTAATACTTATAGAGAATAAAGTTTGAATTGAAGACTCTTCAATAAAAGTAAAAGGGATTCAACCCTTAAACTGTCCAAACAGATCTATGTTCACATGCATAGTGCTCCAAAAGTAGATCTAGGTTTTTTTTTACATTTTTTTCAAATATGACAAAAAAATGTAGATCAAAGTTTTTTTTTACACGTTTTCAAATGTAAAAAAAACTAAAAGAAGATCAACATTTTTTGCATACTTTCAAATGTTGAAAAAACGTAGATCTACGTTTGGACAGTTTAAGGGTTAAATGTTCATTTATCCATTTCATTAGTCATTTTATTTAGTTCTCATTGTTTTATGTATGTAAAACTATAGTTAATCTTTAAAAAAATTATTTTTTGTTAATATTTTCGGGTGAAATGGATTAATTGGATTTACATTAATTCTTATGGGAAATATTATTTCGGTTATCCGCCGAAATATTATTTTGGTTAGGCCGACCTAATACGGATTACAGCCGATAACCAAGGGTCCACTGTACTCATAAGCAAACTTTAAATTTTTTGTTGAAACGAGACAAAAAATGATAAAAAATAGAAGCTTGATGTGGTACAATAGTACAGTGGACCCCCAGTTAACGATATTTTTTCATTCCAGAAGTATGTTCAGGTGCCAGTACTGACTGAATTTGATCCCATAAGGAATATTGTGAAGTAGATTAGTCCATTTCAGACCCCCAAGCATACACGTACAAACGCACTTACATAAATACACTTACATAATTGGTCGCATTGGGAGGTGATCGTTAAGCGGGGGTCCACTGTATAGGTGTTACTGGTATTACGAGCCGCCACTGCTCCTTGCTACGAATGATCTGGCCTCTCTTCAACCATCCAATATTTGGTCATCGCTCTATGTTGATGACTTCACTATAGCTTGTGCAGACGTTGACTGTCACCTCATTGCAGTTTCTCTCCAGCATGTGGTCAACCATGTTTCCAATTGGGCCACCCCTCATGGGTTTAAATTTTCTAGTACTAAAACTCGCCAAATTACAGTGGACCCCCGCTTAACGATCACCTCCAAATGCGACCAATTATGTAAGTGTATTTATGTAAGTGCGTTTGTACGTGTATGTTTGGGGGTCTGAAATGGACTAATCTACTTCACAATATTCCTTATGGGAAAAAATTCGGTCAGTACTGGCACCTGAACATACTACTGGAATGAAAAAAGTTCGTTAACCGGGGGTCCACTGTACTTTCACTAAATGTTCTGTCGTCTCTGATCATCCATTATACCTATATGGCTCACGTATTCCAGAACACAATAAGGTCAGGTTTCTCAGCCTTCTGTTTGACCATAGGTTATCCTGGAAACCTCACATTACCTCTCTGAAGGCAACTTGTCATAGCCGGCTGAACCTCCTTAACCCTTAAACTGTCCAAACGTAGATCTATGTTTTTTCACCATTTGAAAATATGTAAAAAATGTAGATCTTCTTTTCTCTTTTTTTTTTTACATTCGAAAACGTGTAAAAAAAACTTCGATCTACTTTTTTTTTGCTATATTTGAAAATATGTAAAAAAACGTAGATCTACTTTAGGAGCACTACACATGTGAACATAAATTTGTTTGGACAGTTTAAGCATTAAAACACTCATCTTTTGTGGGGGGCTAATTGTAGAACTTTTCCTTGACTACATTCAGCTCTAATTTTTATCGAAACTCGATTATGGCAACCAGATATATTCAGCGGCCTCTCCTGCAACTCTCTCTAGCCTTAATCCCATCCATCACCAGGGATTACATTTATGCCTCAGTGCTTTTCACTCTTCACCGGTTGAGAGCCTCTATGCAGAGGCGAATATTCCATCCTTGTCTGATCGCCATAATGCTCATTGCCTTTGCTATTATGTTTGCTCTCATGACCTCTGCAATCCTTCCATATATAGGATAGTCACTGATGTTAGTAGATGTTCTTTATTTGTTCGTTGCCCCTGTTTACTCTGTTCCTTTTCTCTACACCTACATTTGCTCTTCTCTTCAGTTACCACCTTTCTATGTTCATGTAGCGTCTCACTTTTCCCCACCCCCTTGGGAAGTTCTGACGGTTCGTGTCTGTTCTTTCCCACTGCCATGTGCGAAAGTACAACTGCTTATGGCGGCTTCTTGCTCTCTTTTTCTTAAACACTTTTGATATCATTCTTGTGCCATTGCAGCGTACACCGATGGTTTAAAGTCTTTTGACAGCATCAGATTCGCTGCAGTGTTTTCAGACAGCATCATGCAATGGCATTTATTATCCTCGGCTAGCATTTTTACGGCTGAATTGTATGCCATTCTCGTAGCACTTATCCGTATTGCAGCTATGCCTGTGTAACTATTTGTGGTTGTTTCAGATTCCCTTAGTGCTTTACAGGCTATACAAAAATTTGATACACTTCGTCCCCTGGTTCTTTGTATCCAACTTTGGTTACGCCATATCTCTAGCAAGCAAAGATACAGTGGTACCCTGAGTTTTGTACAGCTCCCAACTCAAACAATTATGTATGGTAGACTGTCATTTAATTGAAAAAAATGGTTGGAGTTGTTGTTTTCTCATTATGCACTGCGTGCTGCAGGATTTTTTTTTATATGGTGCACACTGACCACACAGACCCATTCTCTCACAGGTGGGCCTATCAGCTTTCTCTTGCTTGATTTGAAGCCTTTAGAATTTATGAGTATGTATACATCAAGAACAGTGGCTCGTAAGACGTATATATAGTACGACCAAAACAGTCAAATGGTTAACACGGTAGTTACGTTCCTGAAAATACCGTGTTAGGTAAAATCATATTAGATGAACTAAAGAACTTATGGGAAAAATAGTGTTACGTTCCTAGGAGCCCCAAAAAAGCCAAACAACTTTTTTTTAGGCCTCCACATCTTACAAAAATAAAAGTGAATATGTAATTGTAGTTCATTGTTATGATGCATTATGTTGTTTTTACTGGTTAAGACTACAAATATAACAGAAATAATATATCTTACCTTAAATTGTGGGTGCTGGTGTATGTGGATGATTGTGAAGAGAGTGGAGAGTTATGCTGTGGCCCTACTGGGCTGAGGCAGATGGTAGTGGTTCTGGTACTGAAGTTGATGGTTGTACTGGAGTGTCTAACTTTAAGTCATTGAGTCAGTAAGTCATTCAGTCAAGTCTGTAAGTCATTCAGTTAAGTCAGTAAGTCATTCAGTCAAGTCAGTAAGTCAGTCACACAAACTCATGTTTACCTCTTTTTATGTGTACAAAGTAACACTTCATTATGGTTATCTCTTGTCTGATATCCTTGTTTTCTTCGTTAATTCTTGCCACTTTCAGCAACACTGGTATGCCTACTGGGTGTCATGATTGCTTGGCAGATACAAGATATAGTAATTAAAAGATCAAAACATAATTCACAAACACAGCTAGCTTGTAGCAGAGAAGGACTGGACTGGACACGTATGAAGTATGAATGCTGGGATGGTAGGGTGTTGTCGGGGGTTGGCAGGGGATGGCGGGAGGTCTCCTCAGCTGATCCACAACAAGGTGGCCACTTGAGGAAAATGGATTTTTTTTTTTCCTTCCCACAAACTGAACAGTGTTAAATTAATTTTATGACATGTTACATAAAATTGTGCCGTAATTCTTCAATCATGCTATACCCAAATCATGCCAAATAAACTCATGCTAAATGAAGGTCTACTGTAAGTGTATTATTGTAAGTGCTTTTGTAAGTGTATTTTTGGGGATCTGAAGCAGAATAATCTAATTTACATTATTCCTTATGGGAACAAATTCGTTTGGTAACAGCACTCGAACAGCCTTCTGGAACGAATTATGGCCGAAACTTGGGGTATCACTGTATTGTTTTTTGTTGGGTCCCGAGTCATGATGACATACAGGACAATGAACAGGCACACACTGCTGCGCGGTCAGCAGTACATGACCTCCCAGTTTCATGTATAGGTGTTCCATTCACAGACTATTTTGCTGTAATTTATACCCACCTTCGCACCCATTGGCAACAACGTTGGTCTGATCTGCCCTATAATAAACTACATTCTATTAATCCGAGTACATAAATTTCTGGCTGTCTTCTTATCAGTGTCGAGGTTGGGGGACTACTCTCTCCCATCTTCACATTGGCCACACTCATCTTACTCATGGGTATCTCATGGAGAGGTGCCCTATTCCACTCTATGAGAATTGTCAGGTTCCAGTTTCTGTTAACCACATCTGAGATACTCCTCCAGTATGGCTATAATAGAAACATTGTATCATGCCATGACAAATCGAATCCCATTTGTACTAATAATAAATGATTTGACTACCTAACTAGTTTAAACCTAATTACATATGTACCTAACAGAGAATGTATCTAATTAAGTACCTAATAATATGTTCAAATGTACTGCTCAAATATGACCTGTATCAAAATAGCATAAGAATTCATATTAGTCTGCCCGAAGTGTCTAGGCACGATAGTGGCCATCTTTGTAATTTAAATCTTGTAACATATAAAGGACACATTGTAAGCTTTACAAGAAAATACATATTTGTATTATATTGTATTTGTTGGACTGCCCACTATATCAATGAGCACGCAGAATTTACCTCCAATGTCGTCACCGCTCTACTGCCCTTATCTTACCTTCTCTTCGTGCTGATGGACACTCCTTTAACCCAGACTCTCCCATTGACTTTTTGGCAGCAACTGATTTGCTGCACAAATTCTGATGATGGTGCCTCTCGTACTCCTCACAGCCCTTTCTACCTCAGTCTCTTACTACCCTCTACCCTGCACTATCCACTGCCCCACTGCACTCCATGACCTAATAATCATCCCTCTCCCTCTTGCTACCCAATGCTCCTGCATCCTTCCCTGCCCGTCAGCACTGTATGACCCTTGTAGGTTTGTGTTTGTAATGTCTGTTATTCAGTATGTCATGATAGTACAACCTTGTGGTCCTGCTGCTGTTATCATGAAACAAAGTCCTCTCCAGTGATTCCACTTTTAATGCAAACTCAGTTTCTTGATCTTCAGTCATGAAAATCAACTATGACCCCTTTCCCCAATCTGATGTTCTCTCACTACCTCTCTACCATCTTTTGCCAATGCTCTGTAACACTATATGATCCATACACATTTAGAGCCTTCCATAAATACAGTACAATATTAATATGGAAAAAAAAAACAATTCCCTTTTACCATCAATTCTGGGGACTTCTCTACTGCTGATCAATCAGTATATATAATAATAATATTTATTTTAGCATGATACATGTTTGTACAAAGGAGTATAACAATTCGGTGTAGTATATGTCAAAAGCCCCTTTATATGCAGAGCATTTCAGGCAAACTTAAGATTAATAAGACAATATCAGTGTAATAACTGTACATAAGGTCATTGCAGATGAGCAAGGATGTTTTAGAGTGGGTAGGGGATGTGTAGATCAAGTGTTTACATTGAAGCATATATGTGAACAGTATTTAGATAAAGGCAGGGAAGTTTTTATTGCATTTATGGATTTAGAAAAGGCATATGATAAAGTGGATAGGGGAGCAATGTGGCAGGTGTTGCAAGTATATGGAATAGGTGGTAAGTTATTAAATGCTGTAAAGAGTTTTTATGAGGATAGTGAGGCTCAGGTTAGGGTGTGTAGAAGAAGAGAAGATTACTTCCCGGTAGAAGCAGGTTTTAGACAGGGATGTGTAATGTCACCATGGTTGTTTAATATATTTATAGATGGGGTTGTAAAAGAAGTAAATGCTAGGGTGTTCGGGAGAGGGGTGGGATTAAATTATGGGGAATTAAATACAAAATGGGAAGTGACACAGTTACTTTTTGCTGATGATACTGTGCTTATGGTAGATTCTAATGAAAAATTGCAAAGGTTAGTGGACGAATTTGGGAGTATGTGTAAAGGTAGAAAGTTGAAAGTGAACTTAGAAAAGAGTAAGTGATGAGGGTATCAAATGAATTAGATAAAGAAAAATTGGATATCAAATTGGGGAGGAGTATGGAAGAAGTGAATGTTTTCAGATATTTGGGAGTTGACGTGTCGGCGGATGGATTTATGAAGGATGAGGTTAACCATAGAATTGACGAAGGAAAAAAGGTGAGTGGTGCATTGAGGTACATGCAGAGGCAAAAAATGTTATCTATGGAGGCAAAGAAGGGCATGTATGAAAGTATAGTAGTACCAACACACTAATATGGGTGTGAAGCTTGGGTTGTAAATGCAGCAGCGAGGAGGCGGTTGGAGGCAGTGGAGATGTCCTATATAAGGGCATTGTGTGGTGTAAATATTATGCAGAAAATTCGGAGTGTGGAAATTAGGAGGTGTGGAGTTAATAAAAGTATTAATCAGAGGGCTGAAGAGGGTTTGTTGAGGTGGTTTGGTCATTTAGAGAGAATGGATCAAAGTAGAATGGCATGGAGAGCATATAAATCTGTAGGGAAAGGAAGGCGGGGTAGGGGTCGTCCTCGAAAAGGTTGGAGGGAGGGAGTAAAGGAGGTTTTGTGGGCAAGGGGCTTGGACTTCCAGCAAGCGTGCGTGAGCATGTTAAATAGGAGTGAATGGAGACGAATGGTATTTGGGACCTGACCAGCTGTTGGAGTGTGAGCAGGGTAATATTTTGTGAAGGGATTCAGGGAAACCGGTTATTTTATATAGCTGGACTTGAGTCCTGGAAATGGGAAGTACAATGCCTGCACTCTTAAGGAGGGGTTTGGGACATTGGCAGTTTGGAGGGATATATGTATTGTGTATTTTTATACACAATACAGTGGACCCCCGCATAACGGACGCCTTGCATAGCGGACAATCCGCATAGCGGACGCTTTGATCGCTAAAATTTTGCCCCGCATAGCGCCCAAAAACCCGCTCAGCGGCCTTCGTCCGAGACGCGTCCAATGTGCGGCCTGAGCCACACTCACATGTTCCGCGGGTGGCATTGTTTACCAGCCAGCCTCCGCGGTAACATCCAAGCATACAATCGGAACATTTTGTATTATTACAGTGTTTTTGGTGATTTGTTTCTGGAAAATAAGTGACCATGGGCCCCAAGAAAGCTTCTAGTGCCAACCCTACAGCAATAAGGGTGAGAATTACTATGGAGATGAAGAAAAAGATCATTGATAAGTATGAAAGTGGAGTGCGTGTCTCCGAGCTGGCCAGGTTGTATAATAAACCCCAATCAACCATCGCTACTATTGGTGGTACAGCTGCTGCTGCTGCTGTATCACCATCAGCTGCTGCTGCACTGTCAGCTGCTGCTGCACTGTCAGCTGCTGCTGCACTGTCAGCTGCTGCTGCTGTACCACCGTCAGCTGCTCCTGCTGCTGTAGTACCGTCTGCTGCTGCTGTAGCATCATCTGCTGCTGCTGTAGCATCGTCTGCTGCTGCTGTAGCATCGTCTGTTGCTGCTGTAGCATCGTCTGTTGCTGCTGTACCACCGTCAGCTGCTGTTGCTGCTGTAGCATCGTCTGCTGCTGCTGCTGCTGTAGCATCGTCTGCTGCTGCTGTAACATCGTCAGTTGCTGCTGTAGCATCGTCTGCTGCTGCTGTAGCATCGTCTGTTGCTGCTGTAGCATCGTCTGCTGCTGCTGCTGCTGTAGCATCGTCTGCTGCTGCTGTAACATCGTCAGCTGCTGCTGCTGCTGCTGCTGCTGCTGTAGCACCGTTGTTGGTGTGGCTTATTGAGAATACCAAGAAACAATTAACCCCAGAGGATTTGCCACCCAGGATAGCCCAAAAAAGTCAGTGTCATCGAAGACTGTCTAACTTATTTCCATTGGGGTCCTTAATCTTGTCTCCCAGGATGCAACCCACACCAGTCGACTAACACCCAGGTGAACAGGGAAAATGCCTGGAACTAGTGCTCATATTGGTGAATTTAGAGCCAGCAAAGGTTGGTTTGAGAGATTTAAGAATCGTAGTGACATACACAGTGTGATAAGGCCTGTTCTGGAAGAAAATACCAAACAGGACCTACAGTACTCAGGAGGAAAAGGCACTCCCAGGACACAGTGTCTCATCAGTCATTGCTGCATCTTCAATAAAGGTAAGTGTCATTTATTCTTCATTTAGTAGAGTAGTACATGCACAATATATATTGTGCATGTACTACTCTACTATTGTGCATGTATCCTTCTCTTTGTGTGTAGGAAAATGTATATTTCATGTGGTAAAATTTTTTTTTTCAAACTTTTGGGTGTCTTGCACGGATTAATTTGATTTCCATTATTTCTTATGGGGAAAATTCATTCACATAGCGAACATTTCGCATAACAGTCAGCCCTCTTGCACGGATTAAGGTCGCTATGCGGGGGTCCACTGTATATCCCTTATACACTTCTAAACTGTTGTATTCTGGGCACCTCTGCAAAAACAGTGATTATGTGTGAGTTAGGTGAAAGTGTTTAATGATAATGAAAGTATTTTAATTTTTGGGGATTTTCTTTCTTTTTGGGTCACCCTGCCTCGTTGGGACACGGCCGACTTGTTAAAAAAAAAAAATGGTCATTTGGTGAGTTAACCCCTTGACTGTCGCAACCCCCAATCCTGAGGTGTCTCCTGGTGTCGCAAAATTTAACCCTTTGACTGTCGAAGGGCCCAATCCTGAAGTTGCTCCTGGTGTCGCAAAATATTCGAAAAAAAAAAAATTATTTTTTCTTATGAAATGATAGAGAATCTTTTCCCGATTGTAAAGACACCAAAAAAACGAAATTTGATGGAAAACTGACAGAATTACGCTCTCGCGAAGTTAGCGACTTCGGTGATATTTAAAAATCGGCAATTTCGCCCCACTTTGAGCCCTATTTTCGGCTAATTCCGTTATTCCAGTCAACCAAACTCATAACTATTTCTTCAGAACTCTATTTTTTTCTATCGATTGAGCACAAGAAACTGCCCATTTACCGATTTCAACTACCCAATAACATGGTCAGAAATTTGCAATTTGGCCAATTTCACGAAAATTAAAAAATACGACAATTTCAAAATAAGGTCCAGAATGAACAATGCAGACATTCCTGGCTCTAAAATAAGATTTTCTTTGTTCATCAGTCATGTCTCCAGGTCCCTGTGATATTACTCTTGCTTTTTATTTTGAAATTTTATTCAAACAAAAAATAGAAGATTTACTGTTATGCAGACTACTGCAATACTGTAATAATTGTAAAAATTACATCAACCCATTCATGACTGCGTATTAGAATGGCTATTTGGACATTTATTGGACAATGACATCATTTGTTTACTTTTGAACATCGGCAAAAATCAAACATTTCCCCTACTTTGAGCTCCATTTCTAGGTTCTTTTTATAGTAAAATCAATCAAAATCACCGCTATTTCTATAATATGTTTTCCATTCTATCAAATGAGACCAAGAAAACAAGAATACAACCATAAATACTATACGAAAATAGACCACAAAGTCGGCATTTTAATTAAAAAAAACGGTCGGAGTTTTTTTTTCTCATTATGCACTGTGTGCTCCAGGATTTTTTTTATATGGTGCACACTGACCACACAGACCCATTCTCTCACATGTGGGCCTACCAGCTTTCTCCTGCTTGATTTGAAGCTGCTAGAATTTATGAGTATATATACGTCAAACACGGTACCTCGTAAGACGTATACTGTATATACGGCCGCGACAGTCAAAGGGTTAAAATGATTACAAGAAAACTGAATATTCAATTAGTTCATGCTATATAGGTTTAGTAAGTTTGGTAGAGAAGAATTACAGTTTTGATTATTAACTCCTTGACTGTCGCCACCCCCATCCTGAAGTGTCTCCTGGTGTCGCAAAATTAAAAAAAAAAAAAAAAAAAAAAAAAAATCTTATGAAATGGTAGAAAATCTTTTCCCGATTGTAATGACACCAAAAACTTCGTACGAAATTTGATGGAAAACTGACGGAATTACGCTCTCGCAAAGTTAGCGACCTCGGTGATATTTGCAAATTGGCTATTTCGCCTACTTTCAGCCCTATTTTCAGCTAATTCCATTGTTCCAGTCGGCCAAACTCGTAACTGTTTTTTTAGAAATCCACTTTTTCTATCGATTGAGTACAAGAAACTGCCCATTTACCGATTACAACTATCCAATAACGTGGTCAGAAATTTGCAATTTGGCCAATTTCACGAAAATTAAAAATATGACAATTTCAAAATAAGGTCCAGAATGAACAATGCAGACATTCCTGGCTCTAAAATAACATTTTCTTTGTTCATCAGTCACGTCTCCAAGTCCCTCTGATATTACTCTTGCTTTCTATTTTGAATTTTTATTCAAACAAAAAATAGAAGACTTACTATTATGCAGACTACTGCAATGCTGTAATAATTGTATAAATAACATCAATCCATTCATGACTGCATATTAGAATGGCTAGTTGGACATTTATTGGACAATGACATCATTTGTTTACTTTTGAACATTGGCAAAAATCAAACATTTTCCCTACTTTGAGCTCCATTTCCAGGTTCTTTTTATAGTAAAATCAATCAAAATCACCTCTATTTCTATAACATGTTTTCCATTCTATCAAATGAGATAAAGAAAACGAGAATACAACCATAAATACTATATGAAAATAGACCACAAAGTCGGCATTTTAATTAAAAAAAACGGTCGGAGTTTTTTTTTTTCTCATTATGCACTGCGTGCTCCAGGATTTTTTTATATGGTGCACACTGACCACACAGACCCATTCTCTCACATGTGGGCCTACCAGCTTTCTCATGCTTGATTTGAAGTCGCTAGAATTTATGAGTATATATACAGTAAGTCCCCTCTTTACAGCGTTTCACCTTACGGCGTTCCGCTAATATGGCGATGTCAAATTATGACCAAAATTTGCTATACGGCAAGCGGTCTTTCAAATATGGCGCCCCCACCCGGTTTGTTTACATTTTCCGTGATCACATCTGTTATGTCAGGAAACTTTCCAAATTTTCAAGTGTTTTAAAGTTACTGCATATTTTATACGTCTTTTGATAATTATACTTATGTGTACCTGTACCTAAATATACTTACACACTATGCTGGTGTGCAGGTACACATTAAAATCGCTAAGTCTCTTTACTCATGATGCCCCAATACTACGTAATAATAATCACTCTTGGGCACACTAAATGTCTTATTTTACATCAATATAGGCATTTTCATTAATCCACCTATGATATTTTCCTCAAAATTATATATGAAACCCATCACATAGCATATAAACATGATAAATACACTCACAGAATAAAAATTTATGTAAATATGAGATTTGTTTACAAAGCAGCTGTGTAGGTAGTGTCGGAAGAATTACGTTTTCTCTAGTCAAACACTGGGGGGTAACTGTAGACAAGTATTCTTTTCGTATGCCTTTACTCCATATATAGCAATTCACAACCCTTGTGGGTTTAGTGCTTTTTATTATAATAATATATATATTTTTTTTTATCACACTGGCCGATTCCCACCAAGGCAGGGTGGCCCGAAAAAGAAAAACTTTCACCATCATTCACTCCATCACTGTCTTGCCAGAAGGGTGCTTTACACTACAGTTTTTAAACTGCAACATTAACACCCCTCCTTCAGAGTGCAGGCACTGTACTTCCCATCTCCAGGCCCAAAGTTCGGCCTGCGGTTCCCTGAACCCCTTCTAAATTTTTTTTTTGCCACACTCCAACAGCATAAATTTTTAAAAAACCATTTGCCCCCATTCACTCCTAAAAACAGCTCAGCACCCTGCGGGAAGTCCAAGCCCCCCACACAAAACCTCCTTTCCCCCCTCCCCCCAAACCCCTTCCTAGGCCGCCCCCTACCCCCCCTTTCCCTTTTCCACTACAGATGATACATTTTGAAGTCATTCGTTCGCTCCTTCTCCTACTGCCGAACCACCTCAAAAACCCCTTCCCTCACCCCTCTGGACAACGTTTTGGTAATCCCCGCACCTCCCCCTAACTTCCAAACTACGAATTCTCTGATTTTATATTCCACCCCAACTTTGCCCTCAACATACATCTCCACTCCTCCAGCCTTCCCCTCGCTGCAACTTTCATCACCCATGCTTCACCCCAATAAAGCGTTGGTAAAACTAACTCTAATACTTTTTCCCCCTTTGCCTCCAAGGACAAATTTCTTTGTCCCACAGACTCCAAGTGCACCACTCACCCTTTTTTCCCCTCACAATTCATGTTCACCTTCCTTCATAGACCCATCCGCTGCCCGCCCCACTCCCAAATATCAAAATATTTTCACCTCCCCCATACTTCTCCCTCCAATCTGTATCCAGTCTTTCATCCCTTCCTTTTTTTTATCCTCAAAACCCTTATTTTTCCTTTTTCACTTTTAATTTTCTTCTTTTACACACCCTCCCAAATTCATCCCCAATCTCTGCAACTTCTCTTCAAATCCCAAGAGCACAGTGTCTCGCCAAAGAGCAACTGTGACAACTCCCACTTTATGTGTGATTCTTTATCTTTTAACTCCACGCCCTTTTCAAGACCCTCCATTTATTCTCTCACAAACCCCCTCTAAAAATATATTTAAAAAACCCCGGTGAACAACCCTCCTGTCTAAAGGCCCCTTTTTCTGGAAATAATTTCCCTCTTTCCTACACACCATCTTGAAAACCTCACTATCCTCGTAAAAAACTCTTCACTGCTTTCAGTAACCTACCCCCTACACCCTCACCTGAACATCTGCCACTTGCCCCCCTATCCCCCTGTCATTCCCTTTTCCAATCCATAAAGCACAAAGACCCCTTTTTGCCTTATTAATACGTTCACTTATATGTTTTTATAGGGATAGTTGGTAACAAACCACCCAGGGAATATACCCTCCCCCCAGATACTGTGAAACAAAAACCCGTAACTGTTTGCATGATGGTAGGATTTCTGGTTTTTTTTTTTTCTCATAAAACCTAAGATAACAGGGGTTTTTTGCCCACCCTACTTACACTTTTGGGCCAAAATTTACAGACCCGCACAGCATATTATATTACATAATCTAGGTTTTTCTCCTTTTTTTTAAAATAGCTCTTTTCTTTTTTATTTCTTCTATTGTCCATGGGAAGTGGAAAAGAATCTTTCCTCCGTAACCATGCGTGCGTTTAGGGGACTAAAACCGGGGCAATGGGGTATAACCCTTTCCTTATACAATTACTAAAAAAGAAAGAAGAAAAAAATTTTTAAACTGGGTTGTTAAATGGGCGTGGTGTAGTGCGGATGACAGAAAAGATGATTGCTGATGTTTGAAGAAAGAAGTTGGATTCCTGGCCCCAACGAAACAAAGCTGAAGGGGGAGGGGGTTTTCAGTGGGGGGAAATAAAAGGGATTAAAACTGGAGTATCGAGGAGTTAGAGCAAAGGAAGGGGTAGCAGTAAGTTTAAAAGTCATTATGGAAGGAGAAAAAGAAATGAATGTGTAAAATTTAAGAATTTTGTGGGTTAAAGTAAAGGTTGGTGCAGAAGTGGGTCATAATAAGCGTGTTGCACTGGAGAAGAGAGGAAAGCAGAGGAGAGAGAGAGATTTTGGGGGATGTTAAGTGAAGTATAGGGGCCCTTTTAACCAAGTGAGAGAGTAATTGTGGGAGGGGACTTAAATG
>NC_069400.1:79814204-79873998 GCF_026875155.1 Cherax quadricarinatus | reverse complement strand
TTAAGGACATGGGTAGTCTGTTTTGGTAAGCTTGTGGATTACCATCGCAGAGTGGGCAGCAGTGGCAAGTTGACAGTTAGTTTTTGTAGTCTAGTGTGGGTGTAGAAGGAGAAGTGCTTGTAGTCTGTGTGTTGGTGTTTGATGTGTGTAGAGTAGAAGAGGTAGACCAAGTGCTGGGGAGGCCCAGCATTGGGGGTAGGGGAGGGAGTGTGGAAGGGGAGGGAGGTAAGGAAGGGGAGGGAGGAGCAGGGAAGGGTTGGGTAGGGAGGGAGGTTGGTTTGCTCTGAGGGAGGAGAGAATGTGCTTTCTAGAAGGGCAGGAATTTGCAACTGCAGTGTGTGACCCGCCGCAGTTAGAACATTTAAGGGGGAGGTTGCAAGTATTCCAGAAGTGGCCATTTTGCTGAACAATTGGAGCAGACTTGTGTAGATGTGCATGTGTTTTTGTCGTGGCCGAATTTGTAGCATTTAAGACATTGTGTGATTGGGTGGAAGTTCGGAGTGAAGAGAGCGTTTGGAGGAATGCGGATGGTCTTGGCAAAGATTCCTTGACTGAAGAGTGTAGAGGCGTCAGCAGGAGTAGAACAGCGTATTTTGAGAATGGTAGAGTTTTCTGGTCTGTAAATATCGTCAACAGAGACTTTGTTCTTAGTACTGATATCTTTTATTAAGTCTTCTTTGTCTGTGTCATAGGCTGTCAGGAGAGAGTAGTCTACGCAGAAGATACTTGAAGACTATATAAAGGCTCCATCCTGTCACTTCAACTTCATATTGTTTCAGACAACGGAACAATGCTCTTCTCCAGACTGAGGGACTGACCACCTCAAAACTTTAAGGGTGATGGACTGATTACATCGTCTTCAAGTATCTTCTGCTTCTATCAACTTTTCTGTACTCGACTGAAGAAGCCTACTGTGTAGGCGAAACGTTTCGTAATAAAGATACCTAACTGTTGCATATGTGTCTTACCTAACAATCTGTCGGTATTTTATACCATTTTAATGTTCATTCTGTCAGACACTGCAACACAAGGGTATCTTGGTACAGACCATCAACTTCGACCTCTACTAGTGAGAACGGCTGGGTTTGAGAGGGACCTGCCCTCCCAAAGCAACCTCCGTCTCACCTCCTGGCACTATATAAAGGCTCCATCCTGTCACTTCAACTTCATATTGTTTCAGACAACGGAACAATGCTCTTCTCCAGACTGAGGGACTGACCACCTCAAAACTTTAAGGGTGATGGACTGATTACATCGTCTTCAAGTATCTTCTGCTTCTATCAACTTTTCTGTACTCGACTGAAGAAGCCTACTGTGTAGGCGAAACGTTTCGTAATAAAGATACCTAACTGTTGCATATGTGTCTTACCTAACTAATGTAATTCCTATTTTTAAAACAGGGGACAAGTCGTTACCGTCAAATTACCGCCCAATAAGCCTGACCTCAATTGTAGGCAAGTTGCTAGAGTCAATTATAGCTGAGATTATAAGAAGCCATCTCGATAAGCATAGCTTGATTAATGATACTCAGCATGGATTCACAAGAGGCCGGTCTTGTCTAACTAATTTATTAACTTTCTTCAGTAAAGCTTTTGAGGCTGTTGACCACGATAAAGAATTTGATATTGTTTATCTTAGATTTTAGTAAGGCATTTGATAGAGTTCCGCACCAAAGACTGTTGAAGAAAGTAGCAGCTCATGGCATTGGGGGGAGGGTGCTCTCGTGGATCGAGTCATGGCTCACAGACAGGAAGCAGAGAGTGTCCATAAATGGGGTTAAATCCGAGTGGGGATCAGTAACAAGTGGCGTTCCACAGGGATCAGTCTTGGGCCCGTTGTTGTTTATAATATATATCAATGATCTTGATGAAGGAATTGCTAGTGATATGAGCAAATTCGCCGATGACACGAAGATAGGTAGGATAATTGATTCAAACGTAGATGTTAGGGAACTTCAGGAGGATTTAGACAAACTCTACTCTTGGTCAGAAAAGTGGCAGATGCAGTTCAATGTGGATAAATGCAAGGTTCTGAAGCTCGGGAGTGTCTATAACCCTAGCACTTATAAGTTAAAAAAATGTAGAACTTAGCCATACAGATTGCGAAAAGGACTTGGGGGTTTATGGTAAGCAGCAACTTTAAACCAAGACAGCAATGCCTAAGCGTACGTAATAAGGCAAATAGATTACTGGGATTTATATCAAGAAGTGTAAGCAACAGAAGTCCAGAGGTCATACTGCAGCTTTATACATCATTAGTAAGGCCTCACCTAGATTATGCAGCTCAATTCTGGTCTCCATATTACAGAATGGACATAAATTCGTTAGAAAACATTCAGCGTAGGATGACTAAATTAATACATAGCATTAGAAATCTTCCTTATGAAGAAAGATTGAAGACTCTTAAGTTACATTCACTTGTTAGACGAAGAATGAGGGGAGACCTGATCGAAGTGTATAAGTGGAAGATAGGTGGGGGATATTAACAAGGTCTTGAGGATATGAACATTAAAATGGTATAAAATACCGACAGATTGTTAGGTAAGACACATATGCAACAGTTAGGTATCTTTATTTCGAAACGTTTCGCCTACACAGTAGGCTTCTTCAGTCGAGTACAGAAAAGTTGATAGAAGCAGAAGATACTTGAAGACGATGTAATCAGTCCATCACCCTTAAAGTTTTGAGGTGGTCAGTCCCTCAGTCTGGAGAAGAGCATTGTTCCGTTGTCTGAAACAATATGAAGTTGAAGTGACAGGATGGAGACTTTTATAGTGCCAGGAGGTGAGACGTAGGTTGCGTTGGGAGGGCAGGTCCCTCTCAAACCCAGCCGCTCTCACTAGTAGAGATTGTCGAAGTTGATGGTCTGTACCAAGATACCCTTGTGTTGCAGTGTCTGACAGAATGAACATTAAAATGGTATAAAATACCGACAGATTGTTAGGTAAGACACATATGCAACAGTTAGGTATCTTTATTTCGAAACGTTTCGCCTACACAGTAGGCTTCTTCAGTCGAGTACAGAAAAGTTGATAGAAGCAGAAGATACTTGAAGACGATGTAATCAGTCCATCACCCTTAAAGTTTTGAGGTGGTCAGTCCCTCAGTCTGGAGAAGAGCATTGTTCCGTTGTCTGAAACAATATGAAGTTGAAGTGACAGGATGGAGACTTTTATAGTGCCAGGAGGTGAGACGTAGGTTGCGTTGGGAGGGCAGGTCCCTCTCAAACCCAGCCGCTCTCACTAGTAGAGATTGTCGAAGTTGATGGTCTGTACCAAGATACCCTTGTGTTGCAGTATCTGACAGAATGAACATTAATGAATCTCTACTAGTGAGAGCGGCTGGGTTTGAGAGGGACCTGCCCTCCCAACGCAACCTACGTCTCACCTCCTGGCACTATAAAAGTCTCCATCCTGTCACTTCAACTTCATATTGTTTCAGACAACGGAACAATGCTCTTCTCCAGACTGAGGGACTGACCACCTCAAAACTTTAAGGGTGATGGACTGATTACATCGTCTTCAAGTATCTTCTGCTTCTATCAACTTTTCTGTACTCGACTGAAGAAGCCTACTGTGTAGGCGAAACGTTTCGAAATAAAGATACCTAACTGTTGCATATGTGTCTTACCTAACAATCTGTCGGTATTTTATACCATTTTAATGTTCATTCTGTCAGACACTGCAACACAAGGGTATCTTGGTACAGACCATCAACTTCGACAATCTCTACTAGTGAGAGCGGCTGGGTTTGAGAGGGACCTGCCCTCCCAACGCAACCTACGTCTCACCTCCTGGCACTATAAAAGTCTCCATCCTGTCACTTCAACTTCATATTGTTTCAGACAACGGAACAATGCTCTTCTCCAGACTGAGGGACTGACCACCTCAAAACTTTAAGGGTGATGGACTGATTACATCGTCTTCAAGTATCTTCTGCTTCTATCAAACTTTTCTGTACTCGACTGAAGAAGCCTACTGTGTAGGCGAAACGTTTCGAAATAAAGATACCTAACTGTTGCATATGTGTCTTACCTAACAATCTGTCGGTATTTTATACCATTTTAATGTTCATTCTGTCAGACACTGCAACACAAGGGTATCTTGGTACAGACCATCAACTTCGACAATCTCTACTAGTGAGAGCGGCTGGGTTTGAGAGGGACCTGCCCTCCCAACGCAACCTACGTCTCACCTCCTGGCACTATAAAAGTCTCCATCCTGTCACTTCAACTTCATATTGTTTCAGACAACGGAACAATGCTCTTCTCCAGACTGAGGGACTGACCACCTCAAAACTTTAAGGGTGATGGACTGATTACATCGTCTTCAAGTATCTTCTGCTTCTATCAACTTTTCTGTACTCGACTGAAGAAGCCTACTGTGTAGCGCGAAACGTTTCGAAATAAAGATACCTAACTGTTGCATATGTGTCTTACCTAACAATCTGTCGGTATTTTATACCATTTTAATGTTCATTCTGTCAGACACTGCAACACAAGGGTATCTTGGTACAGACCATCAACTTCGACAATCTCTACTAGTGAGAGCGGCTGGGTTTGAGAGGACCTGCCCTCCCAACGCAACTACGTCTCACCTCCTGGCACATAAAAGTCTCCATCCTGTCACTTCAACTTCATATTGTTTCAGACAACGGAACAATGCTCTTCTCCCAGACTGAGGGACTGACCACCTCAAAACTTTAAGGGTGATGGACTGATTACATCGTCTTCAAGTATCTTCTGCTTCTATCAACTTTTCTGTACTCGACTGAAGAAGCCTACTGTGTAGGCGAAACGTTTTCGAAATAAAGATACCTAACTGTTGCATATGTGTCTTACCTAACAATCTGTCGGTATTTTTATACCATTTTAATGTTCATTCTGTCAGACACTGCAACACAAGGGTATCTTGGTACAGACCATCAACTTCGACAATCTCTACTAGTGAGAGCGGCTGGGTTTGAGAGGGACCTGCCCTCCCAACGCAACCTACGTCTCACCTCCTGGCACTATAAAGTCTCCATCCTGTCACTTCAACTTCATATTGTTTCAGACAACGGAACAATGCTCTTCTCCAGACTGAGGGACTGACCACCTCAAAACTTTAAGGGTGATGGACTGATTACATCGTCTTCAAGTATCTTCTGCTTCTATCAACTTTTCTGTACTCGACTGAAGAAGCCTACTGTGTAGGCGAAACGTTTCGAAATAAAGATACCTAACTGTTGCATATGTGTCTTACCTAACAATCTGTCGGTATTTTATACCATTTTAATGTTCATTCTGTCAGACACTGCAACACAAGGGTATCTTGGTACAGACCATCAACTTCGACAATCTCTACTAGTGAGAGCGGCTGGGTTTGAGAGGGACCTGCCCTCCCAACGCAACCTACGTCTCACCTCCTGGCACTATAAAAGTCTCCATCCTGTCACTTCAACTTCATATTGTTTCAGACAACGGAACAATGCTCTTCTCCAGACTGAGGGACTGACCACCTCAAAACTTTAAGGGTGATGGACTGATTACATCGTCTTCAAGTATCTTCTGCTTCTATCAACTTTTCTGTACTCGACTGAAGAAGCCTACTGTGTAGGCGAAACGTTTCGAAATAAAGATACCTAACTGTTGCATATGTGTCTTACCTAACAATCTGTCGGTATTTTATACCATTTTAATGTTCATTCTGTCAGACACTGCAACACAAGGGTATCTTGGTACAGACCATCAACTTCGACAATCTCTACTAGTGAGAGCGGCTGGGTTTGAGAGGGACCTGCCTCCCAACGCAACCTACGTCTCACCTCCTGGCACTATAAAAGTCTCCATCCTGTCACTTCAACTTCATATTGTTTCAGACAACGGAACAATGCTCTTCTCCAGACTGAGGGACTGACCACCTCAAAACTTTAAGGGTGATGGACTGATTACATCGTCTTCAAGTATCTTCTGCTTCTATCAACTTTTCTGTACTCGACTGAAGAAGCCTACTGTGTAGGCGAAACGTTTCGAAATAAAGATACCTAACTGTTGCATATGTGTCTTACTAACAATCTGTCGGTATTTTATACCATTTTAATGTTCATTCTGTCAGACACTGCAACACAAGGGTATCTTGGTACAGACCATCAACTTCGACAATCTCTACTAGTGAGAGCGGCTGGGTTTGAGAGGGACCTGCCCTCCCAACGCAACCTACTCTCACCTCCTGGCACTATAAAAAGTCTCCATCCTGTCACTTCAACTTCATATTGTTTCAGACAACGGAACAATGCTCTTCTCCAGACTGAGGGACTGACCACCTCAAAACTTTAAGGGTGATGGACTGATTACATCGTCTTCAAGTATCTTCTGCTTCTATCAACTTTTCTGTACTCGACTGAAGAAGCCTACTGTGTAGGCGAAACGTTTCGAAATAAAGATACCTAACTGTTGCATATGTGTCTTACCTAACAATCTGTCGGTATTTTATACCATTTTAATGTTCATTCTGTCAGACACTGCAACACAAGGGTATCTTGGTACAGACCATCAACTTCGACAATCTCTACTAGTGAGAGCGGCTGGGTTTGAGAGGGACCTGCCCTCCCAACGCAACCTACGTCTCACCTCCTGGCACTATAAAAGTCTCCATCCTGTCACTTCAACTTCATATTGTTTCAGACAACGGAACAATGCTCTTCTCCAGACTGAGGGACTGACCACCTCAAAACTTTAAGGGTGATGGACTGATTACATCGTCTTCAAGTATCTTCTGCTTCTATCAACTTTTCTGTACTCGACTGAAGAAGCCTACTGTGTAGGCGAAACGTTTCGAAATAAAGATACCTAACTGTTGCATATGTGTCTTACCTAACAGTCTTGAGGATATCTCTCCAAGAGAGAACCCGCAGTAATGGATTTAAATTAGATAAGTTTAGATTTAGAAAGGACATAGGAAAGTATTGGTTTGGAAATAGGGTAGTTGATGAGTGGAACAGTCTACCTAGTTGGGTTATTGAGGCTAGGACTTTGGGTAGTTTCAAATTTAGGTTGGATAAGTACATGAGTGGGAGGGGTTGGATTTGAGTGGGACTTGCACATCGGAGCTTGTTTCTTGGGTGGCATTGAAAATTGGGTTGGGCAAATGTTTTGTTAGTGGGATGAATTGTAAAGGACCTGCCTAGTATGGGCCAACAGGCCTTCTGCAGTGTTCCTCCTTTCTTATGTTCTTATGATGCAGCCAAGGCAGCAACAGACTATCCACATGTTGGGATTACTGTCCCAATCAGCCTACGACAGACCAAACTGGTGGCTGCCAGAGCCACGAAACTTATGGGGGAGGTCTTAGGTGATACCCCATCTCAACAGTGGTACCGAGCAGCGACTCAGGGAGAACCCCCTCCATATAATAGAAGCTGGTCCAGAGCGCAGTGTACCGCCATCCATCGGCTTCGTTTGGGCTTTCCCACAGCCAAGATGATGGTAGACAAGGCTGAGGAGATGTGCCAGTACTGTCAGCACGTTGTCCAGCGGCCCCTAACACACTATCTTCTAGAGTGCGAAGCTACTGAGACACTCCGCAGGCAACTAGGGGTGATATTCCCTCCCGAAGAGGACCCAGAGATGACTGCGGCCACACTAGTGTATCATGGGGTCAACGAACCAGACAAGCTGTTTCCTGTAATAATGACATATCCTCCTCCTCGCTAGTGTCCATAGTTACATATGGTGTCGCTTATGAGATGCACCAGTTGTGATGAATGGTTTGAAAAACCGACAAGTTGAAGATTGAGACACTTATGCAGCATATGGAAATCTTCGAGATGCACCAGTTGAACTGACCAGAGGGGCGCTTGAGCGGCATGCGTCGCATCATTGTGGAAACCTTTCTCCATCGGGAGCCAGAGACGAGTCATCGCAAGATTGGGACCCGTGCCAGGACTATGGTCTTGGCGAACATTATACACATACCTCTGGTTAGTGTGACTTTGTCAATGGTCCAAGTCGGACCGAAACGTCGTCGTAAGCTTCTCTCTTTTATGTGCGGGTTATTTGTGTATTACTCATCATAACTTTCATTAGTAATGTTGTCTGAGAAACAGGATCAGCCGTACTGCTCCTGCATCAGTGATCTAACAGCTGCACAAAGTTAACCATCGCTTTTTAATCCAGGAAATATTACTCAGTTGGCTCTGCCAAATTCTCATGTACCTTTAATACTTCACGAGTTGAGTGAATTATTCCAACGAAGACAAATTAGACAATTTTGTTTGATGAGAGAAAACTGTCATTTAAAGATGATGGCTCTCTGCTCAAAACGACTGATTAATTTCCAGCGAGCCATCAACTTCAACTTAATTCCTGTGTTAGGAAAGCATTATCTTACATTGTTTGGATGAACCTTCTAATTGTACCAAATTGCATCTGAATGATAACTGTATTAAAATTAACCAAATGAACTGTAAACCTTAATGTTGTAACTTCTTTTTAAATTTATAAGGAAACAAATGTTATATTCGATCTTATCTACATGACTCAGCGGAATCATCGTCATTACTACATAAGGTAAGCATGAAGCCTCAACCCAAGAAGTGCAGCCTAGCAGTGAAATTATCTGCATTCCCTCCTTTGATTCATTATCCCTGAAGGCTTAAGAAAAAAGTGAAGCTATTACCTAAATGCCGACATTAACGACAGCTGGAGAGTTACGAAGATTTTTGAGACTTGAATATTTCTGTCACCATATTAAGAATTGTGCCAAGACAGTTGCTGCTCTTACTGACCTAACAAGGAAAAATGAGTGTAACAGCGTGAGTTGGCATTGCGGTAATTAAAGGAAGAACTGATTAGTTCTTTTTGGGTTATCCTAGGTTCTCTACACATATGCTTGTATGTATGATAATCTAAGTAACTGTAATTGTGTTAACCTGAGTAAACTTACTAAGACTGCTTGTAAAGGAGTCTTTATTCTATGACCTTTCACCATACTGCCGCTGTTTCGCTAATTTTACAGAGAATTATGTCACCTCTGATTTTTCCGAAGAGTTTGAAATCCACAGCGATGTATCAGGCATCACAGTGTTCAGCCGAAAATTTAACGTGAACTGACTAGGTAACTCCATTACAGACAATAGGGCATTACCTATAATACAGTGTACCCGCTATATTTTGAAACATGGGTTTTAAAAGGGGCATTAAGATCATTACCCCCACCTTGACAGCACCATAAGGCATTGTCAAGGTGGATGTTTCCAAGTATGACTTCATTCTTATCAAATACTATATAAACTGTGTACATCCCATCATGTATGTAACAGGAATGTTGCAACTCTTACATCACGACATAAACATTCATGCCTTAAAGAGTAAAAAAAAAAAAAATAAGAGAATTCCAAGCGAAGAAGACAAGTGGAGGCAATTAATTATGAGGAAGGTGTACATGCTACTGTAAAAGTAGACTGGCGTGCTACTACAAGAACTTCAACTTAAAGATGTTGTGTAGTGTTTAAGTGAAGTCCACGACAGAATCTTAGACTAGATGGTCACTTGTGAGACCCTGACTTGACTGACTTATGTCGGAGCAACTGGTTGATATATATATATATATATATATATATAATATATATATATATATATATATATATTTTATATATATATATATATATATATATATATATATATATATGGTATAAACCTTGGTAATAAATACCGACAAGTTGGTTTAGAAAGACACGTAAGCAAACACTATAACATATTTATTAGAAAACGTTTCGGTCCTGGGAACTTGATCACTTCTAACATACAGAGGTAGACAATTTCAAAAACATTGGCATACATGATACTTAAGCAGCACCAACCCAACAACACAGGAGTCACACGATTTCATCGTCTACCCGTCCTCATCATAGGTAGAGGTTGAACATTAAAATGGTATAAAATACCGACAGGTTGTTAGGTAAGACACATATGCAACAGTTAGGTATCTTTATTTTGAAACGTTTCGCCTACACAGTAGGCTTCTTCAGTCGAGTACAGAAAAGTTGATAGAAGCAGATAGAGGTTGTTTTGATAAGGACCTGCCTCGCATGGGCCAGTAGGCCTTCTGCAGTGTTCCTCCATTCTTATGTTCTTATGACATTCCTCAGGTCACGTGCATCACATCTCACTCTCCGCCTATATATATAATGTCTTTCTACCTCTGTATGTTAGAAGTGATCAAGGTCCCAGGACCGAAACGTTTTCTAATAAATATGTTATATAGTGTTTGCTTACGTGTCTTTCTAAACCATATATATATATATATATATATATATATATATATATATATATATATATATATATATATATATATATATAAATATATATATATATATATATAAAGAATAAGAAGAAGAAAATTGTAAAAGTGGAAACTCTGAATGTGCGTGGATGTTGTGCAAATGATAAGAAAGGATGATTTGTTGGATTTTAGAATGAGAAGAAACGGGATGTCCTGGCTTTAAGTGAAACAAAACTGAAGGGGGTGGGAGAGTTTCAGTGGAGAGGAATAAAGGGGATTGGGTTTCAGGGTTTCAAATAGAGTTAGACCTAAAGAAGGAGTAGAAATTAATTTTAAAGGAAAAAGCTATGGCAGAAAAGAGGGACTACAAATGAAATAAATTCAAGGATCATGTGGAGTAAAATAAAGATTGGATGTGAAAAGTGGGTTATAGTAAGCGTGTATGCACCGGGGAGAAGAAAGAAGTGTAGGGGAAAGAGAGAGAGATTCGGGGGAAATGTTGAGTGAATGCGGGGGGGAGTTTTGAATCAAGTGTGAGAGTAATGGTGGTTGGGGATTTCAAATGCTAAAGTGGGTAAAAATGTTATGGAGGGGGTAGTAGGGAAATTTGGGGTGCCAGGGGGAAATGTAAATGGGGAGCCTTTAATTGAGCTATGTGTAGAAAGAGATTGGTAATAAGTAATTACATTTTATGAAAAAGAGGATAAATAAAAATACAAGGTATGATGTACATCCGAATGAAAGTAGTTGTTAGATATGTATGGGGATAAAAGGTTGATGGGTAGGGTCCAGGATGTACAGTTTATAGAGGGGCAACTGATATATTGGATCATTATTTAGTTGAGCACAGTTAGAGTAAGAGGTAGATGGGGAAAAAAGGAAGGTGGTAACAACAAGTAAGAGGGAGGGTGAAAGTGTATAAAAATAAGGAGGAGGAAGTTCGGGCGAGATATAAGCGATTATTGGGAGAAAGGTGGGCTAGTGCAAAGATGAGTTAGTGGGGGGGGTTTGAAGAGGGTTGGAATAGTTTTAAAAATGCAGAAATTTGAATGTGGGGCAGAAGCTTGTGGTTATAGGGGGGGTGGGGGCAGGAGGAAAGAGGTGATTGTGGAAAGATGAAGTAAAGGGGTTTTGATAAAAGAGAAAAAGGTAGCTTTCGAGAGGTTTTTACAAAGCAGAAGTGTTATAAGAAGAGCAGAGTATTGGAGAATAAAAGAAAGGTGAAGAGAAATGGTGAAAAAGTGCAAAGGAAGCAGATGAAAGAGTGGGAGAGGCACTGTCAAGAAATTTTAAGAAAATAAAAAAAAATTTTTGGGAGGGGTTTTAAAAAATTTTAAAAAGCCTGGGGGAAAGTATGGTTTGGGGCCCTTTTAAAAACAAAGAGGGGGAGTTAGTAAGGGGGAGAGGGAGGTATTAGGAGATGGCGGAATATTTTGGGGAAATTTTAAAAAATGTTGAGGAAAAAAGGGAGGGGGGAAATTTTCATGCACGGGGCCAGGGGGTATCCCACTTTAGGAGTGAAGAAGGGGCAGAATGTAATGTGGTGGGGTCGTGGGGCATTACATAGAATAAAGGGGGGTAAAGCACTGGAAATAGGGGTCATGACAGAAAAATTTTAAAACGGGGGGGGGATTAAAAGGGTTGGGGGTTTGGTACTTTTGTTTAAAATTATGAAAGAGGGGGGGGTTTCCTGGGATTTGGGGGAGAATTTTATTTGGGCCCCTTTATAAAAGGGAAGGGGACAAAAGAGTTGTAAAAAATTTAAGAGGAAAAGTTTACGAGTATACCAGGAAAAAGTTAGGGTAGAGTTATAATTAAAAGAATTAGGATAAACAAAATTTAGAATTGCGGTGAGCAAGGAGGTTTCAGAGTGGGTGGGGGATGTGTAGATCAAGTGTTTACATTGAAGATATATGTGAACAGTATTTAAAAAAGGTAGGGAAGTTTTTATTGCTTTTAGGTTTTAAAAAGGGGCATATGTGAGGGATAGAGGAGCAATGTGGCAGATGTTGCAAGTTTAGGGAATGGGTTTGGAAAGTTACTAAAGCTGTAAAGAGTTTTTATGAGGATTGGGCTCAGGTTAGGGTGTGTAGAAGAGAGGGGAAAATACCCCCCGGTAAAGTAGGCCCTTAGCAGGGAGTTAATTCCCATGGTTAATATATTTAAAGGGGTTGTAAAAAAAAGAAAAATGCAGGGTGTTGGGGAGAGGGGGGGTTAAAATTATGGGGAATAAAATTTAAAAGGGGAATGACACATTTATTTTTTGCTGATAAAACTGTGCTTAGGGGAGTTTCTAAAAAAAAAATTGCAAAGGTTAGTGGGACGAGTTTGAAAATGTGTGTAAAGGTAAAAGTTGAAAGTGACATAGAAAAGAGAAAGGTGAGGGGGTATCAAATGATTTAGAAAAAGAAAAATTGGATATCAAATTGGGGGGAGGAGTTAGGGAAGAAGTGAATGTTTTCAGATTTGGGAGTTGACGTGTGGCGGGGGGATTTATGAAGGATGAGGTTAATCATAAAAATTGTGAGGGAAAAAGGTGAGTGGGCGTTGGGGTATAGGGGAGTCAAAAAACTTATCTAGGGGGAAAAGAAGGGAATGTATGAAATATAGTATCCCAAAAATCTTAAAGGGGTAAAGTTTGGGTGGTAAATGCGCCGAGGAGACGGTTGGAGGCAGTGGAGATGTCCTGTCAAAGGGCAATGGTGTGTAAATATTATGCAAAAATTCGGAGTGGGGAAAATTTTGGGAAAGGTGGGGTTAAAAAAGCATTAGTCAGAGGGCAGAAGAGGGGTTGTTGGGGTGGTTTGGTCTTTTAGAGAGAATGGATAAAAATAGAATGACATGGAAAGCATTATATTATAGGGAAGGAAAGGGGGGTAGGGTCCCTCAAAAGGGGTTGGAAAAGGGGTAAAGGATTTTTTGTGGGCGGGGGCTTGGACCCAGCAAGCTGATGACGTGTTGATAGGGTAAATTAGACGAATGATACTTGGGGCGACATTGTGGATGTGAGCAGGGTAAAATTTAGTGAAGGGGTTCAGGGGAAAACCCGGTTATTTTCATATAGTCGGGCTTGAGTCCTGGGGAAAGGGAATAAATGCCCGCACTTTAAAGGGGGGTTTGGGGTATTGGCATTTGGGGATATGTTTTGTTCTTTATAGTATATGCTTCTAAACTGTTGTATTCCTGAGCACCTCGCAAAAGCAGTATAATGGTGAGTGGGTGAAAGTGTTAATATGTAAAGTATTTTTTTTTGGGAATTTTTTTTTTTTTGGTCACCCCCGCCCCGGTGGGAGACGACCGACTTGTTGAAAAAAAAATATATATAATAAAAAAAATATATATATATATATATATAATATTTATATATATTATTTATATATAATTATATTATATATTATTATAAATTATTATTATATATATTATATATATATATAATTATATATTTTTTTATAAAATAATTAAAATATATATATATATATATATTTTTATATATATAAATATATAATATATATAATATATAATAAAAAACCTTACGAAAGATCTGTTCGCGCCACGAAGCCCCTTGTAAATGCGGGTTCAGAATTAATGGTAAAGTATTTTTAGATGTCTGCAAAATTTTTCGACTGCTAGAGCTTTGGAGATGTGTACTTTTTCACGGCCAAAATGTTAAACACCCAACGTCAAAACACCCCGAATATTATATGAACATTCACTTAGATTTAAAGGAATTTCTTACCTTCATAAAAAGAACTCAAAACCCCATATATTTAAAGGGTCAACCATCAGTTCTTGTTTTTATTTTCGAGAAATTCTTGCACTTTGCAACAGGGAGTTAACGAATTTTTAATATACTGGAAAAAACTACCCCTCAGGGTATAAAAAAACATGGCGGTACCCAGCCAAGCAGAGATGACATCTATTTCAAGGGAAAACCGTAATATAAACTCGATGAGGGGGAGAGTCATACCTAGGTCATAAAAAACCCGGGATGTAATTTGGGCACCCTGGGTCATAAAAACCCAGATGTAGATTTGCACCCTGGGTCATATAAACCACAGATGTAGAGTTGCAGCCTAGGTCATATAAACCCAGATGTAGAGTTCCCACCCTTAGGTCAAAAAAGCCCGATGTAGATTTGAAAGCCTGGGTCATATAAGCCCAGTTTGTGGGTTTTGGCACTGGGGAAAATAAACCCGGATGTAATTTTCAGCCTGGGGTCATAAAAAGCCCAGTTTTTGATTTGCGGGCCTAGGTCATAAAACCCCAAAATGGGGGGTTTTGCACCTAGGTCATAAAAAGCCAGATTTTTGAGTTCCCGTCTAGGCCCAAAATAAACCCGGTTTTGAGTTGCGCCTGGGTTTCATTAAGCCCAATGTAGAGTTGCAGCCTAGGTCATTAACCCTTGTAAGTTGCACCCTTTAGGTCATAAAAACCCCAGATGTGGGATTTGCGCCTGGGGTATAAAAGGGCCCAGATGTAGAGTTGCAGCCTAGGTCATATAAAGCCAGATGTAGAGTTGCAGTCTAGGTCATATAAGCCCAGATGTAGAGTTGCAGCCTAGGTCATATAAGCCCAGATGTAGAGTTGCAGCCTAGGTCATATAAACCCAGATGTAGAGTTGCAGCCTAGGTCATATAAACCCAGATGTAGAGTTGCAGCCTAGGTCATATAAGCCCAGATGTAGAGTTGCAGCCTAGGTCATATAAAGCCAGATGTAGAGTTGCAGCCTAGGTCATATAAGCCCAGATGTAGAGTTGCAGCCTAGGTCATATAAACCCAGATGTAGAGTTGCAGCCTAGGTCATATAAACCCAGATGTAGAGTTGCAGCCTAGTCATATAAGCCAGATGTAGAGTTGCAGCCTAGGTCATATAAACCCAGATGTAGAGTTGCAGCCTAGGTCATATAAACCCAGATGTAGAGTTGCAGCCTAGGTCATATAAGCCCAGATGTAGAGTTGCAGCCTAGGTCATATAAGCCCAGATGTAGAGTTAAAGTCTAGGTCATATAAACCCAGATGTAGAGTTAAAGTCTAGGTCATATAAACCCAGATGTAGAGTTAAAGTCTAGGTCATATAAACCCAGATGTAGAGTTGCAGCCTAGGTCATATAAGCCCAGATGTAGAGTTGCAGCCTAGGTCATATAAGCCCAGATGTAGAGTTGCAGCCTAGGTCATATAAGCCCAGATGTAGAGTTGCAGCCTAGGTCATATAAGCCCAGATGTAGAGTTGCAGCCTAGGTCATATAAGCCCAGATGTAGAGTTGCAGTCTAGGTCACATAAAGCCAGATGTAGAGTTGCAGTCTAGGTCACATAAAGCCAGATGTAGAGTTGCAGTCTAGGTCACATAAAGCCAGATGTAGAGTTGCAGTCTAGGTCATATAAGCCCAGATGTAGAGTTGCAGTCCAGGTCACATAAAGAGTGTAGAGTGCGTCTAGGTCACATAAAGCCAGATGTAGAGTTGCAGTCTAGGTCACATAAACCAGAGTAGAGTTGCAGCCCTAGGTCACAAAAAAGCCAGATGTAGAGTTGCGGGTCTAGGTCAATAAAGCCAAAATGTAGAGTTGCAGTCTAGGTCACATAAAGCCGATTTTAGAGTTGCAGTCTAGGTCAATAACCCCAGATGTAGAGTTGCAGCTAGGTCACATAAAGCCCAGATGTAGGTTGCAGCCCTAGGTCACATAAGCCAGATGTAGAGTTGCAGTCTAGGCCCACATAAAGCCAGATGTAGAGTTGCAGTCTAGGTCACATAAAGCCAGATGTAAGTTGCAGTCTGGGTCACAAAAAGCCAGATTAGAGTTGCGTCAGGTCACATAAAGCCAGTGTAGAGTTCCCCGGGGAAAAAAAGCCTGTAACTCTGGTAAAAAGGTTTTGAAAAATGGCTAAAGCCTTGAAATTTGGTCTGGCTTTTACCTGGGTTACGGGTTCTTAACCCGGAAAGGGGTTTTGGAAAAAACCCGGTATTGGTTTTGGTACCCGGTAATTTTGGTCTTGTACTGGGGTTTGGTTAAAATTTTGGGTAAGGGTCTTTTATTAAAAACTTATTAAAATTTTTACCCTTAAAAATTTCCCCCCCTTTAAAATTTTTCCCTTACTCTTAAACCCTTTGGTACTTTTTTTAAAACCCCTTTAATCTTTCTTTATTCTTAAACCTTAATTTTTTAAAAAAATGTAACTCTTTGACCTGGTACAGTTTTTACCCGGGGTAAGGTTTTGTACCCTGTAAGGTTTGAGGTTTGGGTCTTACCCCTTTTTCATTTCTTTAAAAACCCTTTTAAACTTTTTTTTCCTTTTCACCCCCTTTAAAAAAAGTTTTAACCCCCCCTTTTTTTTTCCCCCCTTTTTATTCCCTTTTCACCCCTTACCTTAATTCCTTTCCCCCCTTCAAAAATTTTTAAGGTTTGATTTTCAGGTTTTGTACCCGGGGTTTTTCCTCCCCAATTTATTAAATTTCTTTCCCTTTTTGGGACGGTTTTTTAAATTTACCTTGGTTTTTTCCCTTTTCCCCGGTATTTTTACCCTGGTACGGGGTCTTGACCCGGTACAGGTCTTGCCCCCCTGGACGGTCTTGTCCCTGGTTTCGGTCTTGTACCCGGGTTTTACGGTCTTGTTCCCGGTAAGGTCTGTACCTGGTACAGGTCTTGTACCCTGGAAGGCTTGTACCTGGTACGGTCTTGTACCCTGTACGGTCTTGACCCGGACAGGTCTTGTCCCCGGTACGGTCTTGTCCCCTTGGTCGGTTTTTGTACCCTGGTTCGGTTTGTCCCCTGGTACAGGTTTTTGTCCCTGGTACGGTCTTGTCCCCTGGTACGGTCTTTTCCCTGGTACAGGTCTTGTCCCCGGGAAAGGTCTTGCCCTGGTGGGTCTTGTCCCCTGGTCGGTCGTCCCTGGTACAGGTCTTGTACCCGGTACAGGTTTGTACCCTGGTCAGGTCTTGTACCTGGTACGGTCTTGTCCCGGGTTACGGTTTGTCCCCCTGGTCAGGTTTTGTCCCCCTGGGTAAGGTTTGTCCCGGTCAGGTTTTTTTACCTGGTCGGGTTTGTACATGGTTACGGTCTTGTACCCGGGAAAGGTTTGTCCCCTGGTAAGGTTCTTGCCCTGGTACGGGGTCTTTTCCCCTGGTACAGGTCTTGCCCCCTGGTAGGTCTTGTCCCCCTGGTAAGGTCTTGTACCCGGGTTTTGGTCTTGTACCCTGGAAAGGTCTTGTACCCTGGTACTGGTTTTTTGTACCTGGTACAGGTTTGTCCCCTGGTACGGTCTTGTACCCTGGTACAGGCTTGAACCGGTACAGGTTTTTGTCCTGGTAAGGTTTGTCCTGGTACGGTTTCCCCCTTTTTTAAATTTTTTTCCCTGTTCTCTTGTCCTGGTAAAGGTTTGTCCCTGGTACGGTCTTGTACCGGGTTTTCGGCTTTTTTCCCTGGTTGGTCTTGTCCTGGTTTTCGGTCTTGTACCCTGGCGGTCTTTTACCGGTACAGGTCTTGTCCCTGGAAGGTTTTTCCCCCGGTACGGGGTCTTGCCCGGTAGGTCTTTTCCCCTGGAAAGGTTTTTTCCTTACAGGTTTTGTCCCCTGGTACGGTTTTTTCCCTGGTCAGGTCTTGTACCCTGGTACGGTCTTTACCCGGTACGGTTTTGTCCTTGGTTTTCCCCTGGTAAGGTCTTGTCCCCTGGTGGTTTGCCCCCGGGTAAGGTCTTTCCCTTTACGGTCTTTTTCCCTTACAGGCTTGTACCTGGTACGGTCTTTATGGTACGGATTGTCCAAAATTTTTTCCCAAAGGTCTTTACCCTGACCTTTACCCTGGTCTTCCCCCAAAAACCTCTGCCCTTCCCCTTACTTTCCCCCTTTTCCCACCAGTCCTTTAAACCCTTGGCTCCCCCGGAAATTCTTGTACCCCAAACATTTTGTCTGCCACACAACTTTTCCCCCTTTTCGGCTTTTTCCCTTACGGGTTTTAAACCACGGTCTTTCCCCTTATTCTTAACCCCGGGAAAAATTTTTTTCCCTTCCCGGTCTTTAAAAAACCAGGTTTTTTACCGGAATTTTGTACCACTTCTTTTTCGGGACTCTTGTCCTTTTAAAAAGGTTTTTACCCCATTTGTCCCGGACGGTCTTTCCCCAAACACTTGTAACCGGTACCCCACCGGGTAACTTGCCCTTCGGGTCTTTACCCACGGGTTTTTCCCCAAGGTCTTTACCAAAAATTCCCCGGGTAATCCCCCTTCAGGGTTTTACCCTTACGGTTTTTTCCCACTGGTCGCCCTCTCCCTTTTGTACCACATCTTGAAAACCAAAACCTTTACCCAAAAATTTTTTAAAACCCTTTGGGGTTTTTTACCCCACAGGTCTTTACCCACGGTCTTACCCGGGTTACATTTGTACCACTGTTTTTTTCCCCGGGGTCCCCCTTTTTGTAACCCTTAAACTTTTTTTTACCCGGGTTTTTTTCCCCGGGTTCACAACCCGGGTACACTTTACCGGGTATTTTTTTACATTACGGTCACAGGGTTCCCCCCTTTTTCTTTACCCTGGTAAACCCCCAAACACAAATTTTTTTTCCCCCGGGTATTTTCCCCAAGTTTAACCATCTTTCCCCTAACCTTTACCTTAAACCTTTTACCCTTTCCCTTTTAAAAACATTACCAAAACTTTCCCCAATTTTTTTCCCCAATTTTAAACCCCCCCTTAATTAATTTTTTTCCCCTTTAAACCCCCTTAAATTTTAAACCCAAACTTTTTACCCTTTAAACTAACCCTTCAAACATTTTATTAAAAAAAACTTTCCCAAATTCTTCCCCCCCCCAAACCCTTTTCCCCCACAACCCCTTACCCCCCAATACACCCATACCCCCCCAAACACTTTACCCAATACCACCTACCCAAACCCCCAAAACCCCTTCATACCTTTTATCAAACCCACCTTCCCCCAAACACCTTACCCCCAAACCCCACCCCCCCCAAACTTCCCCCCTTTCCCCCAAAACACCCAAACCCAACCCACCAAAACACTTCCCCCCCCATCCCCCCAAACACCCTTACCCCAAAACCCTTACACCCAACCCCTTAACCCCCCCCCACACCCCAAACCCCAAAACCCCTTCCCCGACCCCCCACAAACCCCCCTTTTAAAACCCCACCCCCCAAAACACCCCTACCCCAAAATTTACCCCCAAAAAAATTCTCCCAAAACCCCCCCTTTCCCCCCCCCCCTGACCCCACCACACCCCCCCCAAACCCCCCCCCAACCCCCCCCCTAAAAACCCTTTCCCCCCAACCCTTTCCCCCCCCACTTCCCCCACCCCCAACCCCCCCAACACCCCCACCCCAAACCCCCCCCCCACAAAACACCTTACCCCCCCTAAAACCTCCCCCCAAACCCCCCCCAACACCCCCCCCCAAAAAAAACCCCCCCTTTACCCACAATTTAAAACCCAAATGGTTTCCAAAAATTCCCCCCAACCCCCCCCAAAACCCCCCCAAACCCCCCCCAAAAACAACTTACCAAAAACCCTGTTCAACCCAAAAAAACCCTTAAACCCCCCAAAACCTTTAACCCACCACCTGTAACCACCCACGTCACCCCAAAACACTTTCCCAAAAATTTTACCCACACTTACCCACCCACATTACCAAAAACCTGTACCCCCGTCAACCCAAAACTTCAACCACACCCATCCCCAAACCCCCACTTCCCCCCAAACAAAAACCCCCCAAAAACCCCCAACCCAACCCCCCCCAATCCCCCCCTTTCCCCCCACGTCCCCCCCCCCCTTACCCAAAAAACCCTGACACCACACCCCCCCCACCCCCCCAAAACACACCCCAAAAAACCCCACCCCAACCACCAAAACCTGTACACCCCCAAAACACTGTACACCCAAACACTTTAACCCACAAAACCCCTTAACCCAAAAACAACTTCACCCCCCAAAACATTTTTAACCCAAAACCCCCAAACCAAAAAAACCTGTACCCCCCCCCCCCCAACCAAAACCCAAACACTTACCCACAAAACCTTACCCCCCCATTTCACCCCAAAACACTGTCACCCAAAACCCCTAACCCAACAACCTTAACCCACAAACCATTCAACCCAAACACTTTCCCCCCCAAAAAAATCTACCCTTAAACAATTTTTCCCTACACATTCCCACCCACACTGAAACCCCAAAAACCCCTTCACTCCCCACACTTACCCCAAACCCCTGTCACCAAAAAATGTCCCCCCCAAAACCTGTACCCAAAAAAAACCTTCCCCCAAAAACCCTTCCCCTCAAACAATTTCTACCCCAAACATTTTTACCAAAAAAAACCCTTACCACCAAACCTTACACCACAAACAATCTCACACCACAAACAAAATTCACCCCCACCCGAACACATTTTAAACCCCAAAAAACCTGTAACCCAAAACACATTCCAACCACACTTCCACCACAAACACACTTCAACACTTAACACTTCAACACAAAAACCTTTACCCCCACAAACCTGTCACACAAAACAACTTAAACCCCAAAACCACTGTACCCAAAACCATGGCCCAACCACAAACCACTTAACCAAAAAACCCTGTCACACCAAACACACTTACCCACAAACACACTGTACACCACAAACACACTGTACCCCAAAAAACCACATTCACCCAAACACATTAACCCACAAACACTTAAACCCCCAAAAAACACACTTACCCACAAACTTACACCACAAACACACGTAAACCCACAAACACACTGTCAACCACAAAAACACTTAAACCCCACAAAACACTACCCCAAAACACATTTTCCCACCCCCAAAACCTTCACACCCAAACCACTTCAACCAAAAAACCCCTTTCACCCCAAACAACTTAAACCCAAAAACACACTTCACAAAAAAACCACTTCAACCAAAACACTTCAACCCAAACACACTTCACACCACTAACAATTAAACCCCAAAAAAACCATGTCACCACAAACACACTTAACCCACAAAAATTCACACCACAAAACATTAAACCCCACAAAACACCACCACAAACACACTTAACCACAAACAACTTAACCAAAAAAACAACTTACCCCAAAACACCCCTTTAAAACCCAAACCACTCCAAAAACCTTACCCCAAACACATTCACCCCACAAACACCTTCACACCACCCCACACCCAAACCACAAAAAAACTCCACAAAAAACCCACCCATCACACCAAACAAACCCCCAACCCAAACACAACCCCCTCCCCCCCCCCCTAACACACCCCCCCCCCCCCCCCACCAACCCCCCACAAACAACCCCCACACCCAACCCTTCCCCCCAAAAAAAAAACACCCACACCACAACCCCCCCCAACCACCCCAAAAACACCCACACCACAAACCCCCCCACCACACAAACCCCCACCCCCCAAACCACAACAAACCAACCACAAACCCCCACCACAACCCCCCCTTTAAAACAACCCCCCACACACCCCCCCCCCCTATCCACCCCCACACCCCCCCCAAAAACACACCCACCACAACACACCACCCCCCCCCACAAAACACCCACACCCCCCCCCCCCCCCCCAACACACTCTCCCCCCAAAACCACCCCAACCAAACCCCCACCCCCACCCCCAAAAACCCCCTTCCCCCCAACACAACCCCACAAAACCCCCCCCAAACCCCCCCAAACACACTTCACCCCACAAACACACTTCACACCAAAACACACTCCCCCCAAACACCTAACCCCCCCCCAAACCCTTTACACCAAAAACACACTCTCACACCAAAAACAACCTCACCAAACAAAACACACCCCCCAACAAACAACCCTTCCACACCAAACAAACCCCCACACCCCTCTCACCACAAACACACCTCCCCCATAACAACTTCCACCACAAACCCACTCTCACCCACAACACAACACCCCACAAACCCTTCACACCACAAAACACTCTCACCCCACAAACACATTTCACACCACAAACACATCTCACCCACAAACACACTCACACCCAAACACACCTCCACCAAAACACACTCCCACCACAAACACTTCACAAAAAACACATTCACACCACAAACACACTCCACACCACAAACCACTTCACACCAAAACACACTTCCACAAAAAAAACCTTTGTAAAAATTCATTTTTATCAAAGAGAAAAAAGTCAATACATAGATAATCTCCCCCCCAATCATATTTAGGTTATAGGAGGCGCTAAACTAGTAGGGGTCGTATAGCTCCTGGTAATCATGATTGGTCTAAGGACGGACAGTGCAGCTCCGATTCCCTACACCAAGAGCCCTCCACCAACAACAAAGTAGCTGCATTTAATGTGCTTTCTTGATCAAAGGGGAGGGTGTGGATATCAGAAGTTACGCAAGTATCAGTGGCTGCCGTCAAGTTAACTCCTGCCTAACTTGATACATTAACCACATAACCCACCGCCTATTAACCTACACACAAGCAATTACTTGCGGAAGCATCATTAATGGCCACAAGATAGTGAGAGGCTGATGACGCACGCAGCCTACCACTAAATGTAAGACTCTCACAGAACTCAATAAGCTGTAGTATGACGATACTTCGCTCACCTTGAGCGAAACGTTATTATAATAAAGGACTACACAATTTTATTTGCTTTTACAATAGCCACATGTTCAATGATGGAAGGAACGATGAAGAGCACAACACTACCAGGTTAATGGGTACTATATTGTCGTGGGTGCGAGGCAGAGTCCCTCAAACAAGCCTAACTGCCCTAGGCCTACAATATAATAGTCAGCTATGCAGCTGTTTTTCCGGGTCCCTCACAACCCCAGGTTCTGGGTCCCTCACAACCCCAGGTTCTGGGTCCCTCACAACCCCAGGTTCTGGGTCCTTCACAACCTCAGGTTCCGGGTCCTTCACAACCCCAGGTTCCGGGTCCTTCACAACCCCAGGTTCTGGGTCCTTCACAACCCCAGGTTCCGGGTCCCTCACAACCCGAGATTCTGGGTCCCTCACAACCCCAGGTTCTGGGTCCCTCACAACCCCAGGTTCTGGGTCCCTCACAACCCCAGGTTCTGGGTCCCTCACAACCCCAGGTTCTTGGTCCCTCACAACCCCAGGCTCTGGGTCCCTCAACCCCAGGTTATGAGGCCCCTACAACCCCAGGTTCCGGGTCCTTCACAACCCCAGGTTCTGGGTCCCTCACAACCCTAGGTTCTGGGTCCCCTACAACCCGAGGTTCTGGATCCCTCACAACCCCAGGTTCTGGGTCCCCTACAACCCCAGGTTCTGGGTCCCCTACAACCCCAGGTTCCGGGTCCTTCACAACCCCAGGTTCTGGGTCCCTCACAACCCTAGGTTCTGGGTCCCTCACAACCCCAGGTTCTGGGTCCCTCACAACCCTAGGTTCTGGGTCCCCTACAACCCGAGGTTCTGGATCCCTCAGTCACTAGATCCGCTACTCATACACTAGCAGTTTCTCACAGAGGTAGTCCTGTCTCACACTGACAGTGTTCTCACAAGCCACTGCCAACAACGTTAGTCCCAGTCAGAACACAAAATGTTTACAGTCAAATCTCAAGTGTGTTTTTGGACATTATCTTCCTACCATTTTTTACTTTGGGAAAATGTACTCTCACGATTAAGATGCAAAATGGAACACACACAGGGACTGCCGGGTCAAACTGTCAGTTCACCATAACTTACGAGACTGTAATGTCTATCAGACATACATACCGTCCTAACACACTAACTGACCTCCTTGCTGAAGGCTCCACCTTTAACTCAGACTGACTTTTAACACAAACTAGCCTATTGCAAAAACTATACTTTCAGTGTTACACTTGCACTAATCCCCACCTTCACTAACTCCCAGCCCTTACACACCCCCACCCACAGTGTTGTGTTATTACTGTTTTACATGACGTGTAAATGTTTAAATATTCAATAAGGCTACATCAGTAGCCTCGCCAAAACTTAAACTTCCGTAACGTAACTTAACTCATTCCTACCACATCGATCTTACACAAACCACAGTACGGGTGGGGATTGAATTGGCGTCAAGTTCAATCCTCACCCGTGCCGTAGTTTGTTTACAATCGTATTACGATTTCGTGAGTCACCAATCTTAAGTCAGTGTGACTTTAGTTAATGTATTTTACTGATGTTGATTAGTACTAACTTGGTGATGTTCAGTGATCTTCGTCGCGTCACCGTGACAGTTAATTTATACTGACACAATCATCACTGCTTCACAAGCCAAGACCGCAAACTCTGCCTTAAATATCACGATACAACGATTCTCATCCCCCTACCCTGCCTCCCTCATCCCTGCCTCCCCTACCCAGCCCCCAAGACATGACCTGTTCATCACTCCACACTGAGCCAGGTCCTCGACTCCTGCCACTGACCACCTGGTGGTCATCACACTAAGCCAGGTCTGGATCAGACTTCACTGGCCGCGGTGCTGCCACCTTCAACAATTTCCTCTCGTTGCATCAAACCCTCGCGAGAAGCAGTGGGCGGGGCTACGACATTATCGTGTTAATATTCATCAGGGAAGTGCTAAACCCGTTAGGGTTATAACAACAGTAGGGGAACGAGAGAGAATCAGGTTTGATCAGAGTTAGAGGAGAGCTCAGATTCGTTGGATCCAGATTACCTTGACTGCTGACGCTGGTCAGCAGTCAAGGTTCAACAGTAAAAGTTCACCAGTAAAGGTTCAGCAGTAAATGTTCAGCAGTGTAGGTTCAACACCAAAGGTTCAACAGGAAAGTTGAGACAACGCTGAGGACAAAACAGTTAACGAAGTTGGCAAGTTAACCTGCAGGGCAGAAGCAACATCAACGAACATTAACGAGGTTCGGCCGCCGCACGGACCCTCATCATTTATCTTGATAAAGCTCCTGTCCACAGCTCGCTGAGCGAACCAAGCTTCGTCAGTTGATTAATGCCGAGTACTTCTACTTCTGGCTTGTATGTGTATGGTACCATCATGGTGCCAGTACTGTATGTGTATGGTACCATCATGGTGCCAGTACTGTATGTGTATGGTACCATCATGGTGCCAGTACTGTATGTGTATGGTACCATCATGGTGCCAGTACTGTATGTGTATGGTACCATCATGGTGCCAGTACTGTATGTGTATGGTACCATCATGGTGCCAGTATTGTATGTGTATAGTACCATCATGGTGCCAGTATTGTATGTGTATAGTACCATCATGGTGCCAGTATTGTATGTGTATAGTACCATCATGGTGCCAGTATTGTGTGTATAGTACCATCATGGTGCCAGTATGTGTATAGTACCATCATAGTGCCAGTATTGTATGTGTATAGTACCATCATGGTGCCAGTATGTGTATAGTACCATCATGGTGCCAGTATGTGTATAGTACCATCATGGTGCCAGTATTGTATGTGTATAGTACCATCATGGTGCCAGTATGTGTATAGTACCATCATAGTGCCAGTATTGTATGTGTATAGTACCATCATGGTGCCAGTATTGTATGTGTATAGTACCATCATGGTGCCAGTATTGTATGTGTATAGTACCATCATAGTGCCAGTATTGTATGTGTATAGTACCATCATGGTGCCAGTATGTGTATAGTACCATCATGGTGCCAGTATGTGTATAGTACCATCATAGTGCCAGTATTGTATGTGTATAGTACCATCATGGTGCCAGTATTGTATGTGTATAGTACCATCATAGTGCCAGTATTGTATGTGTATAGTACCATCATGGTGCCAGTATGTGTATAGTACCATCATGGTGCCAGTATGTGTTAGTACCATCTGGTGCCAGTATGTGTATAGTACCATCATGGTGCCAGTATGTGTATAGTACCATCATGGTGCCAGTATTGTATGTGTATAGTACCATCATGGTGCCAGTATGTGTATAGTACCATCATAGTGCCAGTATTGTATGTGTATAGTACCATCATGGTGCCAGTATGTGTATAGTACCATCATGGTGCCAGTATGTGTATAGTACCATCATGGTGCCAGTATGTGTATAGTACCATCATGGTGCCAGTATGTGTATAGTACCATCATGGTGCCAGTATGTGTATAGTACCATCATGGTGCCAGTATGTGTATAGTACCTCATGGTGCCAGTATGTGTATAGTACCATCATGGTGCCAGTATGTGTATAGTACCATCATGGTGCCAGTATGTGTATAGTACCATCATGGTGCCAGTATGTGTATAGTACCATCATGGTGCCAGTATGTGTATAGTACCATCATGGTGCCAGTATGTGTATAGTACCATCATGGTGCCAGTATGTGTATAGTACCATCATGGTGCCAGTACTGAATCCTTGTGAAGAGCAAAAAGACAATACCCTGACTGGTCCAAGATGGACTGAAACATCGTAAGCTCCTCACTCTACGTGCAGGTTACCTGCCTATGGTTGTAATCTGAGAGGACATAACACAACTTCCCTTATCATACATGTCCCGAGTCATGTAGTCTATCCTGCCAAATTCAGTATGTATAATATACATGACATTGTTACTGTAGTAAGTTCAACTGAAAACTATACAGAAATAGCGAGAATTATATACCAGGATCCATACTGAAATAAGGAATATTGCAAATTGAATTTATTTGTATTCATCTGGGAGGAGGTAAGCCCGTACTGGTCATACAACATCTGTGGAATGGGAGGCAATCAAGTTAGATCCGCGGGGAGGGAGGGTAGCGCCAATTCCTTGGATGCGCAAGTTATCGGTCAAGTTAATACGAGTCAATTTTTGGCGTACTGGTGAATGGAATTCAAAGTACATAAATATACTTCAGTGTACACAAATGTATCTCAACGTACAAAGATGCAGTTCAACGTATATACGTGGTACATGTATCAACGCTGTACGCTTGGTTGTGATACTGCAGTCAAATTTTCGACTCCCCGTCTCATCTCCATAAAAATGTTGACATGCACCAACACACAGGCTGCTGCAGACCAACTGTTTTTGTAAGGGTGAGTCGTCTTGCTGAATTCTTCAACACTGTTAGACTATTGCAATACTCGTACTGACTTTCTGGAGAAGATGGTTGATGCTGTGGGTCCAGTATGATTAGCTTTCTGAAGGTGGTTGATGCTGTGGGTCCAGTATGATTAGCTTTCTGAAGGTGGTTGATGCTGTGGGTCCAGTATGATTAGATTTCTGAAGATGGTTGATGCTGTGGGTCCAGTATGATTAGTTTTTTGAAGATGGAGTGTTAGTTAACCCCTTCCATATTACATACCCAGGACATACACCAGACTGCTTCAGAACATGTAACTCTTCATGACCAATACCAGCTGGTAAGCTTGGAATATCACCTTATTAATTAACAAACAGTGGTCCCGAGGCGAAGATAGACAGTATGCACGATCGGGAAATGCCCTTCATAGTCCTTATTCCACCAACTAACAGACGGAGCCACAGTCACAAAACAGAACTATCTTCAAATATCGGAGAACGTTCAATCCAACAGACTTTGGAACAGACAGTAGTGATTAAGGATGAAATACTGTCACACAAGAAAAAACACATGCGTGGGAGAGGGGTAAAAACAATAGGTTGAGACATGATCTCAACATATACGGAAGCAAGGTGAGAAAACAGAGTTAAGCTGACCCCCGCAAGCACAGGCAGAACCCCAGGCCTCGTGTGACAAACCCCCTCAAACAATCACTCCCCACCCCAAAACAAAATTATCCCTCCACTACCACCACAACCTACTATGCACACCACGCCACTCCCCCAAAAAAAACCATAAGAGTGTGCTGGGTGCGCGGGGCTGGAGTGAGTAAGGTTGTGTGTAAGGTGCAGTTTTTCCCCAGGACCCCCCACACACCACCTCCACCTCACAGTACAATGGACTGTGTAAACCACCTTTTACAATTTCAGGCATAACCACATGCACAATGGTACTAGTGCACATTCCAATGGTTTAGGTACGTCGTGGGTATAGTGTACATGTACCTGGCACTGTGTAAACCACATTACATGGTCTAATTTTACAACCACTTGTACAAGGTACAATGTACAACCCATGTAAATGGTATAATGTAAAACCCACATGTCCATGGTTAGTGTAAAACCCCAAAGTACACTGGTACTAGTGCCAAGTCACTGGTTAGTGTACAACCACTGTACACGGTACTAGTGTACAACCAAGTACACGGTATAGTGCACAAACATGTACAATGGTATAGTGTAAACATGTAAAATGGATGGTGTACAACCAATGAACACTGGTATGGTATACATGTCCTGGTATAGTTACAATAAATGTACATGGTAATGTACAATACATTAAAATGGTGTGTGTAAAAACCAATGAAATTGTATTGTGTAATGTACACTGCACTGGTAAACAAAAGGTACACTGACACTGGTATACAACCCTGTAACTGACCCTAGTAACAACCAATGTACACGCAAGGTTACATACTTAAACCCCAAAATGGTATACAATACTGTCATGACATGGTAAAAACATGTACACTGAATGGATCCCAACTACATGTACACTGACACTGGTATACAAACTGTACATGACAGGGTATAAAAACATGTACCTACACTGGTATACAACTACTGACATGACATGGTATAAAATAATGTACATGACATGGTATCAAAATGTACACTGCACTGGTATACAAAAACTGTACACTGACACTGGTTACAACTAATGTACACTGTCCTTGTTTCCCAAACTCAATATCTGGGTATATGTGGATTTTAAATACATATGTGAATTTTATTTTGAAACTGCGGTGTGTTGTTGGGTGTGAGTGCTGTGTGTGTGTGGTGTGTGGTGTGTGTGTGTGTGTGTGTGTGTGTGTGTGTGTGTGTGTGTGTGGGTGGTTTTTGGTGGTGTGGAGCTGGTAATGTCTGGTTAAAAACTGATGGTTCCTAAACCCGGAAAAAGTCGGTTAAAACAGATGGTTCCCAAACCAGAAAAATTTTGGGTTTAAAACTGAGGGTTTTCCGAACCAGGAAAATGTCTGGTTTAAAAAACATGAGGGTTTCCTGAACCAGGATAATGTCTGGTTAAAACATGATGGTTCCCGAACCGAATAATGTCGGGTTTAAAAACATGTGGTTCCTAAAACCGGTAATGTTGTTAAAAATGATGGTTCCTGAACCAGGTAATGTCTGGTTAAAAATGTGGTTCTGAACCAAAATAATGGGGTTTTAAAAACATGAGGTTCCTGAACCCAGGATAATGTCTGGTTAAAAATGAGGGTTTCCCTAAAACCAGAATAATGTTGGTTAAAAATGAGGTTTCCGCCCAGGATAATTTTGGGTTAAAACATGATGGTTCCAAACCCGAAAAATGTCTGGTTAAAACTGTGGTTCCTGACCAGATTAATTTTGGGTTTTTAAAACATGGGGTTTTCCTAACCGGGATAATGTTGGTTAAAAACTGTGGTTCCCGAACCAGAATAATGTCTGGTTAAAACATGAGGGTTTCCCCGAACCGGGAAAAAAATTTTGGTTTTAAAACATGAGGGTTTCCAAAACCAGGTAATGTTGGTTAAACTGGGGTTTCCAAAAACCGGATAATGTCTGGTTAAAAATTGGGGTTTCTGAACCCAGGATAATGTTGGTTAAAAACATGATGGTTCCCAAACCCAAAATAATGTTTTTTTAAAACATGAGGGTTTCCCTGAACCGGAAAAAAAGTCGGGTTTTAAAAACTGAGGGTTTCCTAACCGGGATAATTTTCTGGTTAAAAATGATGGTTCCTGAACCGAAAATGTTGGTTAAAAACCATGTGGTTCCGAACCGGATTGTCGGTTAAAAATGGGGGTTCCTAAACCCGGTAATTTTGGGTTTAAAAACATGATGGTTTCCCGAACCAGAAAATGTTGGTTAAAAAACCATGATGGTTCCTGAACCAGGATATTTTGGGTTTAAACATGATGGTTCCTGAACCAGGAAATGTCGGGTTTTAAAACATGAGGGTTTCCCTGAACAGAAAATGTTGGTTAAAAAATGATGGTTCCGAACAGGAAAATTTTGGGTTTTTAAAAAACAGGGATGGTTCGAACCAGGAAAAGTCTGGTTAAAACAGATGGTTCCGAACCGGAAATGTTGGTTTTTAAAACATGGGGTTCCTGAACGGGGATAATGTCTGGTTAAAAATGAGGGTTCTGAACAGGGAAAATGTCGGGTTTAAAGCGTGTTAGACTCAGGTCCCCATTTAAACCAATTCACCAGTTGAAATTTAACCAACACCGTTAAAACCCAGTTAACCAATAACCAGTTGAACCTTAAACCAATACCCCAGTTAAAACCCAGTTAACCAATACCAGTTAGCCTTTAAAACCTTTACCCCGTTAACCATTTAATAAAAAACCCCAGTTAAAACCCAGTTAACCAATACCAGTTAGAACCAGTTAATCATACCCCAGTTGAACCAGTTAACCAATACCCCATTTTAAAACCCAGAAACCGAAACCCCAAGTTAGAACCCAGTTAATCAATACACGTTAAAACTATTTAAAACCCAAACACCAGTTGAAATTTAAACCCAAAATTTAACCAGTTAGAACCATTTAAACCAATACAAAAATTTAGAACCATTTAAACCCAAATACACCAGTTAAAACCCATTTAAATACAAGTTAAAAACATTTAAATACCCGTTAGAACCAGTTAACCAATACCCCCGTTGAACCTTAAACCAATACACCATTTAGAACCATTTAAACCCAAATACCCCGTTAGAACCATTTAAAATCAATAACCGTTAGAACCTTTAAACCCAATACACAGTTAGAACCTGTTAACCAATCAAAAGTTGAACCATTTAAATCTACCCCAGTTAGAACCGTTAACCAATAACCTTTAGAACCGTTACCAATACCCCCCCAGTTAAAACCCCAGTTAAACAATACATCTTTAGAACCATTTAACCAAAATAACAGTTAAACCATTTAAAAACCAAACACCGTTAAAAAGTTCCCAAATCACCAGTAAAAACCCCAGTTAACAACACACCATTTGCCCCCGAAAAACCAACACCCAGTTAAAAACCAGTTAACCAAACACCAGTTAGAACAAGTTAACCAAATACACCATTAAAAACCTGTTTTAACCAATCCCCATTTGAACCATTTAAACAAACACCAGTTAGAACGTTAACCAACACCCCAGGTAGCCCAGTTAACCAACACCCAGTTAGAAACAGTTAACCTTTTACACCGGTAAAACCCAGTTATCAATACCCCAGTTAAACCCAATCCCCTGTTAACCCAAAACACACCAGTTAAAACCAGTTAACCAAACACCAGTTAACCATTTAACCAACCACCGTTGAACCGTTTTATCACCATTTAAACCAATACCCCGTTAACCAACAACCATTTTCAACCATTTAACCAATAACATTTAAACCCAAAAACCCAGTTAAAACTAGTTAACAACCACCGTTAAAACCCATTTTAACCAATCCCCCCAATTAACCAACACACCAGTTAGAACAAATTAACAATAAACCCAACCCGGGGTGAAGTGTTTTAGTGGCACATTAAACCCGGTTAATTTTCCCGGCTGGTAATAGACTCAGGGTAAATATCAAAACGCAGATTTTATCTTTCTAAAATTGGAAATTAAATAAAAACGCTTCGTGCTGATACTTCCTATTTGTTTTTTTTGTTGTTGTTGTTGTTGTTTTTGTTGTTGGTGAGTTGGTCCTGTTGTGCTGCTGTTTTTGTTGGTGATTTGGGTTTTCCTGTTGTGTTTTTGTTGTTGTTGTTGTTGGTGAGTTGTGTCCTGTTGTGCTGTTGTTGTTGTTGGTGAGTTGTGTCTGTTGTGTTGTTGTTGTTGTTGTGTTTGGCTGTGTTGGTGTGTGTGTTTGGGTTTTTTGTTGTTGTTGTGTTGGGGTGTTTGGGGTTTGGGGGGTGTGTTGGTGTGTGTGTTGGTGTGTGTTGGAGTTGGTGTGGGTTTTTGTCCCGTTGTATGTTGTTTTGGGTGTCTTGTTGTTGTTGGTGTGTCTTGTTGTATGGTTTTTGTTTGTTGTTGTGTGTTGTTGTTTTTGGTGTGGGTTGTTGTTGTGTTGGTGTGTGTGTTGGGTTTTTTTTGTTTTGGGTGTTTGTTGTTGTGTTGGTGTGTGTGTTGTTGTTGTTGTGTTGGGTTGTTGTGTTGTTGTTGTGTTGGTGTGTGTGTTGTTGTGTTGTGTTGGTTGTGTGTGTTGTTGTTGTTGTGTTGGTGTGTGTGTTGTTGTTGTGTTGGTGTGTGTGTTGTTGTTGTTGTGTTGGTGTGTGTGTTGTTGTTGTTGTGTTGGTGTGTGTGTTGTTTTTTGGTTGTGTGTGTGTGTTTTTGTTGTGTTGGTGTTTTGTTGGTTGGTGTGTGTGTTGTTGTTGTGTTGGTGTGTGTTGGGTGTGTGTTTTGTGTTTGTTGTTGTGTGTTGGTGTTTTGTGTTGTTGTGTGTGGTGTGTGTTTGGTGTGTTGTGTGGTGTGTTGTGGGTGTGTTGGTGTGTGTGTGTTGTTGTTGTGTTGGTGTGTGTGGTTTTTGTTGTGTTGGTGTTTTGTTGGTTGTGTTGTGTTGTTGTTGTTTTTGGGTGTGTGTTGGTGTGTGTGTGTGTTGTTGTTGTGTTGGTGTGTGTTGGTGTGTGTGTGTGTGTTTTTTGTTGTGTTGGTGTGTGTTGGTGTGTTGTGTGTTGTTGTTGTGTTTGGTGTGTGTGTTGTTGTTGTGTTGTTGTGTGTTGGGGGTGTGTGTTTTGTTTTTGTTTTGGTGTTTGTGTTTTTTTTGTTTTGGTTTTTGTGTTTTGTTTTTGTTTTGGTGTGTGTGTTTTTGTTTTTGTTTTGGTTGTGTGTGTTTTTGTTTTTGGTTGGGGGTGTGTGTATTTTGTTTTTGAGGGGTTGTTTGGGGGTTTTGGTTTTTGTTTTGGTGTGTGTTTTGTTTTTGTTTTGGTGTGTGTTTTGGGGGGGTTGTGGGGGTGTGTGGGGTGTGTGTGTGTGTTTTTGGGGTTGTTGGGTGTGTGTGTTTTTTGTTGTTTTGGTGTGTGTGTTTTTGGTTTTGTTTTGGTTGGGGTTTTGTGTTTTTGTTTTGGGGTTGGTGTGTTTTGTTTTTGTTGGGGTGTGGGGGTTGTTTTTGTGGGGGGTTTTGTGGTTTTTTTTGGGGGTGGGGGGGTTGTTGTTGGTTTGGGTTTTTGTTAAACAGGTTTTTTTTTTTGGGGTTTGGTGAAGGGTTTTTTTTTGGGGGGGTGGGGGTTTATTTTGGGTTTTTGTTGGGGCCCAAATTTGGGTTTAAGTTTGGTTGTTTTTTGGTGTGGTGTTTTTTTTGGGGTTTTGGTGGGGTGTTTTTTGTTGTTGGGGGGAAAATTGGGTTGTTGTTGTTTTTGGTTTGTTGTGTTTTTTGGTGTTGGTGTGTCTTTTTTGGTTGTGTGTTTCTTTTTTGTGTGGGTGGTGTTTGGGCCCGTTGGGTTTTTTGGTGTTGTGTTTAATCCTCTAGGGTCCCCTGGTGTTTTTTTTGGTTGGTTTTAAAATTTGGTGTGTGTTTATTGGGGTTTGGTGGTTGTTTTGGGGGTGTTGGTGTTTTTGTTGTGGTTTTTCCTGGTGTTGGTGTTTTTGGTGTAAAGTGTTTAAATTTTGGGGCTGGTGTTTTTGGGTTGGTGTTTTTGGTTTGTTGAAGGGGGGTTTAAAATTAAACTCCGGGGTTTTTTTTTGGGGGGGCGGGGTGGCGGGGATTCAACACACCATTCCAAGGGGTTGTCTCAAAACTTTCTCCCGGGGGCCCAGTTGAAGCTTTTTCCTAAACACAAATAAAGGGTTTCCGCTAAAGCTGTCCCCCAACCTACTCACGGGGTTAAAAAAAAGCTGTTTTTTAAAACTTACCCCACGGTAAAAGTTGAAGGTCTAAAACCTATTTACGGCCAGTTAAAGCTGTCTCTCAAAAAACCAATTAATTGGTTCCGGGATAAAGGGCTGCCTTTAAACTTTCATTAAAAGCTTGCCCCTTTCATAAAATTTTTAATAAATTTTTCTAACCAACACTTCCCACAAAGCCCCAAACCCCGTAGGGTAGTGAAGTTTTCTTACTATCCCTTTAAACAAAAGCACAACCACACACATTGTAAAAGTTTTAAAAACAGGTTGTTTTATTTTCCCAAACTTCCCCAACTGGCCAAACCCCCAAAACATATTAGGGGACAGGTTCTTCCTACACTTAAAAGGAAAAACCAAACAACCAAGGGTATTTTAAAGGGTTGTTCTTAACCTCCCATTTCCCACTAAGCCCAAACACAATTAGGGTTGGGTTGAAGTTTTCTCTACCTACAACTTCAATTATAACCCCCAAAACCAATTGGTTGTGTAAGTTTTCTCAACCAAACACTTAAACCTAGGCAAAACCACACCATTGGAGTTAAAAACTTTTTCCCCCTTCTACCCCATTAACTTTTCCAACACACCCCTTGGTTGTAAGGGTTTTCTCTACCTCCCACTTCCCTGGAACACCTAAACAAATAGGGAGTGAAGTTTTCAAAAACCAAACCTTCCCTTTTAAGCACAAAACCCCCGGTTTTTAAAAAAGTTTTAAGGGGTTTACAAGTGTTTTCTACCCTACATTCACAAAATTTTCCCCCACCTTCGGTAGAAAAGGTGTTCCTCCCACACATTTCCACTAAAAATTGCCCATAAACTGGGTAGTTTTAAGGGGTTTTACAAGGTTTTTAATTTTTTACTTACACCATGAACAAACCCCGGGTTGTAGTTAAAAGGGTGTTCTCCCTTTCATTTCCCTAGCAAAACCCACCACAGGGGCCGGCAACCCAACCCCTATAAAACCCCAAAACAAAATTTTGGATGGTTTTGGGCCCAACCATGAAAAAAACGGGGGCCAGGACCTATAAAACCCCTGCAACCCCAAAATTTGGTGTTTTTTATTATAAAATTATTTAAATAAATTATTTTAATTTATTTTAATATTAACAAACCAAAAGTTTTTTGGACACTAACACACCAAACCCCAAACCACACAAAACCCCCCACCCCAAAACACAACCACCCAATTTTGGGGCGTTTTTGGGGGGGGGTTTTCCCACACTTCCGGGGGAACCCCAAAACCTAATTTTTGAATTGTTTTTTTAATTACTGTTAGGGGTAATCTTGGGGTTCCCCCGTTCCAAATAGTGAAAATTAAATTCAGATTTGGGGATCAGGGGGTTGAACCCGGGGAAAAGGTTTGGAACGGTGGTACCAAGGGCTTCTTCAAATTTCCCCCGCCAAAAAAAGTTTTAAGCGGGGGGGCAAAAAATCCCAAACAATTTGGAGGGGGGACAAAGTGAAACCCCACCGGGAAAAAAAGGAGGCTTTGAATAATACCAAAATTAGGGAATAAAAATTTTAATCCTTTTTTTTTTTTAAATTATAAAAACCCTTTAATAATTTTTTCCACCAGCAATAACGTTCAAAACCCCCCAAACAACTTACCCAACCAAACCAAACACACCGGGGGTTGGAACCCCACAGGGTAAAAAGCCGGGAAAATTAAGAAATGTAAAATGGTTGGGGGGGGGTTTAGTCAAGGGCCCAAAGGGGATGCCCCCTTGAAGGTTAAAAATCAAAAGGGGGGGGGGGTGGGGGGGGGGTGGGGGCCCCCCCCCTGGGGGGGGGGGGGGGGGGGGGAAAGGATGGGGCGGGTTTTTAAAAAGAGAAGGGGGGACACACCAACAAGGGGGTTTCCCCCAATTTGGGGTTGAAAACTAAAGAAATAAAAGTCAAGGGAAAGGGGAAGGGGAAATTTTCCAGACGGGGAGTAAAGGAAGGTGGAACTAAGATAAAAATTATGGAGGGGGAAAAAAATCTTTAAAAAGATAATCCCAAGCCATGGGCAGGGAAAAAAAATAACCTAGAAAAGGACCCGGCCAAATTTTGGCCAAGCGTAATTTTCGACCCCCTTTTACTTCACCAATACGGGTACACAACAACCCCCAAAACCACACCCAAACCCACCCAAAACAAAAAAAACCCCAAAACAAACAAACCATAAAAAAAACACATACAAAATTGGAGGGAAGGGGTTTGGGGGAAATAAATTAACGACAAAAAGGGAGGTTTTCCAAAAGGGTTTGGGACATGTTTCAGGTTGGTCCAGAAAGGGGCCCGGGGAAGTTAAACCCCCAAAGTCAAAAAAGTTTTTTTGGAAGATTGGGAAGGGGAAAGGGAGAGGAAATTTTAATTTGGGGGAAAAAAATTTCCCAAGAAATTAAAATTTCATAAGGGGGAAGGGGAAAAGGGAGAGCATAAACACCGGGGGAATCCCGGGAGGGCGCCATCAATAAAATTGGGCGAGAAAAAACACACCACACAAAAAAACACACACCCAAACACCACCACCCAAAATCCAAAACCCACCCCCCAACAAAAACCCAAACACTTAAAAGAAATGGAAAAATTTTAAAAGGGTTTCAAACGCCGGGGGCCCGGGGGGAGGAAAAAAAGGGTTTTCTACGGGGGCCCCTGGGAAACCCCCGCCCTGGACCCCCCAACCGGAAGGCAGAAGTTTTGGGAAAGGGAAAAAGAAACGACAAAAAAATTCTAGAGGCCCATTGAAAAAAATTACGGAAAACTTTTGGGAGGGGAAAAACCCCGGGCAAAAAGGGGGACAAAAATTGGGGGCCCCCGGGAAACCCTCAGAAACCAGGGGAATTTAAAAGGGAATTTCAAAAATTTACAGTGTAGTTACCCCCTAGGAATAAATTTTGGGAAAAAATGAAAGGTTAAGTGGAGGGAAAATTTTTCCAACAACCCTTTAACAGAGGAAATTTAATTTTTCCCCAAGGTGAGGGGGGGAATGCCCCGGAGCGGGAAAAGGAAAGGGGCGAAATGATCGACCTTAAAAAAACCCTAGGGAAATTTACAATGGCGGGGAAACAAACAAACACACAACACACCACAACCAAAACCAAAAAAACCCCCAAAATTTGTTCCCCAATTTTAAAAATACTTTTCAAAATAAAATTTTGTAATAAAAATTTGGGGGGGGTTAATATTTTAATGGGAATAAAAAAAGCTTGGGGGGGTAAACGGGCCCCCTTCCGGGGGTAAGTGGGTAATTGACTCCCCCCGAAACCAATTAAGGGGGAATCCCAACTGGGAGTTTCCCCAAAACAAACCCCCACACACCACACAAAAAGGGTTTCCCCCAAACCTTTTAAAAACCCCCCAAAAATTGTTTTAACCCAAATTAAAATTTACCCCTATAATTTGTGAAAAAAGGGGGTTTTGGTGATTGAGGGGGAAAGGGGGGACAAGGTGAAGGGGGACAAGGGGTGGGGGTTTTGGACCAATCAGGAAGGGGGGAAAGGGGCAAAATTGGGCAAGGTTGGGGGGGGTTACAATTTAAAAAACCCAATAAAAAAAAGGGGATAAAAGGTTTAGGGAAGGGGTACAAAGGGAAGGGGAAATTTCCCCAAGGGGAAATAATTTAGGGTGGCAAAATTTGGAAAGGGGGGGAAAAAGGGTGGAAAAGGGAGGGGAAAGGGTGGACAAGGGGAAGGAAAAAGGGGGAAAAGGGGGGGGTTTGGGAAGGGTGGACAAGGTGGCGGGGAAGGGTGGAAAAGGGAAGGGGGGAAGGGGGGGGAAAAAGGGGCAGGAAGGGTGGCCCAAGGGGGGTTGGGAAAGGGTGGACAAGGGGGGGGGTACAAGGGGGGAATGGACAAGGAGGAAAGGGAAGGGTGGCCCAAGGGGAGGGGGGGGGGAGGCGGAAGGGTGGACAAGGGGGTTTTGGGAAAGGGTGGAAAAGGAGGGGGAAAAAAAGGGGGGGACAAGGAGGGGGAAAGGGTGGACAAGGGGTAGAAAGGGGGGGAAAAGGGGGAGGAGGAAGGGTGGAAAGGGTGGGCAGGGAAAGGCGTGGCCCAAGGAGGGGGGAAAGGGGTGGGAAAAGGGGAGGTGGGAAAGGGTGGGACAAGGAGGGGAAAGGGGTGGAAAAGGGGGGTGGGAAAGGGGGTGGACAAGGGGGAGGAAGGGTGGACAAGGGGGTGGGGAAGGGTGGAAAGGGGCGGGAAAAGGGGTGGGGAAAGGGCGGGGAAGGTGGGAAAAGGGAAAGGGTGGGAAGGGGGGAAAGGGAAAAGGGTGGCAAGGAGGGGGAAAAGGGGTGGAAAAGGAGGAAAAAAGGGGTGGGGACAAGGGGGGTTGGAAGGATGGACAAGGAGGTGGGAAAGGGTGGACAAGGGGCGGAAGGGGGGGAAAAGGTGGAGGGAAAGGGGGGGAAAAGGGGAAAAGGGATGGACAAGGAGGAGGAAGGGGGGACCCCGGGGGGGAAAGGGGGGAAAGGGGAAAGGAAGGGGGGGCAAAGGGAGGAAGGGGGTGGACAAGGAGGTAGGAAAGGGTGGAAAGGGAAGGGGGAAAGGGGTGGACAAGGAGGTAGGGAAAGGGGGGAAAAAGGGAAGGTAGGAAGGGTGGACAAGGGGGAAGAAGGGTGGAAAAAGGTGGAAAGGGGGTGGAAAGGTTTTGGGGGAAGGGTGGTCAAGGGGCCCAAAGGGTGGAAAAGGGGCGGGGAAGGGGTTTGGGGTTTTGGGGGGAAAAGGGGTTTTGGGGTGGGACTTTTTGGGTGGGGAAAAGGGGGCCCAAGGGGAGGTGGGGAAGGGTGGCAAAAAGGTGGAAAAAGGGGGTGGACAAGGGGGTAGGAAGGGGGGGAAACAAAGGTTGGGGGGGGAAAAGGGGCAGGGGTGGAACAAGGGGGGGGTGGAAGGGTGGGAAGGGGGGAAACAAAAGGAAGGTTGGGAAAAAGGTTTTGGGGGTCGGATTTGGGAAATGGTTTTTTGGGGAAAAGGGGGTGGAAAAGGGGGAGGAAGGATGGGACAAGGGCCCGGAGGAAAGGGTTTGGAAAAAAAAAAAAAAAAAAAAAAAAAAAAAAGGGGGAAAAAGGGAAAGGTAGGAAGGGGGGGACAAAAAATTTAAGGAAGGGTGGCAAGGAGGCGGGAAAAGGGTGGAAAATGGGGCCCGGAAAGGGTTTGGTTTAAGGGGGCCCAAGGAAAAAGGGGTAGAAAAAAAGGGGTGGGAAAAGGGAGGAAAAGGTGGCAGGGAAGCGTGAACAAGGAGGTAAAAAAGGGTGGACAAGGTGGCGGGGGTAGAAAGGAAAGGCAGGGGGGCAAAAAGGGGGTTTAGGAAGGGGGGGCCCAAGGGGCAGGAAACGGGGGGACAAGGGGCGGGAAGGGGGGGAAAAACGTGGGGGAAAGGGGTGGAAAAGGAGGCGGAAGGGGGGGAAAAGGAGGCCCCAGGAAGTTTTAAAACAAGGAGATGGGAAAGGGCGGGGGACAAGGCGGAAAGGAAAAGGGTGGAAAAGGGGTGGCAGGGTGGAAAAGGGGGCCCGGGAAAAGGGTGGAAAAGGGAGGTGGGAAAAGGGGGGGCCCAAGGTGGGGGAAAAGGGTGGAAAAAGGTGGCGGAAAAGGGTGGATAAGGTGGAGGGGGGGTGGAAAAAGGGGTGGCAGGAAGGGGTGGAAAAAAGGAGGTGGGAAAGGGGTTTGGACAAGGAGGTAGGAAGGGGGTGGAAAAGGGGAAAAAAAAGGGTTTGGCCCAAGGAGGTGGGGAAGGGGGGGACAAGGGGGAAAAAGGGAAGGGGGGGAAAAGGATTTGGAAAGGGTGGCCAAGGTGGCGGGAAAGGGGTTTGGGCAAAGGGGGGCAGGAAGGGTGGACAAGGGGGGTTTAGGGGGGACAAGGGGGTGGGGGGGACAAGGGGGTGGAAGGGTGGACAAGGGGGTTAGGAAGGGTGGAAAAGGAGGTGGGAAGGGGTTTTTGGAAAAAGGTGGCAGGAAAGGGTGGAAACGGAGGTAGGAAGGGTGGACAAGGATGTAGGAAGGGGGAAAAGGTGGCGGGAAGGGGGACAAGAGGTTTGGAAGGGGGGGAAAAGGTGGCGGAAAATGGTGGACAACTTGGAAAAGGAAGGGGGGAAAAAAGGTTTGGCGGGAAAGGGGGGGACAAGGTGGAGGGGGTGGCAAGGTGATAGGAAGGGGGGAAAAGGAGGTAGGGGGGTGGACAAATGGCGGGAAAGGGGGTGAAAAAGAAGGTGGGAAAGGGAGGGGAAAATTTGGTGGCGGGAACGGGGGGAAAAGGGAGGCGGGAAAGGGGGGGGGGGGTTGGGGACAAGCTGGCGGGGAAGGGGGGGGGAAAAAAAAGGAGGCGGGGAAAGGGTGGACAAGGAGGCGGGGGAAGGGTTTTAAACAAGGGGGTTTGGAAGGTGGCAAGGCGGAGGAAGGGGGGGGGACTAGGGGGAAAGGGGGGAAAACGGTGGAAAAAGGGGGGCAGGAAGGGTGGACAAGGAGGTACGAAGGAGGGAAACAAGGTGGCGGGAAAGGGGGAAAAGGTTTGGGGGGATGGGTGGCCCAAGGTGGCGGGAAGGGGGGGGTTAAGGGGGCCCAGGAAGGGTAAAAACAAGGGGGTTTTTGGAAGGGTGGACAAGGGGGTTTAAAAAAAGGGTGGACAAAGGAGGTAGGAAGGGTGGAAAAGGGAAAGGTGGGAAGGGGGGGACAAGGTGGCAGGGAAGGGGGGAAGGCCCAAGGGGGGTTGGAAAGGGGGGAAAAAAAGGGGGGCGGGGAAGGGGGGGGGGACAAGGTGGCGGGGAAGGGTGGCCCAAGGGGGCAGGAAAGGGGGGAAAAGGGGGTTTAGGGGGGGACAAGGTGGCTTAAAGGGTGGAAAGGAGGTGGGGGAAGGGTGGACAAGGGGGTTTGGGAAAGGGGTGGGAAAAAGGAAGGTGGGGAAGGGGGAAAAAAAGGGGGGTGGGAAAGGGGGGAAACTAAGGAGGTAGGAAGGGTGGAAAAGGGGGTTTAGGAAGGGGGGAAAAAAGGTGGCGGGGAAGGGGTGGACAAGGAGGTAGGAAGGGGGGGCAAGGTGGAAGGAAAGGGGTGGAAAAAAGTTAGGAAGGGTGGAAAAGGGGTGGCGGGAAGGGTGGACAAGGAGGTGGGGGAAGGGGTGGACAAGGGTGGAAAGGGAAGGTGGACAAGGGGGATAGGGAGGCAAGGGGGGTGGGAAAAAGGGTGGCCCAAGGGGGGCCCAGGAAGAGTGGAAAAAGGAGGCAGGAAGGGTGGACAAGGTGGCGGGAAAAGGGGTTTGAAAAGGGGTGGCAGGCAGGGTGGCCCGGGAGGTAGGAAGGGGTTTGGACAAGGAGGAAAGGAAGGGGGACAAGGGGGCAGGATGGGGGGGGACAAAGAAGGGGGGTTTGGTGGGAAAAGGGGTGGCAGGGGGCAAGGTTGGCGGGGGGAAAAGGGGTGGAAAAGGGGTAGGAAGGGTGGACAAGGAGGGGGGGGAAAGGGGTTTGGGGAACAAGGAGGAGGGAAGGGTTGAGAATTTGGGGGCCAGGAAGGGGGGGAAACAAGGTGGCAGGGAAGGGGTTTGGGAAAAGGGGTTTGGCAGGAAGGGTGGACAAGGTGGCTGGAAGGGGGGAAACCCCGGGAGGTAGGGAAGGGGTGGGACGGGGGGCCAGGAAGGGTGGAAAAGGGGGCCGGGAAGGGGGAAAGGGGGTTTAGGAAGGGGTGGTAAAGGAGGGGGGAAGGGTGGAAAAGGGAGGAAAGGAAGGGGGCCCAAAGGGGGGCGGGGGGTGGACAAGGAGGTAGGAGGGTGGAACAAGGTGGTTGGAAGGGTGGACAAGGGGGTTTGGGAAAAAGTGTGGACAAGGAGGCAGGAAAAAGGGGGGGGGACAAGGAGGTAGGAAGGGGGGGGACCAAGGGGTAGGAAGGGTGGACAAAGTGGCGGGAAAGGGGTGGAAAAAGGAGGGGAAGTGGGGGCAAGGGGGAAAGGAAGGGTGGGACAAGGCGTGGGGAAGGGTGGAAAAGGGGGCCCGGGAAGGGGTGGACAAGGCTTTTGGGAAAGGGTTTGGGAAACAAGGTGGCGGAAAAGGGGTGGAAAAGGGGTAGGAAGGGGTTTGGAAAAGGGTTGGCGGGAAAAGGGGGTGGACAAGGGGTAGAAGGGGGGAACAAGGGGGTTAGGAAGGGGGGAAACAATGGTGGCGGGGAAGGTCTGGAAAAGGGGAGGAGGAAAGGGGTTTGGGCCAAAAGGGAAATTGGGAAGGGGTTTGGACAAGGGTGGAGGGGGGGACAAGGGGGCCGGAAGGGTGGAAAAGGAGGTGGGAAAGGGGTGGAAAAGGGGGCCCCAGGGGGGGGCCAAGGAGGCAGGAAAGGATGGAAAAAGGAGGTAGGAAGGGTGGGGCAAGGTGGCGGGAAAGGGTTTAGACAAGGAGGTGGGAAAAGGGTGGCAAGGTGGCGGAAAGGGGTGGACAAGGAGGTGGGAAAAGGGGTTGGAAAAGGGTTTGGCAGGGGGGGAAAAAGGTGGCAGCAAGGGGGACAAGGAGGTGGGGAAGGGGTGTGAAAAAAGGTTTGGCAGGAAGGGTGGCCCAAGGGGGCGGAAGGGTGGACAGTGAGGAAAGGAAGGGGGGAAACAAAGTAGGCAGGAAGGGTGGAAAAGGGGAGGTGGGAAAAAGGTGGACAAGGTGGCAGGAAAGGGGGGAAACAATTTGGGTGGGAAAAAGGGGTGGGACAAGGTGATAGGAAGGGTGGCAAGGAGGTAGGAAGGGGGAAAAGGACGGGGGAAGGGTGGACAAGGGGTTAAGATGGGCGGCAGAGGGCCATTGCCAAAAGGGCCAGCATTAGGGTGAAAAAAGGATCACGGGTCCCCCAAAATGGGAACCCAAAAAAAGGGTTGGGTAGGGCCCCCCTTGGCCAAAAACGGGGACCACCGGGGACCACAAAAAAATTAATCCCGCCCACTCAGCGGGGTTAAACCTCTAATCCCAAAACAACGTAGCAGTTTTCCTCAAAAATCTGAATTAGTTCAAGTTTTTTAGGGGGGTTTCAATTAGCTTAGTTTTCACTAATTGATTTTTCTTTAAAGTTTGCCCAAACTGTGGCGTTGGGTAAAAAACGTCAGGGGTTTGCAGTTGTGACGTTCACACTGGAAACGCGGCTTTAGATGGTCACCGGGGGAATCTGGAGAGGCGGGGGATAGATGGTCCCGAATGTGGAGACGAGAGGAAAAATGGTTTCCCCCGGATGCTGGGGAAAACGAGGGGGAAAAAAGGTCCCCAGGATGCCCTTGGGGAAGGGGGCTAGATAGAGGGAACACCCGGATGTGGAAAAGGGGGTTTGTCACCAAAGGGTGCTGGAGACGTGACAAGGGGCCCAGGATGTGGGGAGGTGAGACAGATAAACCCTTATAATACTGTCCTGTATCCCCGTTTAATTTCTGTTGTTTTACCTCCAGTAAAAACTTCACAAAAAACCCGCACATGGCTTACTGTCCCTAACATCACAAACCAAACACTGGTTACTGTTCCCCCTAACATCACAAAAAAAAACACATGATTACTGTCCTAAAATCACAAACCCGCACATGGCCCTTTCTGCCCCCTAACATCACAAACCCGAAAAATGGCTTACTGTCAAACCCAACATCTCTGTTTATGCCGAATTTGTCACATTTTGAAAGCAAAAGGTAAAACCCAAAAAAAATGAAAATGTTCTTAAATTAGAACACAAAAAAAAAATTTTTAGAGCACGCTTTAAAAAGTGTATTTATATTTGCTGAAAGTAAAAGGTTGTGTAAAAAAGTGGTAGGTATATATAATTCTAAATTTTTTTAATTCGGTTTGGCAAAAAACGGGAAATTTTTTTCTCTGAATAATTGAGTTTACCCTGAGGGGATTTTTTTTTGGAAACAGAAAATTTGGGTTTAATTTTTGCTATCTGTCTAGGTAGGTGCTTGAAGGGGGGGAGAGTTGAGTTTGGTGGAGGGGAAAACGGGGGGGCTTGGAGACAGCCAGAAGCACAGACAGCTGCCCGGTTGGATTATTATTATAATCAAAAAAAAAGCGCTAAGCCACAAGGACTATTTTCAGCAGCCCCGGCTTGGAGACAGCCAGAAGCACAGCAGCTGCCCGGTTGGAGACAGGGCCGAAAACACAGGGGCGCTGCCCGGGTTGGAGACAGCAAAAAGCACAGACAGCTGCCCGGCTTGGAAAAAAGCCCCGAAACACAGAAAACTGCCCGGTTGGAGACAGCCAGAAGCACAAAAAAGTGCCCCGGGTTGGAGCAGCCAGAAGCACCCGACAAACTGCCCCGGGTTGGAGACAGCCCGAAGCACAGCAGTGCCTCGGCTTGGGAAAAAGCCCAGAAAAAGAAACACCCCTGCCCGGCTTGGGAAACAGCCAGAAGACAGACAGCTGACCGGGGTTGGAGACACCGAAGAAGAAAAGCTTTCCCCCGGCCCTTGGAGGGCAAACCCCGAAGACAGGGCAGCTGCTCGGCTTGGAGCAGCCAGAAGAAGGGGCAGCTCCCGGGGTTGGAGACAGCCAGAAGAAGACAGCTGCCCCGGGTTTGGAGACAGCCAGAAGCACAGGGCAGCTGGGCCCGGGTTGGGGGGACAGGAAAAAAGCACAGACAGCTGCCCGGGGTTGGAGGGCAGCCCGAACCAGGGCAGCTTTCCCGGCTTGGGGACAGCCCAAAAAAGCACCGGGCGCCCGAAGCACAGACAAACTGCCCCCCATTGGGGACAGCCGAAACACAGGGCAGCTGGGCCCCGGCCCTTGGGGGACACCAGAAAACAGGGCAGCCCGCCCGGCTTTGGGGACAGCCAGGGAAAACAGACAGTGCCCGGCTTGGAGCAGCCGAAGCAAGGGCAGTGCCCGGCCCTTTGGGGACAGCCAGAAGCACAGACAGTGCCCCGGGTTGGAGGGCAGCCCCGAAGCACAACCGCTGCCCCCGGCCCTTTGGGGGCAGCCAGAAAACACAGACAGCTGCCCCGGGTTGGGGAAAAGCCAGAAGCACAGAAAAGCTGCCCGGCTTGGAGGGCAGCCCGAAGAACCCGGGCCCGCTGCCCCGGCTTTGGGAAAAAGCCAAAAAAGACAGGGGCAGCTGCCCGGGGTTGGGGACAGCCAGGAAGCACAAGGGCAGCTGCCCGGGTTGGAGACAGCCAGAAACACAGGGAAAACCCGCCGGGGTTGGAGACAGCCAAAGCAAAAGACAGCCTGCTCGGCTTGGGGAAAAAGGCAGGGAAACCCCAGACAGTGCCCGGTTAAAAACAGCCAGAAGCAAAAGACAGGGTGCCGGCTTGGAGAAGGCAGAAAAAAAGCACAGACGGGTGCCCGGCTTGGAGACAGCCAAAAAAGCACAGGGAAAAATGCCCGGTTGGGGGGACAGCCAGAAGCACAGACAGCTGCCCGGCTTGGGGGGACAGCCAGAAGCAAGACAGCCAGAAAGGGACAGACAAACTGCCCGGCTTGGAGGGGCAAACCAGGAAAACACAGGGCAGCTGCCCGGCTTTGGGGACAGCCAGACAAGAACAGCAGCTTTCCCGGCTTGGAGACAGCCAAGCACAGACAAACTTTCCCGGTTGGAGACAGCAGAAGGCCAGACAGCTGCCCGGGTTGGAGACAGCCAAAAAGCACAAGGGCAAACTGCCCCGGCCCTTTGGGGAACAGCCAGAAGCACAACAAACTGCCCCCCTTGGAGACAGCCAGAAGCACAGGGCAGCTGCCCGGCTTGGAGCAGCCAGAAGACAGGGGGGGGGGCCCAAAAACTGCCCCCCCTTGGAGAAAGCCGAAGCACAGGGCAGCTGCCCGGCTTGGAGACGCCAGAAGCACAAAACAGGTGGGTTGGCTTGGGGGAAAAAGCCCGAAAACACAGACGCTGCCCCGGGTTGGGAAAAAGCCCAGAAATCCCGGCTTGGAGACCCGGCCAAACCCCAAAACCCGGGGGGCCCGGTTTGGAGGGGCACCAGAAAAAGGGGAAAGACCAAACTGCCCGGCTTGGAGGACACCCGGGAGAAACAAAAACAGCTGCTTTCCCCGGGTTGGAAACAGCCAAAAAGCCCCAGACCCGTGCCGGTTGGAAAAAAGCCCGGGAAACACAGACACTGCCCCGGTTGGAACGCCGAAGCAAAAAACAGCTGCCGGCCCTTTGGGGACCCGCCAAAAAGCCCCAGAAGCTGCCCGGGTTTGGGACAAGCCAGAAGCCAGACGCTGCCCGGCTTTGGGGCGCCCGAGAAAAGGGGCGTGCCCGGCTTGGAGCGGGGAAAAACCCGGTTAAAGCCCAAAAAACAGACCCCCCGGCCCTTTGGGGGGACCCCGCCCCCGAAGCACTGACAGGCCTTGGGGGGACCCCGGGTTGGGACCCCCCCCAGGGAAACACAGGGGGCAGCTGCCCGGGTTGGAGGGGCAGCCCGAAGCACCCCGCAGCTGCCCCCGGGTTGGAGACAGCCCCGAAGCCCCAAAACCCGCCCAAAAAAAGACAGGGGCCCGCCCGCCCCGGTTGGAGACAGCCAAAAAAAGCACAGACCCGCCCCCGCCCCGGCCTTTGGGGGCCGCCGACACAGGGGCAGCCTGCCCCCGGTTGGAGGGGCAGCCCGAAGCAAAAGACCAAGGGTGCCCGGGTTGGAGACAGCCAGAAGACAGACAGCGGCCCCGGCCCTTTTAAAAACAGCCAGAAGCACAGGAACCCGGGGGCCCGGCTTGGAGACACCAGAAACACAGACAGCTGCCCGGCTTGGAGGCAGCCAAAAAGCACAGACAGCTGCCCCCGGGTTGGAGACCGGGCCCGAAGCAAAAAGGACGCTGCTCGGTTGGAAACAGGCAGAAGCACAGGGCAGCTGCCCGGCTTGGGGAAAAAGCCGAAGCACAGACAGCTGCCCCCGGGTTGGAAAGGGCAGCCGAAGCCCCGACAGCGCCCGGCTTGGAGGGCAGCCCGAAAACACGACGGGCTCGGTTGGAGACAGCCGGGAAACACAGGGCAGCTGCCCCCCTTGGAGACAGCCAGGAAAGCACAGACAGCTGCCCCGGGTTGGAGAAGCCCCGAAGCACAGACGCTGCCCGGGTTGGAGGGAAAACCAGAAGCCCCAAAAACGCCAGGAAACACAGACGCTGCCGGGTTTGGGGACAGCCAGAAGACGCAGCAGAGGGCCCCAGACGTGCCCCGGGTTTTGGGGAAAGCCCGAAGAAAAAGACAAGGGTGCCCGGCTTGGGGGACAGCCCAGAAGACCCCAGACCGCTGCCCGGGGTTGGGGGGGACAGCCCCGGAAAACACGACAGCTGCCCGGCTTGGAGGGCAGCCAGAAAACACAAAACAGCTGCCCGGCTTGGAGGGCAGCCAGAAAACACAAAACAGCTGCCCGGCCGGGGGACAGCCAGGAAAAAAAACAGACGCTGCCCCGGCTTGGAAAAAAAGCCAGAAGCCCCGGGCAAGTGGCCCCCGGTTTTGGAAACAGCCAGAAGCACAGACCCGCTGCCCCCGGGTTGGGGACAGCCCGAAGCACGACAGCCCGCCCGGCTTGGGGGACAGCCAGAAGCACAAGGGCAGCTGCCCCCGGGTTGGAGGACAGCCAAAAAGCACAGACAGCTGCTCGGTTGGAAAACCCGAAAAAGCACAGGGCAGCTGCCCGGCTTGGGGGAAACCCGCCCGAAAAGCACAGGACAAGGGAAAGCCCGGTTGGAGACAGCCAGAAGGCCCCAGACAGCTGCCCCGGTTGGAGACAGCCAGGGGCACAGACAGGGGTCGGCTTTGGGGGACAGCCAGAAACACAGGGCAGCGCCCGGCTTGGAGGGCCCGCCCCGAAGCACAGACAGCTGCCCCGGGTTTTGGGACAGCCAAAAAGCACAGGAACCCGCCCGCCCGGGGGTTGGGGACAGCCGAAGCACAGACAAGGGTGCCCGGCTTGGAGACGCCCGGGAAACCGGGCAGCTGCCCGGTTGGGGACAGGGCCCGAAGAAAAGACACCTTTCCCCGGGTTGGAGGGGCAGCCAGAAAACCGGGGCAGCCAGGAAAGCACAGACAGCTGCCGGCCCTTTGGGGACAGCCAAAAAGCACAGACAGGTTTCCCCGGGTTGGGACAGCCAGAAGCAAGAAAAAGCTGCCCGGTTGGAGGGGCCAAACCGGGAAACACCCGCAAATGCCCCGGGTTGGAGGGCAGCCAGAAAACACAGACAGCTGGGCCCCGGTTCTTGACACCAGAAGCACAGAAAAGCTGCCCGGCTTGGGGGCAGCCAAAACAGAAAACACAGACGCTGCCCCGGGTTGGAAAACGGCCCCGGGGGGCAAAAGACAGCTGCCCGGTTTGGGGACAGCCCCGAAGCACGACAGCTGTTTGGGCTTGGAAAACAGAAAAAGCACAGGCAGCTTTCCCGCTTGGAAACAGCCAGAAAGGGCCCGAAGTGCCCGGGTTGGGAGACAGCCAGAAGCCACCCGGGCAGCTGCCCGGCCCTTGGGGGGACAAACCCGAAGCCAGACAGCTGCTCGGCTTGGGGCCCGCCCGAAGCACAGAAAGCTGCCCGGCTTGGGACCCGCCAGAAGCCAAAAGGCAAACTGCCCGGTTGGAGACAGCCAAAAAGCACAGGGCAGCTGCCCGGCCTTTTGGGGCAGGGCCCGAAGCCAGACGCCAGAAGCACAGAAAAGCTGCCCCGGGTTGGGGACAGGCCCGAAGCAAAGGGCAGCCAGAAACACGGCTGCCCGGTTGGAGACAGCCAGAAGCAAGACGCTGCCCGGCTTGGAGACCCAGGAAGCACGACAGCTGCCCGGTTGGGACAGCCAGAAGCACAGGGCAGCTGCCCGGCTTTGGGGACAGCCAAAAAGCACAGGGGCAGCTGCCCGGTTGGAGGGCAGCAGAAGCACAGGGCAGCTGCCCGGCTTTTGGGGCAGCCAGGGAAAACCCGAAAGCTGCCCCGGGGTTTTGGGGGACAGCCAGAAAACCAGACAGCTGCCCGGCTTGGAACAGCCCGAAGCAAGGGCAGCTGCTCGGCTTGGAAACCGCCGAAGGGACAGGGCAGCTGCCCGGCTTTGGAAAAAAAGCCAAAAAGAAAAGGGCAGCTTTCCCGGTTGGAGACGCCCGAAGGGACAGAAGTGCCCCCGGGTTTTGGGGAAGCCAGAAGCACCGGAAGCTGCCCGGGTTGGAGACAGGGCCCCGAAGCCCGGACAGCCCGTCGGCTTGGAAACCCGCCAGAAGCACAGACAGCTGCCCCGGGTTGGGACAGCCAAAAAAGCAAAAGACAAATGCCCGGTTGGGGACCGCCAAAAAGCCCCAGAAAAGTTTCCCGGCTTTGGGGGGACAGCCAGGCCAGAAAGTGCTCGGCGGGGACAGCCAAAAAAGCACAGGGCAGCTGCCCCGGGTTGGGGGACAGCCAGAAGCACCCGGGCGCTGCCCGGGCCCCCTTGGGGGACGCCCCCGAAGAAAAGACAGTGCCCCCTTTGGAGGGCAGCCCGAAGAACAGACCCGCTGCCCCCCCCTTGGGGACAGCCAAAAAAAACCGACGCTGCCGGCTTGGAGACAGCCAGAAAACACAGACCGCTGCCCGGGGTTTTGGGGGACAGCCAGAAGACAGACAGCCAGGGAAACACCGACAGCTGCCCCGGTTTGGGGGGGACAGCGAAGCCCCGACAGCTGCCCGGGGTTGGAGACAGCCCGGGAAAAAACAAAACGCTGCCCGGTTGGAGGGCAGCCAGAAGCAAAGGCAGCTGCCCGGGGTTGGAGACAGCCCGAAGCAAGACAGCTGCCCGGGTTCTAGAAAAGCCAGAAACACAGGGCAAACTGCCCCGGGTTGGAGGGCAGGGCCCGAAGCACAGGGGAAAACTGCCCGGCTTGGAGGCAGCCAGAAAAACAGGGCAGCTGCCCGGCTTTTGGGGACAGCCAGAAACACAGGCGCCCGCCCCGGGCCCTTTGGGGACAGCCAAAAAGCACAGGGGCAGTGCTCGGCTTGGGGGGAAAAAGGAGAAGCACAGACAGCTGCCCGGCTTGGAGCCCGCCAGAAGCACAGGGCAGCTTTCCCGGGTTGGAGAAACCGAAAGCACAGCAGTGCTCGGTTGGAGGGCAGCCCGAAGCAAGACAGCTGCCCGGCTTGGGACCCGCCGGGAAAAAGCACAGACGCTGCCCCGGGTTGGAGACAGCCGAAGCACAGGGGCAGTGCCCGGCTTTTGGGAAAGCCCGAACACAGAAAAGCCAGAAGCCCCAGACCCGCTGCCCCGGGTTGGAGGGCGCCCCGAAAACACAGACAGCTGCCCGGCTTGGAGACAGCCCGGAAACAAGACGCTGCCCCGGGTTTGGGGACAGCCCCCGAAGACAGACCCAAATGCCCAATCTTGGGGGAAGGGATCCAAATTGACCCCTTACCATTAAATTTTATCAATAAAAAAAGTTAGGGAGGGGGCCGGGGGGGGGTTTCCTCAAACAATAAACCCCCTTTTACCTTGGGCCCTGGAGGATTTGGCAGGCAAGGGGGGGGACAACAAAATGCGCCATCGTAAACAAAAAACAAAACATGATTCCCCCAGTGTCAATAATGGCCCAAAGGGATTTTTTGGCCCCAAGACTCCCAGCCTCGTAACCACCCAGGGGACTCCCTTTGAAAAAACTCAAAAGGGTGGTGTTGAAAGGAGCCCTTTAAAAAGTTGAAATATGGGGTTTTTTGGCAAAAGCGTAGTGGCCGGGCCCATTTTTTGTTTTTGTTCTTTTTTAAAAACCAATTAACCTAAACCCCCAAATTTGAAATGGATATCAAAGGGAAGTCCTCAGATCCGACGCTAGAGGAGAGAAGTCCTCAGTTTCCCGACCTTTGAGGCAGAGAAGTTTCCCCCAGATCCCGAGTAGAGGCAGAATGGGCCCCAGATCCCGACGCTTTGAGGGGAGAGAAATCCTCAGATTGTTTAAAAAAGTTGGGGAGGGAATTACCGACAATATGTAAAGTAAAAGGACACAAGTGCAACTAATGTGACAATTATTGTAGCAACGTTTCGCTCTCCAGGAGCTTTATCAAGCCATTACAAACAATACATGGACACAGAGGGTATATAAAGGCTCAGAGTGAGGTGAATACTAGTGAGGTACCATTTCGATGTTCACTAGTGGTAGTAGTAGTAGTAGTAGTGGTAAGGATCTAACCAGGACAAAACCCAAGCACCACGAACCAGTCAATGCAGGAGTTTACACTATACCCTGTGGAGGCTGTGACAAGATCTACGTAGGTGAAACAGCAAGAAACCTCGACACCCGCCTCAATGAACACATATACGCATGTAGGAACGACAACTTAAACAACGCCTGTGTACAACACCGAAATTCCACCAATCATCTTATGAAATTCAGAGACGCCCAATTAGTGATAAAAGAAACTAATTTCCGCACACGCAAGTGCCTTGAATCAGCACTGATCGCTGTTTCGAATACAATTAAACAAAACAACGGCAGCTTCACCATCTCCGAAGTCTTAGCAAGAATCCTCCTGAAAACAGTAAACCTGCCATCACATAGTCTCTCCTGTTATACTACACAAAGCACAGAGAGTGAACACTGAAACAACCTGCCTCATTCCAGTTTTATTTGTCCAACCTATTTTTATGTTACCCAAGTAATAGCTTTTATATCCTTTTACTCATGTACGAATTAATTGCTTTTGTCACTACCACTACTACTACTACTACTACCACTAGTGAACATCGAAATGGTACCTCACTAGTATTCACCTCACTCTGAGCCTTTATATACCCTCTGTGTCCATGTATTGTTTGTAATGGCTTGATAAAGCTCCTGGAGAGCGAAACGTTGCTACATAAATGTCACATTAGTTGCACTTGTGTCCTTTTACTTTACAAGTCGGTTTAGAAAGACACGTAAGCAAACACATAACATATTTATTAGAAACGTTTCGGTCCTGGGACCTTGATCACTTCTGAAGTGATCAAGGTCCAGGACCGAAACGTTTTCTAATAAATATGTTATAGTGTTTGCTTACGTGTCTTTCTAAACCAACTTGTCGGTATTTATTACCAAGGTTTATACCACTTTACAAGTCCTCAGATCCCGACGCTAGAGGCAGAGAAGTCCTCAGATCCGACGCTAGAGGCAGAGAAGTCCTCAGATCCGACGCTAGAGGCAGAGAAGTCCTCAGCAAAGCTCTCGGGAAGTTCCATCCAAAACATCTTTCTGCCCTTTAAGATGAACTGGACAGATACCTAAAGTCATGCCCAAACAGCCGGGCTGTGGTTCGTACGTTGGTTTGCGTGTGGCCAGCAGTAACAGCCCGGTTGACCACCGCTTGATCCAATGGGAGGCCTGGACAAAGACTGGGCCACGGGGGGCGTTGACTTTCGAAATGACCTCCAGGTAGATAGATATCCGTTCAGGTAAGTGTCAGACTAACACCTTAGGTGCTTCTCAACACCCGCTGCTACATCAGCTTATTACAGAAAACAGTGAATCCGACACCACTATATGACGTACCCAAGGGAGAGCTAGAACAAGGAGGGACGGGGGTGGGGTAAGAAAAGGGGAGCGGTATCAGAACAAAGGAGAGGAATCAAAACAAGGGAGGGGTAACAGAACAAGGGAGGGGTAACAGAACAAGGAGGGGTAACAGAACAAGGGAGGGGTATCAGAACAAGGGAGGGGTAAACAGAACAAGGGAGGGGTAACAGAACAAGGGAGGGGTAACAGAACAAGGGGGGGTAACAGAACAAGGGAAGGGTATCAGAACAAGGGAGGGGTATCAGAACAAGGGAGGGGTAACAGAACAAGGGAGGGGTAACAGAACAAGGGAGGGGTAACAGAACAAGGAAGGTATCAGAACAAGGGAGGGTATCAGAACAAGGGAGGGGTATCAGAACAGGGAGGGGTAACAGAAACAAGGGAGGGGTATCAGAACAAGGGAAAGGTATCAGAACAAGGGAGGAGTATCAGAACAAGGGAGGGGTAACAGAACAAGGGAAGGGTATCAGAACAAGGGAGGGGTAACAGAACAAGGGAAGGGTATCAGAACAAGGGAGGGGTATCAGAACAAGGGAAAGGTATCAGAACAAGGGAGGAGTATCAGAACAAGGGAGGGGTAACAGAACAAGGGAGGGTAACAGAACAAGGGAGGGGTAACAGAACAAGGGAGGGGTATCAGAACAAGGGAGGGTAACAGAACAAGGGAAGGGTAACAGAACAAGGGAGGGGTATGAGAACAAGGGAGGGGTATCAGAACAAGAGAGGGGTAACAGAACAAGGGAGGGGTAACAGAACAAGGAGGGGGTAACAGAACAAGGGAGGGGTATCAGAACAAGGGAGGGGTAACAGAACAAGGGAGGGGTATCAGAACAAGGGAGGGGTATCAGAACAAGGGAGGGGTAACAGAACAAGGGAGGGGTATCAGAAACAAGGGAGGGGTATCAGAACAAGGGAGGGGTAACAGAACAAGGGAGGGGTAACAGAACAAGGGAAGGGTAACAGAACAAGGGAGGGGTATGAGAACAAGGAGGGGTATCAGAACAAGAGAGGGGTATCAGATTAAAGGGGGAAGGGGGACAAAAACAAAGGGGTAGGCGGACAGGAACAAAGGAGGAGGCGGACAGGAACAAAGGGGGAGGCGGACAGGAACAAAGGAGGAGGCGGACAGGAAGAAAGGGGGAGGCGGACAGGAACAAAGGAGGAGGCGGACAGGAAGAAAGGAGGGGAGGCGGACAGGCACAAAGGGGTAGGAGGACAGGAACAAAGGAGGAGGCGGACAGGCACAAAGGGGTAGGAGGACAGGAACAAAGGGGAGGCGGACAGGCACAAAGGGGTAGGAGGACAGGAACAAAGGAGGAGGCGGACAGGAACAAAGGGGAAAAAGAACAAGAACAATGGAGGTGAGAGTACAAGAACAACAAGGAACACAGGTGGAAGCAACAAAAACAAATATTGAAGATAAGTCAGTAAGAAGTTTAGCAACGTCATATAAATCAAAGAAAAGTCGTCAGTAGAGTCGGTAAAGTTACCGCAGTGGTGAACCATCATCAAACATACATTTAAAAAGGGTTATTTGTAGCAGCAACTCACATTTCTAAAACTTTCCCATTTTTTCCAACTTAAAAAAAAAATACTATTTTCTCTGGGGACAGGCGGTTTAATTTTAATTTAATTCTATGAAGTTTTAAAATTTAAACCTTAAAGGGAAAATAAGAAAAAAAATAAACACAAGTGGGGGCAACAAAATTAAAGAACTGCAGGGAAAACGTTAACATCTACCCCTTTTTTATTTTGGGGGAAAAAATTGGGACGTTTTAGTTTCCCCCGTTTTATAGTAAAGTGTTTTTTTTTTTCATTTTTTTGAATGTTCTCTTTTATTTGTTTTAAGGCGAAAATATCTCACCCTTTAAAAAACCCCTTTTTAAGGGGAGGTATTCAGCCTTGTTAGGTAAACACATATGAAAACAGTTAGGTATCTTTATTTTTAAATTTTTCCCTACACAGTAGGCTTCTTCAGTCAAGTCAGGAAAGGTTAAAGGGAAGCAGAAGATACTTGAAAACATGAATCAGCCCAAATCCCCCTTAAATTTTTGGAGGTGGCCCGCCCTCAGTCTGGGAAGGCTTTTGTTCCATAGTATGAAAAAAAAGGGGAGAAAAAAGTAAAGGGAGGGAGCTTTTATAGCGCCAAGAGGTGAGACGTAGGGAGGTAAGAACTGATTTTTAGAGGTCCCTCTCAAATCCAGCCCCTCTCCAGTGGTAGTTGTCGAATTGTTTGCAGGTCGTACCACTGCAAACCCCAATCTCACCCTTATAACACCTTATCACCTTATAAGGCTGGGGTTATCTCAGTTTTTTTAAAAACACCCTTTTATAAGTTTTAAAAGGCTGGGGAATCTACTTTTTTAACACCTTTAAAAGGCTGGGGTACTCCCTTATAACAGCGTTATAAACCCTTTTAAAGGCGAGGAAATCTCGGGCTTTAAAAACGCCTTAAAAGGCTGAGGTATCTCAGCTTTATAACACCTTTTACCCAGTTTTTAAAAGGGGCTGGGTATCTCACCCCTTATAACAGCCTTAAAAAGGCTGGGGGTATCCACCCTTTTAACGGCTTATCAGCCTTATAAGGTAAAAGGTTATCTCGCCTTATAACACCCTCTCAGTTTTATAAGGCTGGGGTTTCTCATTTTTATAACAGCCTTATCAGCCTTAAAAGGGCCCTGGGGTATCTCAGTTTATAACAGCCTTTTTCAGCCTTAAAAAGGCTGGGTCTCAGTCTTATAACGGGCCTTATCGCCCTTATAAGGCTGGGAAATCTCGGGTCTTATAACCCTTTATCACCCCTTAAAAAGGGCGAGGTATCTCAGTCTTAAAACACCCCTTACCCGGCCTTATGGGTTTGAGGTACCCTCATTTATAACAGCCTTATAACCCTTTATGGCTGGGGTTTTCCATTCTTAAAAACAGCCTTATCCCCTTTTATGGGCTGATTTATCTCACCCCTTATAAACGCCTTTTCACCCCTATAAGGCTGAGGTATCTCAGTTTTTAAAAACAGCCTTATCAGTTTTTATAAGGCTGATACTCAGTCTTAAAACACCTTATCACCCCTTAAAAGGGGCCTAGGTTTTCAGCCTTTTTAACAGCCTTATAAGGCAAAGGGAAATCTCAGTTTTATAAAAAGCCTTATCAGTTTTAAAAGGGGTGAGGTATCTCATTTTTTAAAACCCCTTTTTCCCACCCTTTTATAAGGTTAGGTACCCTCAGTCTTTTAACAGCCTTATCACCCTTTAAAAGGGGCTGAGGAAACCTCATCTTATAACACCCTTTATCACCTTAAAAGGCTGGGGTTTATCTCAGCCTTATAACAGCCTTTTTCACCCTTTATAAGGTGAGGTATCTCAGCCTTATAACACCCTTTATCACCTTAAAGGTGAGGAAATCTCAGCCTTAACAGCCTTATATTTTTATAAGGCTGGAATTTCACCCTTAAAAAACCCTTATCAGCCTTATAACGAGGTATCTCAGTCTTACAACACCTTATCGCCCTTAAAAAGCGGGGGTATCTCACCCTTAAAACCCTTATCAGCCTTATAAGGCGAGGTATCTCAGCCCTTAAATAAGGTGAGGTACTAGTCTTACAACCCCTTTAAAGGCTGAGGTTCTCCCCCTTTATAACGGCCTTATCGGGCCTTATAAGACTGAGGTTTCAGCCTTATAAGCCTTCTGCTGTTCTATTAATTTTACAGGTCCTTGATGTTATAAATCACGAAAGCGCTTAAAAACTTCACCATTTATTCACAGTGTTCGTTTTGCATACTGTGATATCACCTGTTTACAGTGAGCCTATTCAATATATATATATATATATATATATTATATATATATATATATATATATTATATATATATATATATATATATTATATATATAATATATATATATATATGGAGAAAAAGAGAGAGGTTAAGAGAGTGGTGAAGCAATGTAAAAAGAGAGCAAATGAGAGAGTGGGTGAGATGTTATCAACAAATTTTGTTGAAAATAAGAAAAAGTTTTGGAGTGAGATTAACAAGTTAAGAAGCCTAGAGAACAAATGGATTTGTCAGTTAAAAATAGGAGAGGGGGAGTTATTAAATGGAGAGTTAGAGGTATTGGATGATGGAAGGAATATTTTGAGGAATTGTTAAATGTTGATGAAGATGGGGAGGCTGTGATTTCGTGTATAGGGCAAGGAGGAATAACATCTTGTAGGAGTGAGGAAGAGCCAGTTGTGAGTGTGGGGGAAGTTCGTGAGGCAGTAGGTAAAATGAAAGGGGGTAAGGCAGCCGGGATTGATGGGATAAAGATAGAAATGTTAAAAGCAGGTGGGGATATAGTTTTGGAGTGGTTGGTGCAATTATTTAATAAATGTATGGAAGAGGGTTAGGTACCTAGGGATTGGCAGAGAGCATGCATAGTTCCTTTGTATAAAGCAAAGGGGATAAAAGAGAGTGCAAAAATTATAGGGGGATAAGTCTGTTGAGTGTACTGGTAAAGTGTATGGTAGAGTTATAATTGAAAGAATTAAGAGTAAGACGGAGAATAGGATAGCAGATGAACAAGGAGGCTTTAGGAAAGGTAGGGGTGTGTGTGGACCAGTGTTTACAGTGAAACATATAAGTGAACAGTATTTAGATAAGGCTAAAGAGGTCTTTGTGGCATTTATGGATTTGGAAAAGGCGTATGACAGGGTGGATAGGGGGGCAATGTGGCAGATGTTGCAAGTGTATGGTGTAGGAGGTAGGTTACTGAAAGCAGTGAAGAGTTTTTACGAGGATAGTGAGGCTCAAGTTAGAGTATGTAGGAAAGAGGGAAATTTTTTCCCAGTAAAAGTAGGCCTTAGACAAGGATGTGTGATGTCACCGTGGTTGTTTAATATATTTATAGATGGGGTTGTAAGAGAAGTAAATGCGAGGGTCTTGGCAAGAGGCGTGGAGTTAAAAGATAAAGAATCACACACAAAGTGGGAGTTGTCACAGCTGCTCTTTGCTGATGACACTGTGCTCTTGGGAGATTCTGAAGAGAAGTTGCAGAGATTGGTGGATGAGTTTGGTAGGGTGTGCAAAGGAAGAAAATTGAAGGTGAATACGGGAAAGAGTAAGGTTATGAGGATAACAAAAAGATTAGGTGATGAAAGATTGAATATCAGATTGGAGGGAGAGAGTATGGAGGAGGTGAATGTATTCAGATATTTGGGAGTGGACGTGTCGGCGGATGGGTCTATGAAGGATGAGGTGAATCATAGAATTGATGAGGGAAAAAGAGTGAGTGGTGCACTTAGGAGTCTGTGGAGACAAAGAACTTTGTCCTTGGAGGCAAAGAGGGGAATGTATGAGAGTATGTTTTACCAGCGCTCTTATATGGGTGTGAAGCGTGGGTGGTGAATGTTGCAGCGAGGAGAAGGCTGGAGGCAGTGGAGATGTCATGTCTGAGGGCAATGTGTGGTGTGAATATAATGCAGAGAATTCGTAGTTTGGAAGTTGGGAGGAGGTGCGGGATTACCAAAACTGTTGTCCAGAGGGCTGAGGAAGGTTGTTGAGGTGGTTCGGACATGTAGAGAGAATGGAGCGAAACAGAATAACTTCAAGAGTGTATCAGTCTGTAGTGGAAGGAAGGCGGGGTAGGGGTCGGCCTAGGAAGGGTTGGAGGAGGAGGTAAAGGAGGTTTTGTGTGCGAGGGGCTTGGACTTCCAGCAGGCATGCGTGAGCGTGTTTGATAGAGTGAATGGAGACAAATGGTTTTTAATACTTGACGTGCTGTTGGAGTGTGAGCAAAGTAACATTTATGAAGGGATTCAGGGAAACCGGCAGGCCGGACTTGAGTCCTGGAGATTTGGGAAGTACAGTGCCTGCACTCTGAAGGAGGGGTGTTAATGTTGCAGTTTAAAAACTGTAGTGTAAAGCACCCTTCTGGCAAGACAGTGATGGAGTGAATGATGGTGAAAGTTTTTCTTTTTCGGGCCACCCTGCCTTGGTGGGAATCGGCCGGTGTGATAAAAAAAAAAAATATATTTCTTTCAACACACCGGCTGTATCCCACCGAGGCAGGGTGACTCAAAAGGAAAAGCGAAAGTTTCTCCTTTTACATTTAGTAATATATACAAGAGAAGGGGTTACTCCCCCCTTTGCTCCGGCATTTTAGTCGCCTCTTACAACACACATGGTTACGGAGGAAAAATTCTGTTCCACTTCCCCATGGAGATAAGAGGAAATAAACAAGAATAAGAACTAGAAAGAAAATAGAAGAAAACCCAGAGGGGTGTGTATATATGCTTGTATATGTTTTGTGTAGTGTGACCTAAGTTTTAGTAGAAGTAGCAAGATGTACCTGAAATCTTGCATGTTTATGAGACAGAAAAAAGGACACCAGCAATTCCCACCATCATGTAAAACAATTACAGGCTTTCGTTTTACCCCTCACTTGGCAGGACGGTAGTACCTCCTGGGGGTTGTTTACCAAACCTACCTACCTACATTATATATATTTTATAATATTATATATATTATATATATATATTATATATATATATATATATATAATATATATATACATATGCAAGGAATTCGCAAGAGCAGGCGAAATATACACAAACATGATCTCTAGCCGTAGGAGACTCGAAACCTACGAACCTTGGATCAAGGTCGCAGTGCTTTAAACCCTTCTCCCACACTGGACAATACCTTGGCGCCTAGCTCACGCTAAATTGATTATATATATATATATATATATATATAATATATATATATTATATATATATATATATATATATATATATATGTGTGTGGTGTGTATGTGTATTTTGTGTACTTGCGTGTCTATGTGTGTATTTGTGTGTGTATGTGTGTGATTTGTGTGTATTTGTGTGTGTGTGGTGTGTGTTGTGTATTTTGTGTGTGTATATTTGTGTGTGTGTGTACACAAAACCATCTACCCAAAGAATACTACGTGGCGATCCCTTGTTTCTAAAAGAGGTGAAAAACTTAGCTTGGGTAGACCCAGAGATGCCTAAACGTTGAACGAGCTCTCAGTGAGAAAAACTTTTGGTAGGAGACACTGTCCTTCTTACTGATGGAGAAAACCCCACTGCCACAGTTGTCTAGGAGCTTGAGCTCAACCCAGCCACATCTTGGTGAGTACACTTCCATAAGTACTGTACACAGAGACATTAGCAAGTTCACAAGATGACTATCATTTTCCACCTGACAAACGTCGTGCATTACTAAAGTTAGGGCCAGTCGTTGATTATGCAGACAGCAGCAGCATCAGCAGCACGCAGCTTCAGCCACAACGCAGCATCACATCAGCAAACCCAAGC
>NC_069400.1:79792556-79813704 GCF_026875155.1 Cherax quadricarinatus | reverse complement strand
TTGGGTATGGATCTATGACGTTTGGATGGTTTTCCAGTTAGTCATTCCTGGTGTTGATAACTTTTGTTCCGAGTTGTGTCATCCTGGTGTCTTGTTTTGTTAGCGTCTCTCGAAGATTCATATTTTCAATAACTAAGGTGGAGATGCATGTCTTTAGGGTATCTGGATCGTTGGTCATACCTGAGAGACTACTTGGTAGGTTGAATCGGGGAAGAGATGGGAGGATGGGTGTGGCAGCCATGTTTGTTATTGTTGTGGTGTCGCCTTGAGCGGTGGTGAGTGGGGTGGTTGCTGGGCCCGTCCTCCTGGTACACTTGTTGAATAGTTGATTTTTTCGGTGTTTTCTTGCTGGCCTTGGTGCTGTTTCCTCTTAGATTGCGCCTCATAATACTACAGGAATTGTTGTAGTTAAGAAGAAGTTGTAGTTCTACAAAGCTTAGGGTTACGTTTTCGGCTGGCAGCGGGGTGTTGCTTTCGGTTTGAGGGCAGTCTTCCTTTGATCTCTATTATTTTCGATTGTAGGTTTCACTGTTGGTAATCTTTGGTCATTCTGGGTGCTACGTTGAGTAGTGCAGTTTTGCTTGTAACTAGGTCATCATAGGAGCATTGGTAGCTCTGATAGTTGGAGAAAAGTACGGAGCTTGGAAGTCGCTGCTGCCGCTGCCAAAATGCCAAAGATGTTAATATTAATATCCCCTTTATTAATACCTATCTTCCACTTATACACTTCGATCAGGTCTCCCCTCATTCTTCGTCTAACAAGTGAATGTAACTTAAGAGTCTTCAATCTTTCTTCATAAGGAAGATTTCTAATGCTATGTATTAATTTAGTCATCCTACACTGAATGTTTTCTAACGAATTTATGTCCATTCTGTAATATGGAGACCAGAACTGAGCTGCATAATCTAGGTGAGGCCTTACTAATGATGTATAAAGCTGCAGTATGACCTCTGGGCTTCTGATGCTTACACTTCTTGATATAAATCCCAGTAATCTATTTGCCTTATTACGTACGCTTAGGCATTGCTGTCTTGGTTAAGGTGCTGCTACCATAACCCCCAAGTCCTTTTCGCAATCTGTATGGCTAAGTTCTACATTATTTAACTTATAAGTGCTAGGGTTATGGGCACTCCCAAGCTTCAGAACCTTGCATTTATCTACATTGAACTGCATCTGCCACTTTTCTGACCAAGAATAGAGTTTGTTTAAATCCTCCTGAAGTTCCATAACATCTACGTTTGAATTAATTATCCTACCTATCTTTGTGTCATCGGCGAATTTGCTCATATCACTAGTAATTCCCTCATCAAGATCATTTATATATATTATAAACAACAACGGGCCCAAGACTGATCCCTGTGGAACACCACTTGTTACAGATCCCCACTCGGATTTAACCCCATTTATGGACAGTCTCTGCTTCCTGTCAGTGAGCCATGACTCGATCCACGAGAGCACTTTTCCCCCAATGCCATGCGCTGCCACTTTCTTTAACAGTGTATGGTGTGGAACTCTATCAAAAGCCTTACTAAAATCTAAGTAAATAATATCAAATTTTTTATCGTGGTCAACAGCCTCAAAAGCTTTACTGAAGAAAGTTAATAAATTAGTTAGACAAGACCGGCCTCTTGTGAATCCATGCTGAGTATCATTATTCAAGCTATGCTTATCGAGATGGCTTCTTATAAACTCAGCTATAATTGACTCTAGTAATTTGCCTACAATTGAGGTCAGGCTTATTGGGCGGTAATTTGACGGTAACGACTTGTCCCCTGTTTTAAAAATAGGAATTACATTAGCCATCTTCCACATATCAGACACTACACCTGTTTGAAGAGATAAATTAAAAATATTAGTTAAGGTTCACAGAGTTCCATTTTGCATTCCTTAAGAACCCTTGAAAAAACCTCATCAGGACCCGGCGACTTATTTTGCTTCAGTCTGTCTATCTGCTTCACAACCATTTCACTAGTAACTGTGATGTTACATAATTTATCTTCTTCTAGCCCACTATAAAAATTAATTACTGGAATATTGTTATGTGTCTTCCTGTTAAAAAACAGAGAAAATAATTATTTAAAATCGAGCACATTTCATTCTCTTTCTCAGTAAGGTGCCCATAGTTATTTTTAAGGGGACCTATCTTATCTCTAACTTTTGTTCTATAGACCTGGAAAAAACTTTTTTGGGTTAGTTTTAGAATCCCTAGCAACTTTAATTTCATAGTCCCTTTTAGCTTTTCTTATCCCCTTTTTAATGTCCCTCTTAATGTCAATATACTGATTCATAAGATGACCCTCACCTCTTTTGATACGCCTATAAATTCCTTTCTTATGCCCTAGTAGATATTTGAGCCTATTATTCATCCATTTTGGGTCATTTCTATTTCATACTAATTTCTTTATATGGGATAAACGTTCTTTGAGCAGCATGTATAGTGTTCAGAAATCTGTCATATTGATAGCTCTCTTCGTTACCCCAGTCACACAGATGATAAGTGTTCTCTAAGCCCATCGTAATCTGCTAAGCGAAAATCTGGGACTGTTACTGAGTTATCGCTACTATCGTACTTCCATTCAATGCTAAATGTATGATTTGTGGTCGCTAGCACCCAGTTCCTCTGAAATTTCTAAATTTTAAACAAGGGATTCATTGTTTGCCATAACTAAGTCAAGCAGGTTATTTCCCCTTGTAGGTTCTGTCACAAACTGCTTCAAAAAAACAATCCTGAACTACTTCTAAGAAGTCGTATGATTTTAAATTCCCAGTCAAGAAATTCCAATCAATATGACTAAAGTTAAAGTCTCCTAGAATTACATTATCGTGCCTTGTGGCCCTAACAATTTCCTCCCATAGTAGTCTCCCTTGGTCCCTATCTAAGTTTGGGGGACGGTATATCACTCCTAAAATCAGTTTTTCATGCCCCTCTGAAAATTCTATCCAAACAGACTCTGTATGTGTTACTTCAGACTTAATACCCGTTTTTATGCAACAGTTCAAGCGATCTCGGACATACAATGCCACCCCACCCCCCTTCCCGATACTTCTGTCTACTTGGAACAATTTAAAACCCTGAATATGACATTCTGCAGGCATGTCCCGACTTTTTGAATTAAACCACGTCTTAGTTAAGGCAAATACATCAATGTTACCTGCACTAGCAACTAATCTCAACTCGTCCATCTTATTCCTAGCACTACGGCAATTAGCATAATAAACATTGAAAGACTCTCCTTTCTCTTTGCCCTTCCTGCTCATTTCTGTTTTTCTACTAAACCTATTACTGTCCTTATATACCTCGTTCTGCTTATTACTAGTTCCCCTAGAACTCGTAATATTACTACACTGGGACTTCACTGTTTTCCTGCCAAAACCCATACCACTAACTATTCCTAGTTTAAAGTCCTAACAGCTCCCTCCACTGCAGTTGCCAGTGCTTCCACCCCACACCTAGATAAGTGAACCCCATCCCTGGCATACATGTCACTTCTGCCATAGAAGAGGTCCCAGTTGTCAATGAATGTTACCGCATTTTCCTTACACTATTTGTCCAGCCAGCAATTGACACCAATTGCCCTGGACAACCATTCATTTCCAACTCCTCTCCTTGGCAAAATACCACATATGACAGGGTTCCCACCCTTACTCCTAATTATTTCTATTGCTGACCTATACCTGCTAAAACAGGTCTTCACTCCTACGTCTGCCAACATCGTTGCCTCCAGCACTGAGACAGATAATAGGATTGCTCCCATTACCTCTCATGATGTCATCCAGACGGCTAACAATACCCTCCATCCCAGCCCCAGGAAAGCAAACTCTCTGTCCCCTACTCCTGTCCTTCAAGCAGAACGCCCTATTCATATACCTAACTTGGCTATCCCCAACAAAACATATTCTTACCTTGATGTGTTGTCGTGACGTTCCCAGTAGTCGACTCACATTCGTGGGGTAGCACTGAGAATGTATTAGTGTTTCCACAACAGTTTCCACGGCAGTCTCTTTCTTCTTCATCGTTTCTACCTTTCCATTTGTCTTCTTGATCGTCAACTTCGTTCCCTGCTGTCCGAGGTTTCAATTTGTAGAGAAGAACGTTGTAGGAGAGCAGGAAATACCGAGTGAAACCCAACAATCTTTTGGTGCTGAGTGAAACAAAAAAAACAGAGGTTGAAGGGAAAAAAAATAAAGAGAATTGTAAAGAAGTAAAAGGATTGTAGACAGCTTGGAGATAAATGAAGCCTTGGGAGGCATGGGTAATGTGATGTTCAACTGTTTCGACAAAGTTGATAACGCTGGTTAATTCTTTGCCAGAAACGTTAAGGACGGCAGCAGTTGGGTCAGGCAAGCACTTGCACACGTCTCTTGTACTTATTTTCCAAGGGAAGTCCTTATGGTAGCGATGTAAGTCAAGAAGAAACTCGCTGAGCTGGCCACATAACGCGATATGCCTGTGTTCTTCCTCCCTAATTATCAAGATAACAGTATTACTAAGACTTGTGGTAGCAAGCTAATGTGAGGCACGTTTTACAAGAAACGTCTGAGCACTATCAGGGGGTAACACCGGGTACATAGTTGTCTATGTTTAGTTAAGTCTGAGGAACTACAACTACAGTTGCCGAAAATAGTGAAAATGACCAAAAGTTGTAACAACTTTCCTTTGCAAGAGTTTCTGGAACAACAGCATGAAATGTATATATAGTCCCCGGTCTGCGTTTTTAAGATTTCGTTCGGTTTTTTAACCCCGGAGGGTTAGCCACCCAGGATAACCCAAGAAAGTCAGTGCGTCATCGAGGGACTGTCTAACTTATTTCCATTGGGGTCCTAAATTTCTTGTCCCCCGGGAAAGCGACCCACACCAGTCGACTAAAAAACCCAGGTACCTATTTGCTGCTAGGTGAACACGACAACAGGTGTAAGGAAACGTGTCGAAATGTTTCCACCCGCCGGGAATCAAACCCGGGCCCTCCGTGTGTGAAGCGGGAGCTTTAGCACCAGGCCATGGGCAGCGGTTGGGGGATGGGGGCAGGAATAAAAGGTGAGAACAATCGAGAAATAAGCCTTATCTTGCAGAGTGTTTATTATTTAACTAACCAAAGTGCATCACGACGAAATACCTGTACACGGGAGAGTACGAGCCCGAGGTTCCGTACATACAAGTTAAAGATATGTAGAGTCTGAAGGGTGAAGGGAAAACTTGTCTCCACCGGAGAAACAATCACACTTCACCGAACAAATGATGGAAAATTAAAATCTCCTAACAGACGAAGTGGTTGAGGTAACTTTGAAATAAATACTTGCATGTCATGCGAAGGTAAGCTGCATGGAGAAACCTATAAAGAATAGGCAGTACAACTTTTCTAAATAAACAGAACGCCATTGTATCGTGAAGGTCACGCTGAACATAAACTGTAATGCAAAAATCAATGCTCACAAAAAAATGCACTTATATGAATCATAAGGATAAGTCTTTTTTTTTTTATTGAAATAGCTAGAGACTAGAACCCTAACAATGTTATATAGATTAGGTTAGGTAAGAGTTGGCAGGAAACAGGACAAGTGTTGAAGAACTGAAAACCTTATGCAACATATGGGAATCTTTATTGAAGAAACGTTTCGCCACACAGTGGCTTCATCAGCCCAATACAAACCAGGAATGTGTAAGGAGAGGAGTAGTTTGAGGTAATCAGTCCCTCAGCCTGGAATCGATGTTTCGTGCATCACTCTTGTAGGAAGTACAGCATAGGGCCAGAGAGGTGGTTTATATACTGCAGTCAGGTGAGTCGAAACAGGAGGCAGTATCACAGTGGGACCATCCACTAGTGTAAGTAGGTCTTCGTCCAAAGGTTGAACAAGTGTTAAAGAATTCTTTGTATCAAGATCCCATGATGTTGCAGTGTCTGACATCTTCAGAAAACCTACTTACACCAGTGGGGGTCCTACTTTGAAACCCGCCTCCTCCTGCTTCGACTCGCCTGACTGCAGTATATAAGCCACCTCTCTGGTCCTATGCTGTACTTCCAAAAAGAGTGATGGACGAAAAAACATCGATGCCAGGCTGAGGGATGATTACCTCAAACTCCTCCTCTCCTTATACCTTCCTTCTTTGTACTAGGCTGATGAAGCCATCGTGTGGCGAAAGTTTTTCAATAAAGATTCCCATATGTTGCATAAGTATTTCAATTCTTCAACTTGACGGGATTCAAATCCATTCATCCAAAGGGCAAGTGTTACCCGACGCGGGTCTCAGCCGCACGATGACCCCCACTGGAGATTTTGGTCATCTGACCGAAGCCTCCCACTGACTTTTTCCCCTACACCCCTTTAAAAATTAAAGATCATTTCTATATTTTAGTGTTATGTAGTTTGATCTACATAAAAAAAACATACAAGGGAATACCCAGGTAACTTCTGAAGCTTTCCCCGATAGACCCGGTATGATCAAATATTTACATTCCAATACCGACCTTAAGACTAAAAAGCAGAAGAACAGACCAAGGGATGACAGGACCAAACCCAAATTGCGATCAATTAACTGTGGAACGTGTCCCGTCTGAGATCTTTAGCAAAATTTGATAATCTGATTAGTTAGCAGACATGAACTATGTATAAGGAAAGTATAAGGTAAGCAACGTCCAGCTGCTACTGTTGTGTTACCAAACCCGCCCCGTGTCATGCTACCTGGTTTAAATCAAATTTGTAATTGAAGCTGAATGAAATTTATAATTTTGAACTGCTTGACTTCAATTTTCCCATACAATTAAAATCATGAAAAACCTGAAATCGCACCACAGAGCAAGCACGAGTTACGTAAATGTGGAACGCATACTGAGAAATATTTCCCAAGGTTCTGGAGAATACCTTAGTTAAAATGCAGTATTCTCAGTGGATTATTCAAATTAATCAGTGGCTAGCACTAGGTTGTAACGTCCACCTTTGTACTAATGAAATCGTTTAAGCTTGTTATTACAACTAAAATCAATTCTTATGTTTGAAAAATTCATGAGATTTTACGTACAAAGATTTCTAGTTACGTGACCCCCCGCTGGAAGCAACTCAACTTTCCCCGCCCTAGGCTGTATAGTAACTCCTCGCTAATAGGCTGTATAGTAACTCCTCGCTAAAAGGCGTATAGTAACTCCTCGCTAATGGTGAATAGTAACCTCCCTCGCTAATAGGCTGAATGTAAACTCCTCGCTAATAGGCTGTATAGTAACTCCTCGCTAATAGGCTGTTTAGTAACTCCTCGCAATAGGCTGTTTGTAACTCCTCGCCAATAGGCTGTTTAGTAACTCCTGGTCAATAGGCTGTTTAGTAACTCTCGCCAATAGGCTGTTTAGTAAACTCCTCGCTAATAGGCTGTTTAGTAACTCCTCGCTAATAGGCTGTATAGTAACTCCCCGTAATAGGCTGTATAGTAACTTCCCCGCTAATAGGCTGTTTAGTAACTCCTCGCCAATAGGCTGTTTAGTAACCCTCGCCACTACGGCTGTTTAATAAACACACTTCTGTCACTGGCAATAAAATCCTGCAAAAATTCCTGTTGTGGTTTATGGTAGGTAAGACACATAGGCAACTTTATTCCGAAACGTTTCACCTACACAGTAGGCTTCTTCAGTCGAATACAGGAAGTAGGCAGGAACAGTAGAGATGTGAAGACGATGTAATCAGTCCATCACCCTTGAAGTCGTAGAATTTGAGGTTGTCAGTCCCTCAGCCTGGAGAAGTTCAGTTCCATAGCCAGGAACTATCTGAAGATCAAGCGACAGTGCAGAGACTTAAATACTGTCGGAAGGAGAGGTGCACAGTAGTAGTAGTGAGAATGTAGCCACTGAGAGGTCATGTCCCTTTCAGATCCTTTGGATCCTTTGGTAAGACATGTGTCTTACCTACCAACCTGTCGGTATTGTATACCATTTTGATGTTCACGTTGTGGTTTATGTAACTATCATTACCACTCAGCTGTGTTGTCAATATTCTGTAGCTGTGGTAGTCTGATGGCTTGGGGAAACTGTATTCACTCAAACTCTCACTTACACGATCAATACATGGAACGAGAGTTATGGGCCGGCGGAGGTCAAGACTCAGTGAAAAAGTAGGTCACAGAAATTTTCAAACAATTTGGGCTGGAATGCAATCTGCTTATGATACGTGTCAGAAATCATTATGTACATTAATTGGAGTCTACCTGCCGGACTCGTAACAAAGTGAGGAAAAAATCATGGGTTTGTAAGTGATAGAGCAAGTCTGACCATTTTGCTATTTGTTTCATGAACCACTAGTAAATCTCCAATGTGTTGTGGTCCAAGCTCAAAGGTGAGCAGAGGTAATGTTTGTAGCACTGAAAATAGGTTGGACAAATATTTTTTTAAAGTGTTTGGGTTTGAGAAAGACCTGCTTTGTACGGGACAGTAGGCCTGCAGCAGTGTTAGGTCCTTTCTTATGTTGGTATGTTTTCCAGGGAAGCGTTGGGTCACTATTTCAACCGGCCTCAGGTACCTGACAATCACCTTAGTTTCATAGTATGCAGAACGATCCAATATTACTCGGGGATCCATTTGGAAGGTCACAGTAACAGGAAAGCTAAGTGTGTTTCAAGGAAACTCGACAGACATATGACGTAGGAAAGACGTTTAACTTCTACAAGAATGACACAGAAAACCACCACACATCGTCATAAAAACGCTCACCACACCACGACACGAGCAGTGCTACCTTACCTGGTGTACAATACCAGGGAGACTTAGTTAAAAACGTACTTCAATAAAGCAACAACGGTTCAAGTGTCATTCAGCAAAAAATACTGAGAGTAAACCACACGAACATTAGCACCCTTCCTTCAGTGCCTGCACTCTGAAGGTGGGGTGTTGATAAGTTGCAGTTTTATAACTGTAGTGCAGGCGCGCCTCTGGCAAGACAGTGATGACAGTATTCTTTCTCGGGCCACTCTGACTTGGTGGGAAACGGCCGATGTCAATAAAAAAAAATATTAAGCGCTGTATGACCTATAGGGGTCATACAGCGCTTAGGAGACTGGAAGGCATTTAGGCTCCATTCAAGGAAGGGAAGGGGAAGTTTAATTCCTTGGATGAAGAGCCCCTCACCAGCATGAAGTTTGCTAGAGGTGTAGCAGTCGTGAACCTCACTCAGGTGTGCCTGACGTGGAGGGAACACAACACAGAGGAACACAGCTCAACACTCCTCAGACGTGTATGACGTGGAGTGACAACACAGGTCAACACTCCTCAGACATGCATGACGTGGAGTGACAACAACACAGGTCAACACTCGGTCTTTCTTCCTTGTACAAAGACCTAATGTAAAACATTAGTATTTAAAGTATGATTAGTAAAGTCAGGAATATCATACTGGACTATGTGGACTCTGACGCACATGTCAGAGGAGAGACTGAGGTGGGATCATGACTACTTGTACTAGTAGACGTACATGTCAGAGACACTGAGGGGAGATCATGACTGCGTACTGGTACTCTCTGACGCTCATGTCAGTGGAGAAGAGTCAGTGGGAGGTTGAAGGAAACCACTATTATTTTATTAATGGGGAAGCGCTAAACCTGTAGGAGTCAGAGGACCTGGGAGGAAATCAGTGAACTAACTCAAATTTCTTAAATCAGATCCCATCACGAGCATCAAGCTGCCTGCTTTAAATATACGTGATGATACCAATATGTCATGACTGAAGAGAGACGCGTGTGTGATGGAACAAGTAGCTGGGATGGAACGTGCAGCTGAGATGGAATGTGCAGCTGAGATGGAATGTGCAGCTGGGATGGAACGTGCAGCTGGGATGGAACAAGCAGCTGGGATGTAATAACTACTTTCAAGTTTTTTTTAGAGACTGTTATGAGTCGAGGCGAGGCAGTTATAAGCAAATGAAAGAGATTCCATTACGATGACTGAAGACCGTGTTAGCGAGGGGTGACTGACGGTGACCATTACGATGACTGAAGACCGTGTTAGCGAGGGTGACTGACGGTAACCATTACGATGACTGAAGACCGTGTTAGCGAGAGCGACTGACGGTACCATTACGATGACTGAAGACCGTGTTAGCGAGGGGACTGACGGTAACCATTACGATGACTGAAGACCGTGTTAGCGAGGGTGACTGACGGTAACCATTACGATGACTGAAGACCGTGTTAGCGAGGGTGACTGACGGTAACCATTACGATGACTGAAGACCGTGTTAGCGAGGGTGACTGACGGTAACCATTACGAGGGGAGCTTTACTACACTGTTTGACATATCTGCGAATGTTTATTTACAGATACTGAATGTCTTATAGATGGTGTTGTAAGGCGAGTGAATGATGTTTATGTTAGGGATGTGTGGTCTTAGAAGGTAATGAAGCTGTATTTAAGTGAAAGTTGTTCCAAGCGATGTTTATGGAAGATAATGTGACTGGGAGATTATAGAAAGCAAACTTAGAGGAATTTGAGAATATGTAAGCGAACACACACACACAAAAAAAGAAATTTTTTTTACAAAGGTATGTAGAAACAAGGGTTTAAAGAAAGCTTATGAAGATAGAGAAAAACTATGCATTTCGATTAGCTTATATGAGTGAAATTCAGACTCGTCAACGGTGGAACAAAACCCACATGAACACCAACATAGAGTATGTGAAAAAAAAGGAACCAAAAATACACAAGCACATAGGAGAGGGGAAAGTTATGACGACGTTTCGGTCCAAGTCGGACCGAAACGTCTTTGGGTAAGCTCCTCTCTCCTATGTGCGGGTTATTTGTGAATGCAGTATGTGTATTTTGACCTCCAACTGAGGTTCACTTCAGTAGATTCATGATGAAGACGAAGCATACAAATTCTTCCTCTTTTGTCTCCACGAGGGTTTTATCCTATGACGCACTGACATACTTTCAAGTACATACATTTTTTTACAAAAATCAATTTTACGGGCTAATTGCTGCTAAGACCCTGTTATCCTACCTCAGCTCATTTCAAAGCCTCAGTCCTATCTAAGGAATACTACCATCCCCCGGGATGCCACTCACACCCGTCGACTAATACCCAGGTACCTACTTACTGCTAGGTGAAGAGGGACAACACGTGTAAGGAAACATGCCCAACGTTTCCACCCGTACCTGTGACTGAATCCCAGACACTCAGTGTGTGAACCGAGCGCATTACCAACCGAGCCACGGGACCCTCCTATACTGAGAAAGTAAAGGTATATAGCACAGCATAACATAGTAAAATTACTGCATCAATGTTGAGTTTGTAGATGGAAAGAAGCAAAGAGAAAAATTGTCAAAGAAAGAAGAAATGTCATTATATATGAACACAGAGGCGAGGCCACTTGTGAAGCATGGTCAAGTAATGTTGTAGCAAGCAGGAGGTAAGAGGCAGTGTAAATGTGTCGGAGATCAATGTGTGTCGTGAGTATAGTGCAGAGAACCACCACTGATGGAATTACAAGACGGTGTGGCACTGAGGAGGTTATAAATCAGAGAGGAACAAAAGCAGTCGAGATCAACTCATGTGGGTAAGGTGGGTGAATATATTTTATTTCTTAGGCTCAAGACTGATAGTCTGCACTTCACAGTACACCTACATCAGGAATAATTTAATATATAAAACTGCCTGTAAGAGAGGGTTGAGTAGTACGGTGTTCCTAATACAACTGCCTGTAAGAGGCATGAAAAGAGCTATATTCACGATACAGCTGCCTATAAGAGAAGACTGGGTAGTCCTACACATGTTCATAATACAGGTGACTGTTAAGATAGACATTATTATTATATACATTAAGACACATACAACAGTTTCTCATGATACACGTCTTAGTAATATAATGATTATCTCAGTGGCACTATTGATCATATGAGAGACATCTTCCTCTGCTTTACCGGTTCCTCCCCTGTATAAAAATACTGGTATATTTCACATTACAAAGCAATATAAATTGCAAAAATCAGCAGTTAGGAAATGTGCTCGAAGTGATGTCACCCTCAAGTCTATTATCTGAGGCTCTACAGTAGTTTTCCTCCATACTACACTTTTTGGCTCAGTACGTCAGCTTTAACTTTTACTGCTGTACATTTGTTGGCACTTAACTAATTAATATCTTGCTTTATCATTCTTGCAGTTTATCAAAAGATCTCGTGTGATTTTTTCGTTATCTCCCATTTTTATCTTCGTCACTAACTTTGCATCGTCTACAAACACGGAAACAAGTTCTGTTATCACCCTAGTAAACTTTCATTAAAATACACAAAGGCACAACACCGTGACTGGAACGATACACAAATAACCCGCACATAGAGAGGCGCGCTTACGACAACGTTTCGGTCCGACTTGGACCATTTACAAAGTCACATAATAGAACCCCTCTGGCCTGCAGGTACTCAACACTCGCTAGTACCCACTTCTTCCATCCTGCTCTTATTCTGAAGAACACCTTGCTTTCAGTGTAAACACTGACACTCACTTTTTATATCTTGTTCATGTACCATTACCTACTTACCTCTCCCTCCTCCCTCTTATTCATTTATATATTTATTGCAGCGCTAAACCTGTAGGGGTTATACAAAGCATCAGAAATAGGAGATAACTAGACTTGATCCAACTCAGAGGGTGGATCTCAAGGCTTGGATCAAGACCCTTATCCCCTGCAAAAGGAACCACCTTCTATGGTTAATTCCTTCAACAACTTCACTTTCTTGCAGTGTTAGTGTTAATACAGCATTGCATTATCGGTATTTTCCTCACAACATCTCGGGGTTAAAAAAAAAAAAGGTTAAAAAAAGGGAGTTCAGGTTTTTATAAAAACATTTTTTTGGGAAAAAAATTTTTTATTTTCATTTTTTTCAATTTTCTTACTGAATACAATGCTTTATAAACGATTATTTTTTTTTCTTTAAAACTTTTATACTTTTTACTGACGGATTTATACTTGATAGAACAAATTAACCGAAATCTTTCTGATCTGTACAATACAATACTGTGCACTGCACAGTTCTCTACTGTACTTTTTATACTTTCTTAGTGAATATTTTTACCGTACTGCAAATGCTGTATATTATGTCTTATTACAACAACACTGATGTCTCTCTTCATAATTAAAACAATATTGATATTATTCTCTACAAATCATTTAACATGTTAGGACAAGTCAAATAAGAAAATGTAAAGATACCACATGTTGAAACTTGTTCTGACAATACCTCCAACGTACAATGTATATAGTGCATGTTGAAACATGCAACACAAAACATGATGAAATCTATAGTGAAAGTAATCATGTTGAGACTCGTTAAACCAATTAAGCAAAAATACTCCATTCAGAAGGGAACAGTGAGGCAGAGAGTTTGTGGCAGTGAATAAGTCAACCCAGGATCATGATTCAAAGTTTATTCTCTATAAGGATTACAATGTTGAGTTTACAGAAATTTGGTTATTGTTTGGTTTAACATGTAGTAAAATTGAGATTACAGAGTGTACCACTAGAACGCTTAGCATGGCTAGGCATTTCGGGCATACTTAGTTTTATTCTTAAATGTAAAATATTACAAATTATGAGGTAAGTTGGTATTATGGCTAAGTGACTAAATACTATTTTGTGAGTTTAGCAGTGTGAATGCTTTTGTTTTGGCACAGTATATATTTTCAGTATTGGAGTATCACAGGATTCATTATATTAAGACTGAGATTAATATTACTGTTTATGGTCAAATGAGTGTGCGAGTGTAAGTGTGAACCACCAGGTGGTATTCGTGAAGTTAGTTGACGGGGTGTATCAGGGAGATAAGATGTTTTCTAATGGTAGTTTTGAATGTGATGAATGTGTCTGCATTTTCTAGAGTTCTCAGGTAGGGTATTCCAGATTTTAGGGCCTTTGACATACATTAAAATTTTTGTAAAGGGTTTATTCGGACACGGGGAATGTCATAGAGATGTTTGTTTCTGGTGTTATGCCTGTGGGTTCTGTCACAACTATCAAGAAAGCGTTTAAGGTCAAGGTTGATATTAGAGTTTAAGGCCCTGTAATATAGATTGCCCCGTAAAAGTGTGGATGTACTGAACTGGGAGTAAGTTTAGATCTTTGAAGAGTGGGGGGTGTGCTGCCAGGGAGGGGATTTAGTGATTATTTTTACTGCAGCTTTTTGTTGGGTTATTATTGGCTTTAGGTGTGTTGCTGCAGTTGATCCCAAGCACAATAGCATAGTGAGGTATGGATAAATAAGTGAGTGGTATAGTGTGAGAAGGGCTTTTTGCGGCACGTAGTATCGAAATCTTGGAGGGGAAACCCAACCGTTTTGGATAACTTTTTTGGCTATATGCTGGATAGGGGTGCTGAATTCAGGTTATTGTCAAGGTATAAGCCTTTAAGAATTTTCCCCCCATTATTTCTGGTAATTAGGTGTTGTCAATCTTAATGTTAATTTGTGCCTCTCCTGCTCTGCTACCAAACATAATATAGTAAGTTTTGTCGGTGTTAAGCGTAAGTTTGTTGGCTGTCATCCAAGTCGATATTTTAATCAGCTCCTCATTCACAATGGTGTTAAGGGTGGCAAGATTAGGGTGAGAGATGACATAAGTGGGGTCATCAGCAAAGAGAATGGGTTTTAGGTGTTGGGATACGTTTGGTAGGTCATTGATGTATATGAGGAAGAGCAGGGACCAAGGACACTTCCCTGCGGAACTCCAGTATCAAGTGGCCGGTTGCTGATGTTTTTGTCTTTAATGGGGGGACGTACTGATACCTATTAGTATGTAAGATTTGAAAAAAGCAAGCGCAATGCCTCTTATACCGTAGTGGTCAATTTTGTGGAGTAGGATTTTGTGGTTTACTGTGTCAAAAGCTTTTCTTAGGTCAATAAAATTCCTAGTGGATATTCCTTATTTTCCAGTGCTGTGTAAAGCAGATCTAGCATTTTTATGATTGCATCATTAGTGCTTTTATTTTTCCTAAATCCAAACTGGCGGGGGTTGAGTATGTTTTGAGCCGTTATAAATGAATACAGTTCCTGTCACAAGTTTCTCAAAGATTTTGGATAGCAATGGTAAGTTAGATATTGGCCTATAGTTTTTAAGTCTGTAGGTCACCACCTTTATGTATTGGTGTAACCCCTTTTGCCATCTTGAGTAGTTTCGGGAAGGTGTAGTCTCTATTGACTTGTTAAAAAGTAATGAAATAGTGCGAAAGGACATGGGCCGCTCGCTTGTACAGTAATGGTGGGACATGAGACAGATTCCCCGAGTTATTTTTAAGTGACTTTATAAACTCAATGACTTCCGTGGGCTCAGTTGGTGCAAGATAGAAGGAATTAGGGAAATTTCCATCTAGGTAGTCCCCGGGATGGGCATTGGTATGTGGGATTTTACTGGCGAGATTAGATCCTATTTTGAGAAGAAGTCGTTTTTTCTTGTTAGCTGTGTCAGTGGGATGTAGTGGTGTTTTCATTAGGTTTAGTTAGGACAATATTCTTGGTTTTTCTCAGTTTGTGGTCCCTAGAATCTGAGAGAGTGTTTTCCAGGTCTTTTTTTTTATCTCTTCTAGTGTCTGTGAATCTACTGAGTAGTATAGTTGTTTGGCTTTTTTTATTACTTGGTGAGAGCTGATGAATAGTGTTTAAGAATATCTTTGTGTATTAAGCCTGTCTATATTGCTTTTCATATTGTGTTTCTTGTCAATGGATTTCAGAATGGTGCTGGTTTGCCTGGGCAACCCAAACCGTTTGTTTGTGATCTGTTTTTGTTTTTTAGGACAATGTTTGTTGTATAGCTAAGTAATTTGTTAAGAAAGATGTCTGTCCAGTCATCAATACCATTGGCCTTGGAGAATTCTGTAGGGGCCCAAACAAAAGTCCTAAGGGGCAGCTGTGAACTTCCTTACTGAGGCCTCGTCATGGAGTCTAAATGAGACTTTGTTGTATTCAAGTGGTGGTTTACTAATGTTTGTCAGGAGGAAGGTAGGGTAGTGGTCTGTAGTGCTATCTTGGGTTATCCCTGATTTAAGGGGGGCTAGTATAAATTTGGGCCATATGTGGGCTTTATGGTTGCACTTGTTTTCAGTGAGCCTGGTTTGGTTTAGTTATTGTTGGTATGAGAAGTGTGTTGTCATATTGTTGATGAAATCAGTTACAGGCTGATCATCTAGTAAGCCAAGGTTTATGTTGAAGTCTCCAGCTAAGAGAAGGTGGTGCTTATTCATTTTTCTGTTTGTTATTTGTGACTTTAATTTCTCACTGAAATTTGGGATGTTTGTGTGAGGTACCGGTAAATGGCACCAATTGTTATAGGTCTTAAGGTTTTTTACAGTAAAATTAGCAAAAATGTATTCCCCATATTCATCACTAAAGCAAGTGGTGCTAAGACAAGATAATTGGTTAGAGTAATAGATTGCAATACCCCCCAACTTGGTTTGGTCTGCAGTTGTGAATTGCTGTGTATCCTGGTAGAGGGTAGATATCTATTGTGGGCCTGCTTAAGCCAGGTCTCAGTAAGAATAATGCAGGAGAAGGGTGTCTTTAGTGATTCAAGGAGTGCTAGGAGGTCATCATAGTGTTTGCTTAAGGACCTGATGTTGTAGTTTAGTACTGATAGACTTTTAGCATTGTTTAGGATAGTGGTGGCTTGTGATGCTGTGTAATAAAGGGAGTTACTTTCCCAATAGGTTTTGATTGGGTTTTCAGATTATGGAGGTTTAGATCAGGGTCAACGTGATCAATCATCTTCTAGGTTTAAAATTATGGTTATTTTTATCCTGTGTTGTGTGTTGAGTTCTACTACTGATATCTGTAGTGGTTGGAAGTTTGGACAAGTATATAGCTAGAGTATTTTGGTCATGTAGGGTAAGTCACTACTAACATAATGAAGTTGATGTTGTCTGTGTGTTGTGCTGGAATGAACTAAAGTACAATAGGTAAAAAACTAGTAATATAAAAATACAAATTAAAAATAGAACAAGACTCTCACTTGTAATTGCACTAAGGTCTAATAATGACTTTTGTGGAGTCTCTGTTTTTGAGCTAGAGTGAGCTAAAATACAATAGGTTAAATCTAATAATATAAAAGTACAAAATTTAAAAAAAGCACTATTCTCTCACTAGTAAAATTTCACTGTGGTCTAATATAGTGAATTTGGTATTGACTATGCCTTGAGGTAGAATGAGCTATGGTACAACTGAATTTAATCTAATAATATAAAAATACAAATTAAAAAAATACAAATTAAAAGTAGCACCAGTCTCTCACTAGTATTTGCACTATGTTCTAATATAGTGAATTTGGTATTGACTATGTATTGAGGTAGAAAGAGCTATAGTACAACAACTTTAGTCTAATAATATAAAAATACAATTACAAATAGCACCAGTCTCTCACTAGTAATTGCACTATGGTCTAGTATAGTGAATTTGGTATTGATATGTATTGAGTAGAATGAGCTAGAGTTAAAACTGTGATTAATCTAATAATATAATGAAGGAACAAGACTCTCAATTGTAATTGCACTGAGGTTAATATAAGTTGTTTACAAGAATTAGAGTATAATAAGATTTAAATTGACAAGGATAAAATTAAGGTAGCAAAATAATAATAAAAAACAAACGAATTGAATAAAAATAAAAATGGCAATGACCTTGTTATAATTGCTAGTTAAGATGGTAGATAGGATGAATATAAAAGTTGTAGTTGAAAATACTAGGTTAAAAAAGTATGGAATAAAAATGGTCATAAAGAGTTTACAATAAGGTTTGATCAATATAGTTTTAAAGTAAAATTGGGCCACATTAATAGGATTTAGAATAAAATTGGGCAAATGAGTATTTTTTTAAAGGTGAGGTAGAATTATTGAAGACAAGATATGGTTAGTTTATAAAAGAATAAGATGGAACAGTGTGGATGTGGTTTAAGTTTTAAGTTGTAAAAAAGGGATGATTCTGTAGATATTGACAAGTAATGGCAGATATAAAGTACACATTGGAAGAAGTTTGAGATTTGAGATAACAATAGATGACAAGCAAAATAAAAAGAAAGCTATAACATTGCAGTGAAAAAACAATCAGGCCTAAAAACTGGATGTACTCGGAGAACACTCTTGAAAAAAAAGAACGAATTTGCCTAAGGAAAACCAAGAGGATAACAAAAGTCTTGAGGAGGATATACATGATACCATGTGAGTATACAGCTTGCACAAGACAACCCACATGGGGGATAGAAATCTTTAACTCTAGATCTTCGCACTCTCGCCTCGTGCCGTCGTCAGGAGCTAAGCAATGTTCAAAAGACAGCAAAATAGGTGGGGATACTTCTCTAGAGGACAAAGGCAGAAGGTATCAATGTTTGAACGGTTTCTTTTATTATGATTCCTAGAAAAACAACACACACTCAGTGTGTGGGGAAGGTCTCTCAACTCACACTACTCCAGGGATATTAATGTGACAGGATTAAGGACTTTAATGAACGCAAGTTGGTAATACTATAAAAAATTACCTGTCTTCTTAAATCGTTCTTGGATGATAAAGACAGGAACGCCAAAGTCGTAATCAAGGTGCAAAACTCGTTTAACCTGCTTCCAATTTTTCAATGCTATACAGTGTGGAGTATCCCCTTGGTGTCTTTTTATCATATTAGAGTAACAATTTTTCATCGTCAGGTTATGAACTATCACTCGTCATACACCCAGCAGTGTTCAACCAGCGGTGCTTAATCTCTGTGTGGATGATCCTGGAAGGACCCGTGTCAGGTGGACACTGTCTTGTTTCATGTCTATATCTCTAGCAACCACGATCTCGACCCGCTGTCACCCTCAAAACGCGTTATGCATCTATATACCCAAAAGCCAAGGACAACAACCACCATATACCTCAGAACTATCGAAACATAATTTCCTGGTGAAAAACAACAGGGCAAGTGGAAAAAAAAATATTGATAATACTCTATTTTATGAAAATATACAAATAATACAGCGGAAAAAAACAATTTGGAGAGATCATAGAGCGACAACAACATGGATATACGCATAACTAGGGGAACAGCATTGTTTCTCCATAGCAGCGAGGGAGTGAGGTTAAGGCCTCTAACCCCAAGGCTTTTGGTTTGGAGTTCATTTTACAGTTATTCTTATTCCAGGTCATATTGGATGATCTTACATCTGATATATAATTTCCTTTCAAATGGAACTATTATCTTATCGCTTCTAACAATAGCATTATACGCCCCCCCTGGTGCATTTTACAACCACCCAACAGTAGGAGTCACTCAGGGTCTTGTATTACCCATAATACTCTCCTTAAGCCAGAAACAACCACGGTGATAAAAAAATAACGTTGAAAGTTGCCAGGCGCTCGTGACCTATCACATTCCAAGGAACTATGTGTATCACCCTGTATTACTGTGATCGTATTGCCACTCTTCTGTAAGTATATGACCTTCTCTACCAGCCAGATTATTGATAATCTTAATCAGTTTGCCTCGAATATATCACTTACGTGGATAACGTCGAATCTTTACAGGTCGGAAAGCTAACGAAGGTATGCCGGTAAGTAAGTAGGAATGAACAATGATGAAACTAATCGCACCAACCAGTTGGGAAAGAGAAAGTGGAAGACATAGCACCAGATCCACGAGACTACTCAAATAATTTCAAATTGAAACACAATGCAAGGCGGATTAACCCTCAGGGATATGCCCATAGTCACTGCATTCCAATAGAAACGTTAATACAAAAAACAGGTGCGGCTAGCTGAGCCACACTGACAGGTTTTAATCAGCCCCGGACCAATCCCTTATACAATCTTAGTAGAATGCTGATCCCTCCTCTATGAGCTACACATCATTATTTCCCTGGCCCAATACCGCAAGGACAAATATTACCAACATCTTCCAACAGTGCAAACCACGGGTTCATCGATTTGTAGCCAATCTTTAACTCTTAATAACAGGTTGCACTGTGGATCATCTACATTGAAAATATATAACAACTGTAAATACAACTTAGTTAACAATGAAAGATGACACACCAGCCTTGGAGTGAGCCCTTCACTATCTAGTTTTTTTTACGAGTTATGAGAGAGGCATGGCACCGTATCATTCGCTAAGGATGATCTTCAAACAGGAAACTCTAATTTTTTATAACACAAGCAGAAGTTCCCTAACGCCCTCTCGAAACATGCTTAAGAAAATTTGCCGGAGGTGGTTGAGGCATGGACGTTCCAGACCCTATACACTGTTCCCAGGAACTAACTCTACTTCTGGAATGTGATAATATAAATGCGGAACTAACTAAGGTATATAGCACCACGGCCGTAAACTCAACTCGACACACAAGTATAAATGGGGAAAACATTAAAGACTTAAGGCAAGCACTACAACCTCCGGCCTTCACAACATTAAGTCCCCCAAGGCAAACACTGCATCCTATAGTCGTTATACCAGAAAGAGGCATTTCATAAATCACAGTTGACAGAATCATCAGCTACCTTTTGCCATGCTAGATGTATATAGCAGGGCTCTCTGATACCTTCCTTCTGGAAAGTACAACACACTCAGCTTTCAAACAAAAAGTGGAGAGATGCACAGCACGATCCGGGGTAACAGCAAAGTACCAGTACTTTCAAAAATAAATAGAATTTTTTTCTTATACACTCTTACTTATTAATCGTGAAACAAATGGCTTTTAAAAAATTCGACAAGTTGAAAATGAGACACTTGTGGTAAACATTTGGATATCTTTAGTCTGGAAACACGTTTCGCCACACAGTGACTTCTTCATTCCCAATACAGGGAAAGGTGAATGATTAGCGAAGGGTTTGAGAGTAATCAGGCTCCCTCAGCCTGGGTCAATGTGATTGAGTCCATCAGTTTGTTTAAGTGCAGAATATGCTGAACTTTTCCTAAGATGGATGGACTGCAAACACTATACGACTCCAGGTCCTGAAGGTACTAATCTCAAATTACCTTCTCTATCCACCTTTCCCCTCCCCTTGGGACTGAAAAGAATCCACTGCGCTGGCGAACGTTTCCAGAAAAAGATACCCAAATGACCTTGACACAAGTGTATGCTTGTCTCACTCTCTAGCTGTACCCACCATTTTTCCCTTACTTCAATGTTTTAGTTTATCCTATTCCCCCATTCTTCCTTACTCTCTGTCAATCCTTTGAT
>NC_069400.1:79656180-79792056 GCF_026875155.1 Cherax quadricarinatus | reverse complement strand
GCCATCCAGTGTGGTGTGGGTGTACAACCCGTGCTCAGTGATGGATGTGGGTGTACACCCGTGCCATCCAGTGATGGATGGGGGTGTACACCCGTGCCATCCAGTGTGGATGGGGGTGTACACCCGTCCCCATCCAGTGATGGATGTGGGTGTACACCCGTGCCACCAGTGTTGGATGTGGGTGTACACCCGTGCCTCCAGTGTGGATGGGGGTGACACCCGTGCCATCCAGTGATGGATGTGGATGTACACCGTGCCCCCATGGGGATTTGTGGGTGTACACCCGTGCATCCAGTGATGGATGTGGGTGTACACCCGTGCCTCCAGTGATGGAGGGGTGTACCCCCGTGCCACCAGTGATGGATGTGGATGTACACCGTGCCTCCAGTGATGGTTGTGGGTGTACACCCGTGCCATCCAGTGATGGATGTGGTGTACACCCGTGCCATCCAGTTGATGATGTGGGTGTACACCCGTGCCATCCAGTGATGGATGTGGGTGTACACCCGTGCCATCCAGTGATGGATGTGGATGTACACCCGTGCCATCCAGTGATGGATGTGGGTGTACACCCGTGCCATCCAGTGATGGATGTGGTGTACACCCGTGCCATCCAGTGATGGATGTGGATGTACACCCGTGCCATCCAGTGATGGATGTGGATGTACACCCGTGCCATCCAGTGATGGATGTGGATGTACACCCGTGCCATCCAGTGATGGATGTGGGTGTACACCCGTGCCATCCAGTGATGGATGTGGGTGTACACCCGTGCCATCCAGTGATGGATGTGGGTGTACACCCGTGCCATCCAGTGATGGATGTGGGTGTACACCCGTGCCATCCAGTGATGGATGTGGGTGTACACCCGTGCCATCCAGTGATGGATGTGGATGTACACCCGTGCCATCCAGTGATGGATGTGGGTGTACACCCGTGCCATCCAGTGATGGATGTGGGTTACACCCGTGCCATCCAGTGTGGATGTGGATGTACACCCGTGCCATCCTGTGATGGATGTGGATGTACACCCGTGCCATCCAGTGATGGATGTGGATGTACACCCGTGCCATCCAGTGATGGATGTGGATGTACACCCGTGCCATCCAGTGATGGATGTGGATGTACACCCGTGCCATCCAGTGATGGATGTGGATGTACACCCGTGCCATCCAGTGATGGATGTGGGTGTACACCCGTGCCATCCAGTGATGGATGTGGGTGTACACCCGTGCCATCCAGTGATGGATGTGGGTGTACACCCGTGCCATCCAGTGATGGATGTGGGTGTACACCCTGCCATCAGTGTGGATGTGGGTGTACACCGTGCCATCCAGTGATGGATGTGGGTGTACACCCGTGCCATCCAGTGATGGATGGGGGGTGTACACCCGTGCCATCCAGTGATGGATGTGGATGTACACCCGTGCCATCCAGTGATGGATGTGGATGTACACCCGTGCCATCCAGTGATGGATGTGTGTGTACACCCCCAGCCATCCAGTGATGGATGTGGGTGTACACCCGTGCCATCCAGTGATGGATGTGGGTGTACACCCGTGCCATCCAGTGATGGATGTGAGTGTACACCCGTGCCATCCAGTGATGGATGTGGGTGTACACCCTTTGCCATCCAGTGATGGATGTGGGTGTACACCCGTGGCCATCCAGTGATGGATTGTGGGTGTACACCCGTGCCATCCAGTGATGGATGTGGGTGTACACCCGTGCCATCCAGTGATGGATGTGGGTGTACACCCGTGCCATCCAGTGGTGGATGTGGGTGTACACCCGTGCCATCCAGTGGTGGATGTGGGTGTACACCCGTGCCATCCAGTGATGGATGTGGGTGTACACCCGTGCCATCCAGTGATGGATGTGGGTGTACACCCGTGCCATCCAGTGATGGATGTGGGTGTACACCCGTGCCACCCAGTGATGGATGTGGGTGTACACCCGTGCCATCCTGTGATGGATGTGGGTGTACAACCCTGCCATCCAGTGATGGATGTGGGTGTACACCCGTGCCATCCAGTGATGGATGTGGGTGTACAACCCCGTCATCCAGTGATGGATGTGGGTGTACAACCCCGTCATCCAGTGGTGGGAGTGGGAGCAGGGATACACCCCCTTCAACCAGTGGTGGGAGCAGGGATACACCCCCGTCAACCAGTGGTGGGAGCAGGGATACACTCCCGTCATCCAGTGGTGGGAGAAGGGATACACCCCCGTCAACCAGTGGTGGGAGCAGGGATACACCCCCGTCAACCAGTGGTGGGAGCAGGGATACACCCCCGTCATACCAGTGGTGGGAGCAGGGATTACACCCCCGTCATCCAAGTGGTGGGAGCAGGGATACACCCCGTTAACCAGGTGGTGGGAGCAGGAGATACAACCCCGTCATCCAGTGGTGGGGCAGGGATTACACCCCCTTCAACCAGTGGTGGGAGCAGGGATACACCCCCGTCAACCAGTGGTGGAGCAGGGATACACCCCCGTCAACCAGTGGTGGGAGCAGGGATTACACTCCGTCATCCAGTGGTGGGAGAAGGGATTACACCCCGTCAACCAGTGGTGGGAGCAGGGATACACCCCCGTCAACCAGTGGTGGGAAGCTGGGATACACCCCCGTCAAACCAGTGGTGGGAGCAGGGATACCCCCCGTCATCCAGTGGTGGGAGCAGGGATACACCCCGTTAACCAGTGGTGGGAGCAGGGTTTACCCCCCCTTAAACCAGTGGGGGGAGCAGGGGAAAAACCCCCCCGTAAACCAGGGTGGGAGCGGGGATACACCCCCGTCAAGCAGTGGGGGGAGCAGGGATACACCCCCGTAAACCCGGGGGGGAGGGAAACCCCCCCCGTCAACCTTTGGTGGAACGGGAAATACACCCCCGTAAACCCCAGTGGGGGGAGGAGGGATTACACCCCCGGGTCAACCAGCGGTGGGAAGCGGGGATCCCAACCCCCGTAAACCCCATGGGGGGAGCAGGGATACACCCCCCTTTCAACCTGGTGGGAGCGGGGAAAATAACCCCGGTAACCCAAGGGGGGGAAAAAAGCAGGGTTTCCCCCGTCAACCAGTGGTGGGACGGGGATACACCCCGTAACCAGTGGGGGGAAAAGGAAAGGGTTTTCACCCCCCGTCCCCACTGGTTTGGGGGGAAGGGGGATAAAACCCCCGTAAATCCAGGGGTTGGGAGCGGGTACACCCCCGCCCAATCAGTGGGGGGGAGCAGAGATACACCCCCGTCCCCCCCGTGGGGGGCAGGGATACACCCCCGTAAACCCAGTGGTGGGAGCAGGGTACCCCCCCCTTTAAACCCAGTGGGGGGAAAAGCAGGGATACCCCCCGCAACCATTTGGGGGGAGCGGGGGATACACCCCCGTCAACCAGGGGTGGGAGCGGGGATAGCCCCCCCCGTCAACCAGTGGTTGGAGCAGGGAAACCCCCCCGTAAACCCAGTGGTGGGAGCGGGGATACCCCCCCGTAAACCCAATGGTGGGAGCGGGGTTTACCCCCCCGTAACCCAAGGGGTGGGAGCAGGGTTACCCCCCCCGTCAACCAGGGGGGTGGGAGCAGAGATAACCCCCCGTCATCCGTGGTGGGACCCAAAAGAAATACCCCCGTCAACCAGTGGGGGGAAGAAAGGGATACCCCCCGTCAACCATTTGGGGGGGGGCAGGGATACCCCCCCCGTAAACCAGTGGTGGGAGCAGGGATACACCCCCGTCAAAAAAGTGGGGGGAGCAGGGTTTACACCCCCGTCAACCAGGGGTGGGGGGGCAGGGTTTACCCCCCCGTCCCCGTGGGGGGAGCAGGGATACCCCCCCGGGTCAACCAGTGGGGGGAAAGCAGGGTTTCCCCCCCCCCCAACCAGTTTTGGGACTCGCAAAATTAATTTCCCCTTAAACCATTTGGTGGGGGGCGGGGATAAAACCCCCCCGTAAACCCCCAGTGGTGGGAGCAGGGATACCCCCGTCAACCATTTGGTGGGACTCGCGTACACCCCCGTCAACCAGGGGTGGGAGCGGGGAAACCCCCCCGTAAACCAGGGGGGGGAAGTAGGGATACCCCCCCGCAACCATGGGGGGAGCAGGGATACACCCCCGTAAACCCAAAGTGGTGGAGTGGGGATACCCCCCGAAAACCCCAATTGGGTGGGGGGTAGGGGATTACACCCCCAAACCCATTTGGGGGGAGCAGGGGATACCCCCCCCGTCAACCAGGGGTGGGGAGAGGGTTACCCCCCCCGAAACCCAGGGGTGGGGCAGGGTTTAACCCCCCCCCGAAAAACCAGTGGGGGAGCAGGGTTTACACCCCCGTCCCCCCGTGGGGGGAGCAGGGGGTTTAAAACCCCCCCCTTCAACCAGCCAGGGGTGGGAGCGGGTTTCCACCCCCTAAACCCCCAGTGGGGGGCGGGGAAAAAACCCCCGCCCCAACCTTGGGGGGAAGCAGGGATCCCTCCCCGTAAACCCCAGTGGTGGGAGCGGGGATACCCCCCCCGTCAACCAGGGGTTTGGGAGGGGGGTTTTTCCCCCACCGTCAACCAGGGGTTTGGGAGGGGGGAAAACCCCCGTCAACCAGGGGTGGGAGCAGGGTACCCCCCCGTCAACCATGGTGGGAGCGGGGGATACCCCCCGTAAAACCAGGGGTTTGGGGGAGAGGGATAAAACCCCCGTTAAAACCAGTGGGGGGAGCAGGGATACCCCCCAAAAACCAGGGGGTGGGAACTCGCGATACAAAACTGAAAATCACTCTTTTTTTAAATTTTTATTTTTTAAAAAAAATTGTTTTTGAAAAAAAATAAACAAATTGTTTTGCGATTTTTAAATTGGGAAAAGTCAGAGTAAAGATTGTCATGGTTTTTGGGGAAAAAAAAAAATGCCCTGGGGGGTTTTTAAAAAGATTTTGAAAGGATGTTTGTGTTGCACGTGTTACTTTGGGGGTGACGTGTTGCACTTTTTTAACAGTATGGGTGACGTGTTGCACGTGTTACAGTTTGGTGTGACGTGTTGCACGTTTTTTACAGTATTTTGGACGTTTTTGCGCGGGTTTTTTACATTAGGGCGTGACGGGGTTGCACGTTTTTACAGTATGGTGTACGTTTTGGGGCGCGTTTTTCCAGTATGGTGTACGTGTTGCGCGTGTTACAGTAGGTTTACGTAAGTGCGGTGGGGGACGTTTTGAAACTGTTACTTTATGGCGTGATGTGTTCCCCAGGGTTTTTAAAATTGTGGTGGGGCGTGTTGCACGGTTACTTTGGGGGCTGACGTGTTAAGATTTTCTTGGGAAATTTTTAGCCCCGGGGGTTTTTTTAGCCCCCCGGGATAACCCACGTTTAATTGGGGTGTGCCCTTTTCCAGGGTTTATTTACAACAAAATTAAATTTTTTAAAAAACCTAGATAAAAAAATATATTTACTTAGGGTTCTGAACCCCCCGCTTAATTTGGTTTAAAAAATTTTAAAAAAAAATTTTTCCCCGGGGGGGTTTTTTTTGAACCCCCCGGGGGTTTTTTTTGGTACCGGGGCCCCTTCCCCCTTTTAAAAAATTTTTTTTGGGTTTTTTTTTAAAAACGGCACCTTTTTTTTATTTTTTATGCTAAGGGGGGGGGGGTTTTTTTTTTAAAAAATTTTTTTAAAAAAAAAGGGGGGGGAATTTTTTTGGGTTTAAAGGGAAAAAAATTAATTGGGGTTTTAAAATTTTTTTTCCCGGGGGCCCCCAAAAAATTTTTTGGGGGGGTTTTTTTTTTTAAAAAAAAATTTTTTTTGGCCTTTTTTTTAAAAATTTTTTTTTTTTAAATTAAAAAATTTTTCACCGTGTTACAGTATGGTGTGACGTGTTGCACGTGTTACAGTATGGCGTGACGTGTTGCACGTGTTACAGTATGGTGTGACGTGTTGCGCGTGTTACAGTATGGTGTGACGTGTTGCGCGTGTTACAGTATGGTGTGACGTGTTGCACGTGTTACAGTATGGCGTGACGTGTTGCACGTGTTACAGTATGGTGTGACGTGTTGCACGTGTTACAGTATGGCGTGACGTGTTGCACGTGTTACAGTATGGTGTGACGTGTTGCGCGTGTTACAGTATGGTGTGACGTAAGTGCGGTGTGACGTGTTGTACGTGTTACATTATGGCGTGATGTGTTGCACGTGTTACAATGTGGTGTGACGTGTTGCACGTGTTACATTGGGGGTCTGACGTGTTAAGATTTTCTTCGGATTTTTAGCCCCGGAGGGTTAGCCACCCAGGATAACCCACGTGTTACATTGGGGTGTGACCTGCCACGTTATTTACAATAAAAGTTAATGAGTTTCTATAATCCTAGATAAAAAAATATATTTACTTATGCTTCTGACCTACGCTAAGTTAGGTTAGATAAGGTTTGTCAGGAAACATGAAAAGTGTTCCTGACGCGGGTCTTATTCATATGATGACCCGCAGTTGGAGCTTTTGGTCATCTGACCGTGGCCTTCCACTGGCTTACCGGTCCATCCCTTTAAAAATTATGGTTATTAGTAATAAAGTGACGTACACGGTCACTGTTCTCTATAAATGTTATTGCTATTACTACCCGCGAGTTTGGTTGGTTACTGTTAATAGCGGAGTGTGGCGGATATACTGGTAAATGGACTGTGTAGCGGCTCACAATCTTAACTACGGAGGACCTTCAAATAGTTAATTATTTCCTGAGTCGGGCCCCTGTCTGTAACATTTGATGGTTCGTGTCGCACGTGACCACAAGTATTTATTTGCATGTCATACAAGCCATTTCCTTTCTGAAATCAAAACTAATTTTTTATGGTCCTATGTTTTGCTGAATATTTTTTTAAAATTAAAATTATATAGCGTGTTGGTAGCGGGCAGTGGCGGTCATACGTCTTCCTCTCAAGTTAATATTTAGTTTTCACTAGTATAATAAATGAGAGCAGTAAGGCGGGTCAGGATCCTGACTGTTACTGAGGGCCTCGTCACATCCTATGGCTTCACAGTTTCGTGTTTCACGTAATACCTAAATTTGTCCCGTATGAACCATGTGGCAGTAGCTCCTTTTTTAAAATAATGTTAATAATAATGATTTGTAGCACTATCATCAAGTCGATATATCCTAGTTACTGATGGTGTCGGAAATAATTAACTACGTTAATTTAAAGTTTACACCTGTTAAGTTTTCACAGATGACATTTGGTTTTCGGAAAATGCATTTTGGGTTTCTCGCAAATACGAGTGAAAAAACAGTAATACGTTGTCGCAGTTGAATAATGCAGACACGAAGTAAAAAATGGTTATAGTGTTGCTGCTGTAAAATAGGGTTAACTGTCATACATCTTTCATCAGTGTGTCATGAATGATGGGTCATGTAATTTCATGCATTCCGCTTTGTAATTTTTGTTATTCTGAAAAAAGTGCCGGTCAGTTGAACCCAAGTTAGTGCTCTTATGAATTTAACATTGTGGATTGTTCTGCAGATTGTTTTATGTGCACATCTACGAGGTATGACCACAGTTATCAGTCACCCAGAGGGTAGGTGTCCTGTGTTAGCTAGGGGCTTGTGTTGGGAAGAGTTTACCCTGTACTTCACTTCCATCCATCCAACCTGATTGCCTTTCGTTCCCCAGGCTCTGTATGACCGGGTTTAGCACATTTCCATTAATAATATTTTAATAATTATAACAGTAATATAAAATTATAAAATAAGAAATTACAACAAAACACGGTAGAATTAATAATTGCAAATTTTAAAGTTGCGTTTATTTTTTGTTAAGTGTGCATAACAACTAGTCTGAATCACGCAACGCGACGGTCTGGAGTTTTGAGACTCTGACCGCGGGTTCAAATCCCGCCCGTGGTATGATTTAAAAAAGGAGGTTGTGAAATATACTGATCTAACTCGTTAGTTACGATCTCTTGTTCTAAGGAAGTATAGCTGACATGCTCTCTCCCATTGTTCTCGTCAAACTTTAATACCCCCATACCACTCCTAACCATTCGTGTATTTTTTTTTTCATTTATGTAATGATTCTTACAGTAATAACTGTATTCCTTCGTACTTCACTGTATCATGTTCAAATAAATAAATAAATAAATAAATTAGGAACAAGGTGTGGTGGAGTGCCACTTGTGACCAACCAGTAATGATATAACACCAATATGAGAGGAGCAAAGCAATAATATGATAAACTTGATGCCTGAAAAGATGTGCGCGTATTTATAGCAGTGCCGTAGTTATAGCAGTGCCGTAGTTATAGCAGTGCCGTAGTTATAGCAGTGCCACACTATGTAACGAGGCCACACTAAATAGTAGTGTCGCACTATATAATGCCATACTAAGTGCCACACTGTGGTGAAGAATGAGACACGTGCAGCGTTTGGGAATCTCTATTGAGGAAACGTTTCGCCAGCCAGTGTCTTCTTCAGTCCCCTACAAAGAAGGACGGTGAAAGATGAGAATGAGGTAATCAGTCCCTCAGCCTAGAGTCGGTGTGTTCATCAATTTTGGTTAAGTTAGGTTTGTCAGGAATCAGGACAAATGGTTTCCAGACGCGGGTCTTAGTCATATAACCGATGCCTTCTGCTGGCTTACCGGTCCACCTCTTTACAAAATATGGTTATAATTATAACTGTTAGAGTTATCAATTGATGATGTACATATGCTCGGAGAAATGGTTTATATACTGCAGTCAGGCGAGTAGAAGGCGGAGTCACCATTAGACAAATCCACTACTTGAAGTAGGTCATGCCTGTAGGTTAGGCAAGCGGAGAAGAATTCCCTGTATCTAGATCCCATGCTGTGGTAAATTTAACTCTATTGAAAATTAAATACTGAATATTTCTGAGAAACAACCGTCTAGTAGTGAAGGACATTAACTCAAAATTTTTGGATATAGTTCTTTTTCCCTCAGCTGTTGAGTGTAGTCAAGGTCCCACATAACATGCAGGTTGGTGTCTTGTCACACGTCGGCAGTGCTAGATACACTGTTCAATATATATATTCAAGGTGGACCCTCTCAGTATATATATAGCTATAATATTTATTCTTGTGCAGTTGCGGGTCTGATTGTAGTATCAAAAAAAAAAAAAAGTTTCCAGAGAAGAGAATTCAGTTAGGACAACATTTGATACAACCATTCACAGATTTATTTAGTGGCTGTAACAATTTTTCCACGGTAGCTGCTCTTGATAAAAAATATATATAAATATTTTCGAAGGTAAATAATTGAATTGGCCTTTGTTACCTGTTCTTCTGGGACAGGCATTCGCTGATGTTTTATTATAGATAACGTCAATGCTCAATATTCTACCAGTAAATTAATTGTTTCTTATAGATATTTTTATTTAGTTGACAATGAGCAAAATAATTACATCGATATCATTTACGTACATTATTTTTTATTAAGTAGGTTTTGCAATGGCAGCAGATATATTTTTGGACAAATAATAAAAAAGCATTATTTTGATTATATAATAACGTAACCCCAACCTAACCTATACTAGCCATAAAATTATCCATTAAATTAAGTTAGGTAACACTAGGTTTAGTTGTATAAACAAGGTTATTTTACATTAGGTATTAAATATAACTATCTCCCTTGCACAACTCATTTAATACTAGATAATTTACATAATTACATCCAGGGATAAATATCCTTTGAAATGGTATGATGTAGTGTTAGTAACAGAGATTCTGTAGTGTCTGTTTAAGGTTAATTATGGAAAATGTTGTCATAATTGTCTTTAAAATAATATAAATAATATTCCAAATATATTTGATTAATTGAAAAGCTTGAAAACTCCCCGAAAAGCCTAATTCTCATGAAGGTGACTATTCTTCATGTAGAAATTCTTGTATTTCCTCATTGTGGGATCCCCGTCCACCAGCACATGCATACAATACGGTACATGACAGGTTTGCATTATTACAAGTACACCGTTGAGATCTGCAAGTCGGATCACTGTCACTGGATTATATCGTGTGTTGTAGTTGTCCAGGAACAAGGGCAACATTTTCTCCAATTGTTTCTGGTACAGGTACATTAATAACATAAATATGGAATACTACAGTAGGTTTTCTTTTTTTTGGGCCCATGCTAGGCTGGGGGGAGGGGGAAGGTAGTGTAGGCTGGGTCTACTAGACTGTTTTCAACGTTCACAAGTGTGTGTAGGAGGGTGAAGGCTGGGGCTAGAGTCTTACACACTCAGATTCATTAACAACTATTTTGCAACACATGTTATCATAAGCACTGAAAAACACTATGTATATTGAAATTGAAACCAGATATACAGAAAGACTGTCAACACCAGTTGTTATTATTATAATATTGACAGTCTACCAACCCCTCAAGGAAGGTTCCTTGATGTTGGTGAGGGGCTCTTGATTTAGGGAATTGGATCTGTGCTCCAGTTCCCTGAATTAAACCTGAATGCCTTCCACATCCCCCCCCAGGCGCTGTATAATCCTCCGGGTTTAGCGCTTCCCCTTGATTATAATAATAATTGACAGTCTACCAGCAAATGTCAACAGTTACCCCAATTTTTTTTTATATATTTTATTTAAAACAGTGCATACAATATACATAGATACGTATATTAATATGATATAGATATATAAAAAGAGGCAATATCAGTGGCTCTGTTCCGGTCCACTAAGTAACACTATTCATAATTGCTCTGATATACACCTAACTACATAACTAACATTCATAATTGCTCTGATATACACCTAACTACATAACTAACACACTGCTGCAAAATACACAGTGCTTCCATCACTGTTTTTTTCATAATGTAAAATGACACAAAGCAGCTTACGATGCTAGTGACTATCCCCCCCCCCCCAACATTTACATTATTGTTATTATTATATTCAAAAAGTTGCGCTAAACCACAATGATAAACATATACTTTAACAGTTTTATATACTCCATACATTGTCATTTTAGTTTAAAAACGTTGTAATACATTAATAAATATAAGAACCTTATCAGGTCCTCCACAGAAAAAAAGAATTTTCATATTCGCAATACACTTCCACGTTTATCTTTGATCTGACACAAAATATCCCTCATCCTATGGTTTTTGTCCTTTTACTAAATACAAGATTACACAAAAAATATGCCATTTATCATTCAAAATATATTACAATATGCATGAAAAATTTTAATTATACGTATCATGAAATTTACTTAAGAAGTAATACAAATATAAACTTCTATATACATTGTACACACATGCAATTACATGTGATTATGATTCCATCGTAATGACTTGCATACTTCCCCTCCTTTTCCATAGTGCAAAAAATAAATGACACGAACACTAGACTCCACAACATCTTAAAACTATTCAAAGAACTTATAAAATACTAACAACAATTACACCTTATGACAATATATAGATAAGTACACAGTTTTACAATAATGAATGTCAACTAATATGATAACTGTACACTGGATATAAAATGACAAAAGAACATAACAACTATCAATGCTCAAAGGTTATAAATACCATGCAAACTGGATTCCAATACTTGAGTTAACATTTCACTTAGACAAAAACCCTTACAGACATATAATACACAGTTTCCTATAAACCATCAAACACAACCCCCGTGTATCACATTTAATTATCAAATACAAGTTACCCTTTAAACATCTACCTTGACCATCCCCTAAAACTCTACCACCCAAAGGTGCCCAACTGCAATCATGTCACTAACGGCTTACATTACACAGGGCAAAACCATGACGGTATGAATACCAGATTGACAATACTGACTTAGATATGTAACGAAGTGTCATATGACACTGTAGAAATTATAATTATGTGAGACAATATGTGAAAAATAAAATTTATTTTAAAACCAACACTTTTCCTTAATATATACTCTGAAGTACGCAAAAATAACTAGTGGGCAAACCCTACATGAACTCAATGTAGTTGGTATAATCCTACATTCCAAAACACTTTCTGTATCTCATCTTTAGACTTTATACTTCACATGAACTCTCCTTTAATAACTCTTTTTTAAGTACAAAGCGTGAAGTGATATAAAAACGGGCTTCACAAACCTTTCTCTCGCAATATACATGACAAACACAACCACACTTTACATACCCTTCCAATCCACACAATTTCTCTCGAAAACCTTACAACCAACTCTCCCCCCCCCTCCAAAAAACTAAAGTGACCTCTCTTAAAGAGAAAACAGTCCCTTACATATAATTAGTTCGCCAAAATAATGAGTCCATTGACTAATTTTGCGGTATGACTCCGGAAAAAGTGCTTTCCACTGTTCCCCATAAATGAGTTTATTCCTGCAGACCGTTCGATATATGCCTGCCGCAACTGCCCTAATCCTAATCTCCCCCCCCCCGTGTCCCTCATTCCCCAAGAAAAAAACAGGAAATCCGCCACTACGTACATAATAGCCCGTCTCACGTCCTCAGAGACTCCTCGTATCTCAAAAGTTAGGGCTCGCAGAATCTCTACTTTACCCCCACCCAAAAGTCTGAAAACTCTTGCCAACCACAACCGAACCTCCCCCCCCCCTTCAACTCTTCACAGAAATAAACGGTGTGAAATGGTGTTTCTGGTTCATTACAATGATCACAAGTCGCTTCCCTTACCAATCCCATTACGCGCAATGCAGTCTTGGAAGCTAAAATTCCCATTATAAATCTATAAACCAATTCTCTCACCTCGGCATCAACTAAGCTTTGAAATCATTCAATTTTTCCCCAATCATACAAGGGGTACACCGATACTCCTTGCATGGAAAACAAACCAACCATACCCCCGGCCGGGATTGAACCCGCGGTCATAGAGTCTCAAAACTCCAGCCCGTCGCGTTACGATTTCTTGAGTCACGCACTCCTTGCATGGTTTCCGTTTTCCCACTCATCTCCACCAACCGTCCTACCTTAAGTTTTTTTTTCCTCTCCAACCACTAACAACAATCTTAGTATATTCTCGCATTCACGGAAGTCCTTTCCACACCACTTTCGCGCATCCTCCATCACCCTTCCAACCCTTGCCCCTCTCACCTCCCCCTCCCTCACAAACTTGTTTTACATACAGTGCCTTTATTCTCGACTCCAGCGCCAAAGTCCCACTCCTCCTCTACGTATGTTTGACATTACCACCTCTTTACTGAGCCATGCCCTCCCAAAGCCCCAAACATAACGTAACGCCCGCCTCTGTATCTCATTTACCTCCTGCACCCTTAAAGGATACACTACAGCAACACTCCACACTTTACTATAGACCAATGTATTGATGACAATCGCCCTTTGTAGTAAGGTAACATCCCCTGCCCTTAGGCTCCGTATCCTGTTCACTACCTTTTCTCCCATCAACTCCGAGTTCCCTCGTCGAGCCTCCTGCTCATCAGCCATATATATAATTCCACAAATTTTCAGCCGGTCCGCCACTTCCCACCCAAACTCCCAAGAGTTGCACCTGTGTCTAATTTATCACCCTTCCTATCATTCTCAGTCCTTCCACACCAGTGATCAGTACAGTTGTATCGACATATCCTACCACCTCATTGAATCCTGCTTCCTCCCCATTTGAATTCCCCCCCCCCTCAACTATTTCATAAAACGGGTGCTGTATGCAAGCGAATAAAATTTGAGACAAAGGACACCTTGTCTCAGACCTTTCTCCATTTCCACAATCCTACCCAACCTACCATTTATTTGCACCTTTACCACCGCCTCAGAATACAGGATATCAGCCCACTTTACTACGTCACCGAAACCCAGACGTCTCAAACTAGCCCCCAGAAAATCCCTATTCACACAATCATATGCATTCTCTCAATCAATACCTAAAATACCACCTCCATTACAACCCTCCAAAAATTCCCTAATGCGCCCATACCCATCTCTCATGCTTCGTCCCGGAATACCCATCTGTCCCTTATGTAGTACCCCACCTACCACCTTCTTCATCCTATTTCCCAGTATCTTCGCAAAAATCTTAGTCTGTACACATTAACGATATAGCCCTGTACGCACTCAGTGTTCTTCCCTCCTGCTTTTTCCTTACCAACACAACCACACCTGTACTCTGTGTCATTCCTAACTTTCCCTCCCTTAACATACAATTCATTACTTTTACTAGACAGTCCTTAATATGATTCCATTGACCCTTATAAAAATCATTTGAAATCCCATCTATTCCCGGCGCCTTTCCAGTACTTCAACTTACCTCTTCCACTTCGTCCATACGAATCATTCCGTCCATCCCAGCCATCTCCTCCCCACACGTCCCTAAATCGTTCCCCCCCCCCACTTCCTGAAAATCATTCCCTACTTCCCCCTTCTTCCACTTTTTTTTAAACCAATAATCAGCATAATTACTCATTCCCTCTGTGATATTTAGCCTTTGCCCCTTATAATATCCTCCCAAATCCACATTGACCTCTAAGTTTAAAATAGTTGACTCTTTTTGCCTAGTCCTAAAACTTAGCAAAACACTACCCGAAGGCTTATTCCCCCACAGCACTGCCTCAATTCCCGCCCTTACCCTTGTCTCATCAAATCTTTCATTATGTATTTTCACCAACCTATCTCTGAGCTGCATTATGTTTCCGTACTGCCTTCCCTCCCCTTCCTCATAACATTCATTTAGCTGATACTCTAAATAATTTTGTAAACCATACCTCCACCTCGCCTCCTCCCGTCCCTTCCGTTTATAAAAACCCGCTATACCTGGTTTGTCCCTACCTTCCTACCATTCCAAAAGACTCGACTCCCCATCGCTAGTACACCACAAATTTCGCCACCATTCTCCAAACTCCACGCTCACCTCCTCACTCTTCACAAGTCTCGCATTCAACTTCCAAAAACCTGATTGTATCCTAATCATGCCCTCCCAATCCAGATCTGCTATAACCGCCCTATGATCAGAAAACCCCACGTCCAAAGTTCTCACTCCCAGCACACCAACCGCGTCCGTTGTATAGATCCTATATAATCGTGCGGAATAACAGCTCCTGACAAACGTAAACTCTATGCGCCATGCACCCCTCCCCCCAACATCCCTAACCCCCCACATCCTGCAAAACATTGCGTAGCGCGCCTAACACCACCCCCCCCCCTTGGCTCCATATACCCCCCCCCTGATGACACAGTTCCAGTCTCCCCCAATGACAGTGACTAAAGGTAAACCCCTGAAGTGATACATCAAAACTTCTCGTACGAAATTCTCTTTAACTCTAACAGTGCCCTCCGCATAATTATGGAAAATGATGTCATAATTGTCTTTAAAATAATATAAATAATATTCCAAATATATTTGATTAATTGAAAAAACTTGAAAACTCCCCGAAAAGCCTAATTCTCATGAAGGTGACTATTCTTCATGTAGAAATTCTTGCATTTCCTCATTGTGGGATCCCCGTCCACCACCACATGCATACAATACGGTACATGACAGGTTTGCATTATTACAAGTACACCGTTGAGATCTGCAAGTCGGATCACTGTCACTGGATTATATCGTGTGTTGTAGTTGTCCAGGAACAAGGGCAACATTTTCTCCAATTGTTTCTGGTACAGGTACATTAATAACATAAATATGGAATACTACAGTAGGTTTTCTTTTTTTTGGGCCCATGCTAGGCTGGGGGGAGGGGGAAGGTAGTGTAGGCTGGGTCTACTAGACTGTTTTCAACGTTCACAAGTGTGTGTAGGAGGGTGAAAGCTGGGGCTAGACTCTTATACACTCAGATTCATTAACAACTATTTTGCAACACATGTCATCACAAGCACTGAAAAAACATGATGTATATTGAAATTGAAACCAGATGTACAGACTGTCAGCACCAGTTATTATTATAATCTTGACAGTACCAACAAGAGTGTCAACAGTTACCCTAATTATATCATTTGATATACTACATCGGACATCATAATGCGGGTCTTGTACTTAGGACGGTCGTTTCCGCACGTATTGCCTCTAGTGTATTCTCGGTAGCTCTGTACAACGTCGAACCTAAAAAAAAAAAATTAATCTAGGTTAGCTTAACTTGAACCCATTTTTACATAGATTTAAGCAATTCACCAAAACCCTGCACTGGCGAAAGGAACTTCGAGAACGTTTCGCTCTCATAGACCATTGTCAGGTCACAACTGAATTGTTCTGGGCACGGTATTAAGACTTCTTATTCTTTATTGAACCGACAATTCCAAAATAACGTAAAAGGAGCAACTTTCGTATATCAACGTGGGATATATCGTTGTTTATCAACTGGTCTTCCCAAGCGAAAACTACACGTTGGAGGGCGGAGTCCATGATAGAAATGACTTTTTCCAATGAATGTAATGTTTCAAAAAAATATAAAATTACTAATTTGTTTAGTGCAACAGGAATTCATGAGGGAAGAAAATATTGAATTCCGGTTCGCGTGCCATCATGGTGCAGTAAAAAGAATGCTTGGAAAAAAAAACAGCACATTGATAACCCGATTGTGACGTCATAATCCGTGGAAAAACAGGAGTCTCACCCCATTTGAATTGCTGGACTGCTCGATGAAAGTTTGCATTAGAAAGCAAATGACGATAAACAGTTTGGAGTGAGGTGATAACAAGCAAGATAAAGAACGTTAAGACATCAGCACTGCTGAAAATTGGACGTTATTACTCCATAATCTGGTAAAACAAAGACAGTATTGCACGAACGGGAAACCAGGAATTCCAGGCAGGAGTCAGTGAAACGAACCCATTTTAGAACATAACGAAGGAACACTGCAGCGAGAGACAGAGTGAGATGGACACCAGTCTGTTAGTCTATCGTCATTCTATCATGCAGGAAGAGCCACAAGTCTATGGTGCATCCAACAAAAGCAGACTTGGATGTCACTACCGCCCGGCTCCGGCTGGGTTACAAATGTATCTGGCAGGTTAAATCACCACCACCCAGATGTAGACCAAACGAAATGTAAACTTTGCCAGATAGACAGTTGTCACAGCTTGCATCACTCAGAAATGTTCAAGGAATGTCAGAGTATTTTATCCAAAGTGATATATTACAAACCATTCTGGAAAAATGCCGTGACTTTGGTCACTGTACATTAAAACTTTTTTGTGTGTGCGCGCGCGCGTGTGTGACCTAATTAATGTTTGCATAAATAACTCATTACGATTGTGACCAGATATAAAGATGAAAATAGTTCATTACCTTTGTAAATTGTTCACTTGTCAAAATTTTGCGACCTAGTCCCTGGACTCGCTATGTACCTCTAATCTTTTGACTGCTGCGCACAGGATGGGTATGGGGTGCATAATAAAGATGTTAACTTTGAGCTAAGCGGCCGCCTGGTTCTTGGTAGGAAGGTCTGTTATCCACTCGCGTACCCGTCTAGTATATATTTAATTATTGTAAGGTTACCCAGATTCATTACTGCAATGATGCTGTATGGGTGTTTGTTCCACTCATCTACAACCTAACTGCCTAACCAGTACTTTCTTGTACCCTTTCTAAATTTTAAATTTCTCCAGTTTAAATCCATTGCTGCGAGTCTTGTCTTGGTTAGATATTTTCAAACGCTGTTCATATCCCCGTTATTCCTGTTTTCCATCTGAACACTTCATTAATATCTTCCCTAAGTCTGTGCCTTTCCGGAGAGTGCGAATTCAGAGCTTTCAGCCTGTGTTTGTATGAAAGGTTTCAAATAGAAATCAACCTGGTCATCCTTCTCTGCTCGTTTTCCAGTGCATTTATGTTCAGTCTGTATTGTGGAGACTTGAACTATGCAACATAATCTAAACGAGACCTTACCAAAGCTGTGTAAAAGTATGAAGTATACGCAGGAGGGAGAGATATATCATAATCTACACTTGGAAAATCTTGGAAGGAATGGTCCCAAATCTGCACACAGAAATCACTCCCTACGAAAGTAAAAGACTGGGCAGGCGATGCAAAATGCCGCCAATAAAAAGTAGGGGCGCCATTGGTACACTAAGAGAAAACACCATAAGTGTCCGGGGCCCAAAACTGTTCAACAGCCTCCCATCAAGCATTAGGGGAATTGCCAATAAACCCCTGGCTGCCTTCAAGAGAGAGCTGGACAGATACCTAAAGTCAGTGCCGGATCAGCCGGGCTGTGGCTCGTACGTCGGACTGCGTGCGGCCAGCAGTAACAGCCTAGTTGATCAGGCCCTGATCCATCGGGAGGCCTGGTCGTGGACCGGGCCGCGGGGGCGTTGATCCCCGGAATAACCTCCAGGTAACCTCCAGGTATAACCTTAGTACTTCTGTAATTTATATCTTCATATGAAACCAAGAATTCTAACAGCTAGGCCGGTGGTTCTGAACCTTGGTCACGAGGGGACGAAGCCTCATCACTGGGTATACGAGACCCCAAAATTGACCCACAGACTTACAAAGAAAAGTGTTGTATTTGTCTCTTTGAAGGTACACAAAAATTAATTCATACTCTACCGAGAAAGCTCCAAAGGCATTGAAATAAAAGTATGAGAACTTGTTTTTTGGGGGGTTCTGCTCTTTTTCTTTTTGTTATTTACATATATTTATCGTTTGGGCAATATTTTGAGGTAATTTTTTCACCATTAAATTTACAGGTTAAGAGGTGTTAGCCTGCCTCAGCACATTTTCAAGTCTAGCCTCGTCTATGGTGAGGAATTAGACACGTGTGCAACACCTGGGTATGTTTATTTGAAGACTTTTCGCCAAGCAATGGCTTCAACGCTTTAATTCATAGATTATATACGAAGACAGTAGATGATGAGGTGATCAGTCCCTCAGCCTTGGAGAACTATACCTAGAAGACAATGAAATATGACACACATCTAAGGTACAGTCACCTCACCCATAATAGTCGGCTAACATGTATAAAAGAAATGTTTATGCGATAACCAGAGAATGAAATTTGGCTTTAAACTTTTCAAGCTGGTGTATCTTAATGGAAAGTTCGAATTGGTTTTGGGCTCCGTACAGTAGAGGAAAATGTCATTTTTACTGAAATGATTGAGATATTAAAGAACAGTACCAGCACAATACAGAAATAACCCGCACATAGGAGAGAGGAGCTTACGACGACCTTTCGGTCCGACTTAGACCATTTATAAAGTCATACTTCATAAAGGAGTGACTATAAATGGGGCAAGTCGGACCGAAACGTCTTCGTAAGCTCCTCTCTCCTATGTGCGGGTTATTTGTGTATTGGGATGTTAATTTCCATAAAATACCTGGTGAAAGACTCAACTGATTGGCTTCAAATCTTTAGTGTTGATAGTTAAATGCGTAAGAATCTTATTCCTGACAAAAGCACAATTAGTTTTGCATGAATTGAGTGGACAGGGCTGGATTTATGGTAACGGGAATAAGTTTCTCCGATCATGCAGCGACCGCGTAGCATCTAGTTTGGCCTTGGTTTTATCTAAACTAGACTGTACAGATAGTCTATCTATCCCTTAGATCCCAGTTACTTTTTCTTGACGTAGAATTCATTGATTATATTTGAGTGTAGAGTTTCTTAAGTCGTCCGGGTTGAAAGCTTGTGTGCTAAGTGTCCCTTGTTTTTTTACTCTTTTCTATGGCTTTCACCGTCCTACTACTTATGGAATAACCGCTGACGGACCGCTTATCGGACACTTGCTGGGAGACAGCCAGTATTTTCACAGCAGTTATATGTAGTGCTCTTTGCCGTCATGCGCGTCAGTACCATATCCGCTTCATTGCTTCTAATTTCAGACTACTACAGTGGGTTACAAACAGTACGTGATTTAGTGCCAACATCCCATCCTGCCTGACATCTCTCTTAAACTATCACATAAGCAGACACAAATATATTGTCTTTTGTTGGCTCCATGGATATGTTGTTGATGATGATAAGCGCTCTGCACGTTGTGCAGTTTAAAATCTTCCAATCCTCCCATAGGTGGGTTTTCGATTTTCTCCCAACATCGTCTTTCGCTAGCGGCTGCTAAGTCAGTAACCAATAAATTAATTTAAAATAAATTCGCAGTTGGATTTCTGGCTATCTTTCCATCACCACTGATCTTTATGGGAAACAGCATACTCTGGGTTACGCACTGGACATAAGACTGTTTATGGGAAGATATCCAGCACTTTTCTGTGAGAACTGTAAAGTCGTGATGACACTTAAATACTAAACGTATGCATCACAGTATAAATTGTACAAAATATAGCACCAGTTGGCATACAGAAGTGCTACCTTTTGATGTCAGGGTGACTACTGTATTGCATATTTATTATTCGCATGACATGGAAAGTAAGTGTTTGTTGGTAATTAATTTCAGAAGAAAGTGTTAATCAGCAATGCTGGTTGTGTCAGACACTGAAGTCAGTGCTTTTCAATAAATGTGAATCTTACGACAGTGAAGACTACGTATCAATACTGCTACTTTATAGCCGTAAGTAGTGGTGAGCCAACGCTGATGAGGCTTGCAGTAGCTAGGGCGGTGGCTAGCGTGTCGGTCTGGAGTTATATGACTGATCGCGGGTTCTCTCCCCGCGCTTGGTCTGACCTGCTCTTCATGCCTGAACCAGGAAGAGAGTCGCCAAATAATCAGTAACGCGTACAAAATTAAAAGCCTCAATTCTTTAAGAATTGTAAAGAATATTTTACTGCAAACATTTCTTCCGAGGTAAACAACAATGGTGGGCAGAGCACGAACACGCCAGGGTGCAGAAATGTGTAACTAGTGACTGGACATTACTCGGATGAAAATCCGTGTTTGGCAGTGACACGTATCATGTAATCCACGCAGCACGGACATGTGCGTGTCCAAATAAAAAGCTGCAACCTCTGCAGCAGTGCATGTCATGGAAGGTGAGGGATAATGTGGTAAACAGCGGGAGATGCATGTAGCGTTGTGGTGAAGGATGTAAGAGAGGTGGTTCACCTGGTGAAGGATGTAAGAGAAGTGGTTCACCTTGATGAAGGATGTAAAAGAAGCGGTTCACCTTGGTGAAGGACGTAAGAGAGGTGGTTCACCTTGGTGAAGGGTGTAAGAGAAGTGGTTCACCTTGGTGAAGGATGTAAGAGAAGTGGTTCACTTTGGTGAAGGATGTAAGAGAAGTGGTTCACCCTGGTGAAGGATGTAAGAGAAGTGGTTCACCTTGATGAAGGATGTAAAAGAAGCGGTTCACCTTGGTGAAGGACGTAAGAGAGGTGGTTCACCTTGGTGAAGGGTGTAAGAGAAGTGGTTCACTTTGGTGAAGGATGTAAGAGAAGTGGTTCACCCTGGTGAAGGGTGTAAGAGAAGTGGTTCACCTTGGTGAAGGGTGTAAGAGAAGTGGTTCACCTTGGTGAAGGGTGTAAGAGAAGTGGTTCACCTTGGTGAAGGATGTAAGAGAAGTGGTTCACCTTGGTGAAGGGTGTAAGAGAAGTGGTTCACCTTGGTGAAGGGTGTAAGAGAAGTGGTTCACCTTGGTGAAGGGTGTAAGAGAAGTGGTTCACCTTGGTGAAGGGTGTAAGAGAAGTGGTTCACCTTGGTGAAGGGTGTAAGAGAAGTGGTTCACCTTGGTGAAGGGTGTAAGAGAAGTGGTTCACCTTGGTGAAGGATGTAAGAGAAGTGGTTCACCTTGGTGAAGGACGTAAGAGAAGTGGTTCACTTTGGTGAAGGATGTAAGAGAAGTGGTTCACCTTGGTGAAGGATGTAAGAGAAGTGGTTCACCTTGGTGAAGGATGTAAGAGAAGTGGTTCACTTTGGTGAAGGATGTAAGAGAAGTGGTTCACCTTGGTGAAGGATGTAAGAGAAGTGGTTCACCTTGGTGAAGGATGTAAGTGGTTCGCCTTGGTGAAGGATGTAAGAGAAGTGGTTCACCAGGTGAAGGATGTAAGAGGTGGTTCACCTGGTGAAGGATGTAAGAGAGGTGGTTCACCTTGGTGAAGGATTTAAGAGTGGTGGTTCATCTTGGTGAAGGATTTAAGAGTGGTGGTTCATCTTGGTGAAGGATGTAAGAGAGGTGGTTCATCTTGGTGAAGGATGTAAGAGAGATGGTTCATCTTGGTGAAGGATTTAAGAGAGGTGGTTCACCTTGGTGAAGGATGTAAGAGAGATGGTTCATCTTGGTGAAGGATTTAAGAGAGGTGGTTCACCTTGGTGAAGGATGTAAGAGAAGTGGTTCACCTGGTGAAGAACATACATAAGAACATAAAGGAGGAACACTGCAGCAGGCCTGATGGCCCATACTAGGCAGGTCCTTTACAATCCATCCCACTAACAAAACATTTGCCCAACCCAATTTTCAATGCCACCCAAGAAATAAGCTCTGTTAACTCTATCCACTCATATGCAAGTCCCACTCAAATCCAACCCCTCTCACTCATGCATTTATCCAACCTAAATTTGAAACTACCTATGGTTTTAGTCTCAATAACCCAACTAGGTAGACTGTTCCACTCATCAACTACCCTATTTCAAAACCAATACTTTCCTATATCCTTTCGAAATCTAAACTTGTCTAATTTGAATTCATTACTGCGGGTTCTCTCTTGCAGAGATATCCTCAAGACCTTTTCTATATCACCTTTATTAAAACCCATCTTCCACTTATACACTTCGATCGTGTCTCCCCTCATTCTTCGTCTAACAAGTGAATGTAATTTAAGGGTCTTCACCCTTTCTTCATAAGGAAGATTTCTAATGTTATGTATTAATTTAGTCATTCTACGCTGAATGTTTTCTAACGAATTTATGTCCATTCTGTAATATGGAGACCAGAACTGAGGTGCATAATGTACGTGAGGCCTTACTAATGATGTATAAAGCTGTAATATGAACTTATGTTACTTACATTTCTTGATATAAATCCCAGTAATCTGTTTGCCTTATTACGTACACTTAGGCATTGTTTATCATAACCCCCAAGTCCTTTTCGCAATCTGTATGGCTAATTTCTACATTATTTAACTTATAAGTGCTAGGGTTATGGACACTCCCGAGCTTCAGAACCTTGCATTTGTCTACATTGAACTGCGTCTGCCACTTTTCTGACCAGCTATTGAGTTTGTCTAAATCCTTTTGAAGTTCCCTGAAATCTACGTTTGAATCAATTATTCTACCTATCTTCGTGTCATCGGCGAATTTGCTCATATCACTAGTAATTCCCTCATCAAGATCATTGATATATATTATAAACAACAACGGTCCCAAGACTGATCCCTGTGGAACGCCACTTGTTACAGATCCCCAATCGGATTTAACCCTATTTATGGACACACTGCTTCCTGTCTGTGAACCATGACTCGATCCATGAGAGCACTTTTCCCCCAATGCCATGAGCTGCCACTTTCTTTAACAGTCTTTGGTGCGGAACTCTATCAAAAGCCTTAATAAAATCTAAGTAAATAATATCAAACTCTTTATTGTGATCAACAGCCTCAAAAGCTTTACTGAAGAAAGTTAATAAATTAGTCAGACAAGAATGGCCTCTCGTGAATCCATGCTGAGTATCATTAATCAGATTATGCTTATCCAGATGGGTTCTCATAATCTCAGCTATAATTGACTCTAGTAACTTGCTTATAATTGAGGTCAGGCCTATTGGGCGGTAATTTGACGGTAACGACTTGTCCCCTAACTGTAGTAGGTTGGTAGATAGCAACCGCCCAGGGAGGTACTACCGTCCTGCCAAGTGAGTGTAAAACGGAAACCTGTAATTGTTTTACTTGATGGTAGGATTGCTGGTGTCTTTTTTCTGTCTCATAAACATGCAAGATTTCAGGTACGTCTTGCTACTTCTACTTACACTTAGGTCACACTACACATACATGTACAAGCATATATATACACACCCCTCTGGGTTTTCTTCTATTTTCTTTCTAGTTCTTGTTTATTTCCTCTTATCTCCATGGGAAAGTGGAACAGAATTCTTCCTCCGTAAGCCATGCGTGTTGTAAGAGGCGACCAAAATGCCGGGAGCAATGGGCTAGTAACCCCTTCTCCCGTATAAATTACTAAATTTAAAAAGAGAAACCCTCGTTTGGATGTAAGAGAGATGGTTCACCTTAGTGAAGGATGTAAGAGAGGTGGTTCACCTTAGTGAAGGATTTAAGAGAGGTGGTTCTCCTTGGTGAAGAATGTAAGAGAGGTGTTCATCTTGGTGAAGGATGTAGGAGAGGTGGTTCATCTTGGTGAAGGATGTAAGAGAGGTGGTTCATCTTGGTGAAGGATGTAAGAGAGGTGTTCATCTTGGTGAAGGATGTAAGAGAGGTGGTTCACCTTGGTGAAGGATGTAAGAGAGGTGTTCATCTTGGTGAAGGATGTAAGAGAGGTGGTTCACCTTGGTGAAGGATGTAAGAGAGGTGGTTCATCTTGGTGAAGGATGTAAGAGAGATGGTTCATCTTGGTGAAGGATGTAAGAGAGGTGTTCATCTTGGTGAAGGATGTAAGAGAGGTGTTCATCTTGGTGAAGGATGTAAGAGAGGTGGTTCATCTTGGTGAAGGATGTAAGAGAGGTGTTCATCTTGGTGAAGGATGTAAGAGAGGTGGTTCATCTTGGTGAAGGATGTAAGAGAGGTGTTCATCTTGGTGAAGGATGTAAGAGAGGTGTTCATCTGTGAAGGATGTAAGAGAGTGTTCTGTGAAAAGAGAGGTGTTCATCTTGGTGAAGGATGTAAGAGAGGTGTTCGTCTTGGTGAAGGATGTAAGAGAGGTGTTCATCTTGGTGAAGGATGTAAGAGAGGTGTTCATCTTGGTGAAGGATGTAAGAGAGGTGTTCATCTTGGTGAAGGATGTAAGAGAGGTGGTTTCATCTTGGTGAAGGATGAAGAGAGGTGGTTCATCTTGGTGAAGGATGCAAGAGAGGTGGTTCACCTTGGTGAAGGATGTAAGAGAGGTGGTTCACTTGGTGAAGGATGTAAAGAGAGGTTCATCTTGGTGAAGGATGTAAAAGAGATGGTTCATCTTGGTGAAGGATGTAAGAGAGGTGTTCATCTTGGTGAGGATGTAAGAGAGGTGTTCATCTTGGTGAAGGATGTAAGAGAGGTGTTCATCTTGGTGAAGGATGTAAGAGAGGTGTTCATCTTGGTGAAGGATGTAAGAGAGATGGTTCATCTTGGTGAAGGATGTAAGAGAGGTGGTTCATCTTGGTGAAGGATGTAAGAGAGGTGGTTCATCTTGGTGAAGGATGTAAGAGAAGTGGTTCATCTTGGTGAAGGATGTAAGAGAGGTGGTTCATCTTGGTGAAGGATGTAAGAGAGGTGGTTCATCTTGGTGAAGGATGTAAGAGAGATGGTTCATCTTGGTGAAGGATGTAAGAGAGATGGTTCATCTTGGTGAAGGATGTAAGAGAGGTGGTTCATCTTGGTGAAGGATGTAAGAGAGGTGGTTCACCTTGGTGAAGGATGCAAGAGAGGTGGTTCACCTTGGTGAAGGATGCAAGAGAGGTGGTTCACCTTGGTGAAGGATGTAAGAGAGGTGTTCATCTTGGTGAAGGATGTAAGAGAGGTGGTTCATCTTGGTGAAGGATGTAAGAGAGGTGGTTCATCTTGGTGAAGGATGTAAGAGAGGTGGTTCATCTTGGTGAAGGATGTAAGAGAGGTGGTTCATCTTGGTGAAGGATGTAAGAGAGGTGGTTCATCTTGGTGAAGGATGTAAGAGAGGTGGTTCATCTTGGTGAAGGATGTAAGAGAGTGGTTCATCTTGGTGAAGGATGTAAGAGAAGTGGTTCATCTTGGTGAAGGATGTAAGAGAGGTGTTCATCTTGGTGAAGGATGTAAGAGAGATGGTTCATCTTGGTGAAGGATGTAAGAGAGGTGGTTCACCTTGGTGAAGGATGTAAGAGAGGTGTTCATCTTGGTGAAGGATGTAAGAGAGATGGTTCATCTTGGTGAAGGATGTAAGAGAGGTGGTTCATCTTGGTGAAGGATGTAAGAGAGATGGTTCATCTTGGTGAAGTATGTAAGAGAGGTGGTTCATCTTGGTGAAGGATGTAAGAGAGGTGGTTCACCTTGGTGAAGGATGTAAGAGAGGTGTTCATCTTGGTGAAGGATGTAAGAGAGATGGTTCATCTTGGTGAAGGATGTAAGAGAGGTGGTTCATCTTGGTGAAGTATGTAAGAGAGGTGGTTCATCTTGGTGAAGGATGTAAGAGAGGTGGTTCATCTTGGTGGAAGGATGTAAGAGAGGTGGTTCATCTTGGTGAAGGATGTAAGAGAGGTGGTTCATCTTGGTGAAGGATGTAAGAGAGGTGGTTCATCTTGGTGAAGGATGTAAGAGAGGTGGTTCACCTTGGTGAAGGATGTAAGAGAGGTGTTCATCTTGGTGAAGGATGTAAGAGAGGTGTTCATCTTGGTGAAGGATGTAAGAGAGATGGTTCATCTTGGTGAAGGATGTAAGAGAGGTGGTTCATCTTGGTGAAGGATGTAAGAGAGGTGGTTCATCTTGGTGAAGGATGTAAGAGAGATGGTTCATCTTGGTGAAGGATGTAAGAGAGGTGGTTCATCTTGGTGAAGGATGTAAGAGAGGTGTTCATCTTGGTGAAGGATGTAAGAGAGGTGGTTCACCTTGGTGAAGGATGTAAGAGAGATGGTTCATCTTGGTGAAGGATGTAAGAGAGGTGGTTCATCTTGGTGAAGGATGTAAGAGGGTGTTCATCTTGGTGAAGGATGTAAGAGAGGTGGTTCACCTTGGTGAAGGATGTAAGAGAGATGGTTCATCTTGGTGAAGGATGTAAGAGAGGTGGTTCATCTTGGTGAAGGATGTAAGAGAGGTGTTCATCTTGGTGAAGGATGTAAGAGAGGTGGTTCACCTTGGTGAAGGATGTAAGAGAGATGGTTCATCTTGGTGAAGGATGTAAGAGAGGTGGTTCATCTTGGTGAAGGATGTAAGAGAGGTGGTTCATCTTGGTGAAGGATGTAAGAGAGGTGGTTCATCTTGGTGAAGGATGTAAGAGAGATGGTTCATCTTGGTGAAGGATGTAAGAGAGGTGGTTCACCTAGGTGAAGGATGTAAGAGAGATGGTTCATCTTGGTGAAGGATGTAAGAGAGGTGGTTCATCTTGGTGAAGGATGTAAGAGAGGTGTTCATCTTGGTGAAGGATGTAAGAGAGGTGGTTCACCTTGGTGAAGGATGTAAGAGAGATGGTTCATCTTGGTGAAGGATGTAAGAGAGGTGGTTCATCTTGGTGAAGGATGTAAGAGAGGTGTTCATCTTGGTGAAGGATGTAAGAGAGGTGGTTCACCTTGGTGAAGGATGTAAGAGAGATGGTTCATCTTGGTGAAGGATGTAAGAGAGGTGGTTCATCTTGGTGAAGGATGTAAGAGAGGTGGTTCATCTTGGTGAAGGATGTAAGAGAGGTGGTTCATCTTGGTGAAGGATGTAAGAGAGATGGTTCATCTTGGTGAAGGATGTAAGAGAGGTGGTTCATCTTGGTGAAGGATGTAAGAGAGGTGGTTCATCTTGGTGAAGGATGTAAGAGAGGTGTTCATCTTGGTGAAGGATGTAAGAGAGGTGGTTCATCTTGGTGAAGGATGTAAGAGAGGTGGTTCATCTTGGTGAAGGATGTAAGAGAGGTGGTTCATCTTGGTGAAGGATGTAAGAGAAGTGGTTCATCTTGGTGAAGGATGTAAGAGAGGTGGTTCATCTTGGTGAAGGATGTAAGAGAGGTGGTTCATCTTGGTGAAGGATGTAAGAGAAGTGGTTCATCTTGGTGAAGGATGTAAGAGAGGTGGTTCATCTTGGTGAAGGATGTAAGAGAGGTGGTTCATCTTGGTGAAGGATGTAAGAGAGATGGTTCATCTTGGTGAAGGATGTAAGAGAGGTGGTTCATCTTGGTGAAGGATGTAAGAGAGGTGGTTCATCTTGGTGAAGGATGTAAGAGAGGTGTTCATCTTGGTGAAGGATGTAAGAGAGGTGGTTCATCTTGGTGAAGGATGTAAGAGAGGTGTTCATCTTGGTGAAGGATGTAAGAGAGGTGTTCATCTTGGTGAAGGATGTAAGAGAGGTGTTCATCTTGGTGAAGGATGTAAGAGAGGTGGTTCATCTTGGTGAAGGATGTAAGAGAGGTGGTTCATCTTGGTGAAGGATGCAAGAGAGGTGGTTCACCTTGGTGAAGGATGTAAGAGAGGTGGTTCACCTTGGTGAAGGATGTAAGAGAGGTGGTTCATCTTGGTGAAGGATGTAAGAGAGGTGGTTCATCTTGGTGAAGGATGTAAGAGAGGTGGTTCATCTTGGTGAAGGATGTAAGAGAGGTGGTTCATCTTGGTGAAGGATGTAAGAGAGGTGGTTTCACCTTGGTGAAGGATGTAAGAGAGGTGGTTCATCTTGGTGAAGGATGTAAGAGAGGTGGTTCACCTTGGTGAAGGATGTAAGAGAGGTGGTTCATCTTGGTGAAGGATGTAGAGAGGTGGTTCATCTTGGTGAAGGATGTAAGAGAGGTGGTTCATCTTGGTGAAGGATGTAAGAGGAGGTGGTTCATCTTAGTGAAGAATGTAAGAGAGGTGGTTCATCTTGGTGAAGGATGTAAGAGAGGTGGTTCATCTTGGTGAAGGATGTAAGAGAGGTGGTTCACCTTGGTGAAGGATGTAAGAGAGGTGGTTCATCTTGGTGAAGGATGTAAGAGAGGTGGTTCATCTTGGTGAAGGATGTAAGAGAGGTGGTTCATCTTGGTGAAGGATGTAAGAGAGGTGGTTCATCTTAGTGAAGAATGTAAGAGAGGTGGTTCATCTTGGTGAAGGATGTAAGAGAGGTGGTTCATCTTGGTGAAGGATGTAAGAGAGGTGGTTCACTTAGTGCTAAGGTGACACCTTTACAACCATGTGTGTGTTCTGGTGGTTCAGGTTCACTACTTGTTAAATTGTTGCAATGTGGCCATACCACAGTGTATGGTGTGACCTTGTAGTGTGGCGGCATTCTTATTGTATCTGTACATGTGACCTTTGTGATACCATACAAGTGTGTGGTGTGACCTTAATAGTGTGTTGTGGGGTGACCTTGGAACAGTGACGTGACCTTGCAAGAGTAATGATGTGACCTTGCAACATTGCAGTGTGACCTCGCAACTGTGTAGCATGTGAACTTTCAACAATGTGTAGTGGCGTGACTTGCAACAGTGTATAGTGGTCTGACCTTGCAACAGTGTACAGTGGTGGAACCTTTCAGCAGTGTATAGTGGTATGACCTTACAGCCGTGTGCGGTGGCGTGTCCTTAGAAATAGAGGATATTTATTTCATTATCGTAAGGTCATCGTCTGTTTGACCTTAAACATAAACGTTAAGATCCAACATAGAATACCAGATGTTCTCTTGTTTCAAGGAGCAACAGAAGTTGACATCTTTACCACCCATGACGAATTAGTCCTCCTCAATAATGGAAGCAATATTATTAATCAATTTCCAGAGAGTGATGGAGCCTGCCTCGTCGTGACGAGGTGAAGGCCGCCAGCCACGGAGGCAGGCTGACACACCCTGCAACAACCTGTGTAACCTGTCTGATAGACAAGATCTGAGAGAGAGCCGCTGGGACGATCACCTGGAACTACATAACCAGAGTATTTCATAATTTCTGCTCACACAGTGTTACAGTGGTCTAGTGTTACAGTGGTCTAGTGTTTCAGTGGTCTCGTGTTGCAGTGGTCTAATGTTACAGTGGTCTGATGTTTCAGTGGTCTAGTGTTACAGTGGTCTAGTGTTACAGTGGTCTAGTGTTACAGTGGTCTAGTGTTTCAGTGGTCTCGTGTTCCAGTGGTCTAATGTTACAGTGGTCTGATGTTTCATTGGTCTAGTGTTACAGTGGTCTGATGTTTCAGTGGTCTAGTGCTACAGTGGTCTAGTCCTACAGTTCTCTAGTGTTGCAGTGGTCTAGTGTTGCAGTGGTCTAGTGTTGCAGTGGTCTAGTGTTGCAGTGGTCTAGTGTTACAGTGGTCTAGTGTTGCAGTGGTCTAGTGTTGCAGTGGTCTAGTGTTGCAGTGGTCTAGTGTTACAGTGGTCTAGTGTTTCAGTCGTCTAGTGTTACAGTGGTCTAGTGTTTCAGTGGTCTAGTGTTACAGTGGTCTAGTGTTTCAGTGGTCTAGTGTTTCAGTGGTCTAGTGTTACAGTGGTCTAGTGTTACAGTGGTCTAGTGTTTCAGTGGTCTAGTGTTTCAGTGGTCTAGTGTTGCAGTGGTCTAGTGTTTCAGTGGTCTAGTGTTACAGTGGTCTAGTGTTTCAGTGGTCTAGTGTTTCAGTGGTCTAGTGTTTCAGTGGTCTAGTGTTTCAGTGGTCTAGTGTTTCAGTGGTCTAGTGTTACAGTGGTCTAGTGTTACAATGGTCTAGTGTTACAGTGGTCTAGTGTTTCAGTGGTCTAGTGTTTCAGTGGTCTAGTGTTACAGTGGTCTAGTGTTTCAGTGGTCTAGTGTTACAGTGGTCTAGTGTTACAGTGGTCTAGTGTTACAGTGGTCTAGTGTTTCAGTGGTCTAGTGTTACAGTGGTCTAGTGTTTCAGTGGTCTAGTGTTACAGTGGTCTAGTGTTACAGTGGTCTAGTGTTACAGTGGTCTAGTGTTTCAGTGGTCTAGTGTTTCAGTGGTCTAGTGTTGCAGTGGTCTAGTGTTTCAGTGGTCTAGTGTTACAGTGGTCTAGTGTTTCAGTGGTCTAGTGTTACAGTGGTCTAGTGTTACAGTGGTCTAGTGTTTCAGTGGTCTAGTGTTACAGTGGTCTAGTGTTACAGTGGTCTAGTGTTTCAGTGGTCTAGTGTTACAGTGGTCTAGTGTTTCAGTGGTCTAGTGTTAGTGGTCTAGTGTTACAGTGGTCTAGTGTTACAGTGGTCTAGTGTTTCAGTGGTCTAGTGTTTCAGTGGTCTAGTGTTGCAGTGATCTAGTGTTTCAGTGGTCTAGTGTTACAGTGGTCTAGTGTTACAGTGGTCTAGTGTTTCAGTGGTCTAGTGTTTCAGTGGTCTAGTGTTTCAGTGGTCTAGTGTTTCAGTGGTCTAGTGTTTCAGTGGTCTAGTGTTACAGTGGTCTAGTGTTACAGTGCGTAATGAAGATGTTTGCTTCATAACTAGAAAATAAGGTAAAATTCGTTACTAGTTATATATTAGATAACTGTTACATAGCAACACGTGCCTTGGTTACTGTTACATAGCAACACGTGCCTTGGTTACTGTTACATAGCAACACGTGCCTTGGTTACTGTTACATAGCAACACGTGCCTTGGTTACTGTTACATAGCAAAAACGTCCCTTTGGGTTTTACTGTTACATAGCAACACATGCCTTGGTTAGTTACATAGCAACACGTGCCTTGGTTACTGTTACATAGCAACACATGCCTTGGTTACTGTTACATAGCAACACGTGCCTTGGTTACTGTTACATAGAACCCCGCCTTGTTCTGTTAAACAACACGTCCTTTGGGTTTTCGTTACTAAAACCACGTCCCTTGGGTTTACTGTTACATAGCAAACTCCTTGGTTATTTTACATACAAAAAACTCCTTGGTTCGTTAATAAACACTCCCTTGGTTACGTTCATGCAACCGTATTGGGTTACTTTTTACAAGAACACTGCCTTGGTTACTGAAACAGAAACACGTGCCGGGTTTACTTTTTTATGCAACACGGCCTTTTTTATGTTACATAAAACACTGCCTTGGTTACTTTTAATAAAACCTGCCGGTTCTGTTTACCAACACCCGGGGTTTTCGTTACATAGAAAAATGCCTTGGTTACTGATACATAGCAACACTCCCTTTGGGTTTTACTGTTACTAAAAAATGCCTTGGTTACTGTTAAAAGCAACACTGCCTTGGACTGTTACATAGCAACACGGCCTTTGGTTACTTTTACTACCATCAGGCCCTTGGTTACTTTTACATACCAACCTGCTTGGTTTACTGTTACATCCCAACACGGCCTTGGTTTTTTTTACATAAAACCCTCCCTTTGGGTTACTGTTACATACACACGTCCCTTTGGGTTACGTTACATACAACACGTCCCTTTGGGTTACTGTTACATAAAACACTCCTTTGGGGTTACTTTTTACATAGCAACAGGGCCTTGGTTATGTTCTAGCAACACGTCCCTTTGGGTTATGTTACGCCCTTGCCGGCGCCAAATGCCGGATGAAAAAGGGGCCTTGGTTTTAATTTACCATCACGTGCCTTGGTTACTGTTACTTTACCAACACGTCCTTGGTTATGTTACTACCACACGTCTTGGTTACTGTTACAACCAACAGTGCCTTGGTTAGTTACATAGCAAACGTCCTTGTTACTGTTACATAGAAAAAGGGACAAAAACACGGTTTTACTGTTCATCCCCAACAGGGGCCGGGTTATTGTTACATAGAAACGTGTTTTTGGTTTTCTGTTACATCCCAACGTGCCTTGTTCTGTTACATGCAAGATGCCTTGGTTACTGTTACATACAAACGTGCCTTTGGTTCTTTTAAATAGCAAACGTGCCTTGGTTACTTTAAATAGCAAACTGCCTTGGTTACTTTTACATGCAAAACGTCCCTTGGTTATGTTACATAGCAAACGTGCCTTTGGTTACGTTACATAAAACAGGCCTTGGTTATTTTCATAGAACACGGCCTTGACGTTACATGAAACACGTCCCTTGGTTCTGTTAATAGCAAACGTGCCTGGTTACGTTACATAGAAAACACGTGCCTTGGTTACTGTTACATAGCAACACGTGCCTTGGTTACTGTTACATAGCAACACGTGCCTTGGTTACTGTTACATAGCAACACGTGCCTTGGTTACTGTTACGTAGCAATACGTGCCTTGGTTACTGTTACATAGCAACACGTGCCTTGGTTATGACTAGCAAACTGCCTTGGTTACTGTTACATAGCAAACACGTGCCTTGGTTACTGTTACATAGAAACACGTGCCTTGGTTACTGTTAATAGCACACGTGCCTTGGTTATGTTAATACCAACACTGCCTTGGTTACTTACTTACAAACGTGGGGGGGTACTGTTTACATAGCAAGACGTGCCTTGGTTAGTGTTACATAGCAAGACGTGCCTTGGTTACTGTTACATAGCAACACGTGGCTTGGTTACTGTTACATAGCAACACGTGCCTTGGTTACTGTTACATACCAACACGTGCCTTATTTTACTGTTACATAAAAACACGTGCCTTGGTTACTGTTACATAGCAACACGTGCCTTGGTTACTGTTACATAGCAACACGTGCCTTGGTTACTGTTACATAGCAACACGTGCCTTGGTTACTGTTACATAGCAACACGTGCCTTGGTTACTGTTACATAGCAACACGTGCCTTGGTTACTTTTACATAGCAACACTTTGCCTTGGTTACTGTTACATAGCAACACGTGCCTTGGTTACTTTTTACATAGCAAACGTGCCTTGGTTACTGTTACATAGCAACACGCCCCTTGGTTACTGTTACATAGCAAAACGTGCCTTAGTTACTGTTAATAGCAACACGGGGGCCTTGGTTACGTTACCTAGCAACACGTGCCTTGGTTACTGTTACATAGCAACACGTGCCTTGGTTACTGTTACATAGCAACACGTGCCTTGGTTACTGTTACATAGCAACACGTGCCTTGGTTACTGTTACATAGCAACACGTGCCTTGGTTACTGTTACATAGCAACACGTGCCTTGGTTACTGTTACATAGCAACACGTGCCTTGGGTTACTGTTACATCCCAAACACGTGCCTTGGTTCTTTTACCTAGCAACACCTGCCTTTGGGTTTACTGGTTACATAGCAACACCTGCCTTGGTTACTGTTAAAATAGCAACACGTGCCTTGGTTACTTTTACATAGCAACACGTGCCTTGCTTACTGTTGCATAGCAACACGTGCCTTGGTTACTGTTAACATAGAAAACAGTGCCTTGGTTACTGTTACATACCAACACGTGCCTTGTTACTTTTACATAGCAAGACGTGCAGTGGTTATTTGTTACATAGCAACACGTGCCTTGGTTACTGTTACATAGCAACACGTGCCTTGGTTACTGTTACATAGCAACACGTGCCTTGGTTACTGTTACATAGCAACACGTGCCTTGGTTACTGTTACATAGCAACACGTGCCTTGGTTACTGTTACATAGCAACACGTCCCTTTGGGTTTACGTTACTAGCAACACGTCCCTTTGGGTTTTACTGTTACTAGCAACAGGTGCCTTGGTTACTGTTACATAGCAACACGGCCTTGGTTACTGTTACATAGCAACACGTGCCTTGGTTACTGTTACATAGCAACTCGTGCCTTGGTTACTGTTACATAGCAACACGTGCCTTGGTTTCTGTTACATACCAACACGTACCTTGGTTACTGTTACATACCAACACGTGCCTTGGTTACTGTTACATAGCAACTGATATATTGAAACTCGGTTGTTCTGTACAAGGAGACAGGGACCTTACAAGGATGGAGGCAGGGACCTTCCAAGGATGGAGGCAGGGACCTTACAAGGATGGAGGCAGGGACCTTCCAAGGATGGAGACAGGGACCTTACAAGGATGGAGACAGGGACCTTCCAAGGATGGAGACAGGGACCTTACAAGGATGGAGACAGGGACCTTACATGGATGGAGACAGGGACCTTACAAGGATGGAGGCAGGGACCTTCCAAGGATGGAGACAGGGACCTTACAAGGATGGAGACAGGGACCTCACAAGGATGGAGGCAGGGACCTTACAAGGATGGAGACAGGGACCTTACAAGGATGGAGACAGGGACCTTACAAGGATGGAGACAGGGACCTTACAAGGATGGAGGCAGGGACCTTACAAGGATGGAGACAGGGACCTTACAAGGATGGAGACAGGGACCTTACAAGGATGGAGACAGGGACCTTACAAGGTGGAGACAGGGACCTTACAAGGATGGAGACAGGGACCTTACAAGGATGGAGACAGGGACCTTACAAGGATGGAGACAGGGACCTTCCAAGGATGGAGACAGGGACCTTCCCAAGATGGAGGCAGGGACCTTACAAGGATGGAGACAGGTACCTTACAAGGATGGAGACAGGGACCTTACAAGGATGGAGACAGGGACCTTACAAAGATGGAGACGGACCTTACAAGGATGGAGACAGGGACCTTACAAGGATGGAGACAGGGACCTTACAAGGATGGAGACAGGGACCTTACAAGGATGGAGACAGGGACCTTACAAAGATGGAGACAGGGACCTTACAAGGATGGAGACAGGGACCTTACAAGGATGGAGACAGGGACCTTACAAGGTTGGAGCCCAGGGACCTTACAAGGATGGAGACAGGGACCTTAAAATGATGGAGACAGGGACCTTACAAGGATGGAGGCAGGGACCTTACAAGGATGGAGACAGGGACCTTACAAGGATGGAGACAGGGACCTTCCAAGGATGGGGGACAGGGACCTTACAAGGATGGAGACAGGGACCTTACAAGGATGGAGACAGGGACCTTACAAGGATGGAGGCAGGGACCTTACAAGGATGGAGACAGGGACCTTACAAGGATGGAGGAGGGACCTTACAAGGATGGAGACAGGGACCTTACAAAGGATGGAGACAGGGACCTTACAAGGATGGAGACAGGGACCTTACAAGGATGGAGGCAGGGACCTTTCAAGGATGGAGGCAGGGACCTTACAAGGATGGAGGCAGGGACCTTACAAGGATGAGGACAGGGACCATTACAAGGATGGAGGCAGGGACCTTACAAGGATGGAGACAGCGACCTTACAAGGATGGAGACAGGGACCTTACAAGGATGGAGGCAGGGACCTTACAAGGATGGAGGCAAGGGACCTTACAAGGATGGAGGCAGGGACCTTACAGGATGGAGGCAGGGACCTTACAAGGATGGAGACAGGGACCTTACAAGGATGGAGGCAGGGACCTTACAAGGATGGAGGCAGGGACCTTACAAGGATGGAGACAGGGACCTTACAAGGATGGAGGCAGGGATCTTACAAGGATGGAGACAGGAACCTTACATGGATGGAGACAGGGACCTTACAAGGATGGAGGCAGGGGCCTTACAAGGATGGAGACAGGGACCTTACAAGGATGGAGGCAGGGACCTTACAAGGATGGAGGCAGGGGACCTTACAAGGATGGAGACAGGGACCTTACAAGGATGGAGGCAGGGACCTTACAAGGATGGGGCAGGGACCTTACAAGGATGGAGGCAGGGACCTTACAAGGATGGAGACAGGGACCTTACAAGGATGGAGGCAGGGACCTTACAAGGATGGAGGCAGGGACCTTACAAGGATGGGGGCAGGGACCTTACAAGGATGGAGACAGGGCCCTTTTACAAGGATGGAGACAGGGACCTTACTGGGATGGGAGACAGGGACCTTACTAGGATGGAGACAGGGACTTACAAGGATGGAGACAGGGACCTTACTAGGATGGAGGCAAGGACCTTACAAGGATGGAGACAGGGACCTTACAAGGATGGAGACAGGGACCTTACAAGGATGGAGGACAGGGACCTTACAAGGATGGAGGACAGGGACCTTACTAGGATGGAGGCAAGGACCTTACAAGGATGGAGACAGGGACCTTACAAGGGTGGAGACAGGGACCTTACAGGGTGGAGACAGGGACCTTACAAGGATGGAGACAGGGACCTTACAAGGATGGAGACAGGGACCTTATTAGGATGGAGGCAAGGACCTTACAAGGATGGAGACAAGGACCTTACAAGGATGGAGACAGGGACCTTACAAGGATGGAGGCAAGGACCTTACAAGGATGGAGGCGGGGACTTTACAAGGATGGAGACATGGACTTTACAAGGACGGAGACAGGGACCTTACAAGGATGGAGGCAGGGACCTTACAAGGATGGAGACAGGGACCTTACAAGAGGGATGGAGACAGGGACCTTACTAGGATGGAGGCAAGGACCTTACAAGGATGGAGACAGGGACCTTACAAGGATGGAGACAGGGACCTTACAAGGATGGAAGGCAGAGACCTTACAAGGATGGAGGCAGGGACCTTACAAGGATGGAGGCAGGGGAACCTTACGAGGATCGAGACAGGGGACCTTACAGGGATGGAGGCAGTGACCTTCAAGGATGGAGACAGTGACCTTACAAGGATGGAGACAGGGACCTTACAAGGATGGAGAGAGGGACCTTACAAGGATGGAGACAGGGACCTTACAAGGATGGAGGCAGGGACCTTACAAGGATGGAGACAGGGACCTTACATGGATGGAGGCAGGGACCTTACAAGGATGGAGACAGAGACCTTACATGGATGGAGACAGGGACCTTACAAGGTTGGAGACAGGGACCTTACAAGGATGGAGGCAGGGGCCTTTACAAGGATGGAGCGGGACTTACAAGGATGGGGACATGGACCTTACAAGGATGGAGGCAGGGACCTTACAAGGATGGAGGCAGGGACCTTACAAGGATGGAGGCAGGGACCTTACAAGGATGGAGACAGGGACCTTACAAGGATGGAGACAGGGACCTTACAAGAATGGAGGCAGGGACCTTACAAGGATGGAGGCAGGTACTTACAAGGATGGAGGCAGGGGCCCTTTTACAAGGATGGAGACAGGGACCTTACAAGGATGGAGACAGGGACCTTACAAGGATGGAGGCAGGGACCTTACAAGGATGGAGCAGGGACCTTACAAGGATGGAGACAGGGACCTTACAAGGATGGAGGACAGGGACCTTACAAGGATGGGGGACAGGGACCTTACAAGGATGGAGACAGGGACCTTCCAAGGATGGAGACAGGGACCTTACAAGGATGGAGGCAGGGACCTTACAAGGATGGAGACAGGTACCTTACAAGGATGGAGACAGGGACCTTACAAGGATGGAGACAGGGACCTTACAAAGATGGAGACGGACCTTACAAGGATGGAGACAGGGACCTTACAAGGATGGAGACAGGGACCTTACAAGGATGGAGACAGGGACCTTACAAGGATGGAGACAGGGAACCTTACAAAGATGGAGACAGGGACCTTACAAGGATGGAGACAGGGACCTTACAAGGATGGAGACAGGGACCTTACAAGGTTGGAGACAGGGACCTTACAAGGATGGAGACAGGGACCTTAAAATGATGGGGGACAGGGACCTTACAAGGACTGGAGGCAGGGGACCTTACAAGGATGGAGACAGGGACCTTACAAGGATGGAGACAGGGACCTTCCAAGGATGGAGACAGGGACCTTACAAGGATGGAGACAGGGACCTTACAAGGATGGAGACAGGGACCTTACAAGGATGGAGGCAGGGACCTTACAAGGATGGAGACAGGGACCTTACAAGGATGGAGGCAGGGACCTTACAAGGATGGAGACAGGGACCTTACAAGGATGGAGACAGGGACCTTACAAGGATGGAGACAGGGACCTTACAAGGATGGAGGCAGGGACCTTTCAAGGATGGAGGCAGGGACCTTACAAGGATGGAGGCAGGGACCTTACAAGGATGGAGACAGGGACCATACAAGGATGGAGGCAGGGACCTTACAAGGATGGAGACAGCGACCTTACAAGGATGGAGACAGGGACCTTACAAGGATGGAGGCAGGGACCTTACAAGGATGGAGGCAGGGACCTTACAAGGATGGAGGCAGGGACCTTACAAGGATGGAGGCAGGGACCTTACAAGGATGGAGACAGGGACCTTACAAGGATGGAGGCAGGGACCTTACAAGGATGGAGGCAGGGACCTTACAAGGATGGAGACAGGGACCTTACAAGGATGGAGGCAGGGATCTTACAAGGATGGAGACAGGAACCTTACATGGATGGAGACAGGGACCTTACAAGGATGGAGGCAGGGGCCTTACAAGGATGGAGACAGGGACCTTACAAGGATGGAGGCAGGGACCTTACAAGGATGGAGGCAGGGACCTTACAAGGATGGAGACAGGGACCTTACAAGGATGGAGGCAGGGACCTTACAAGGATGGAGGCAGGGACCTTACAAGGATGGAGGCAGGGACCTTACAAGGATGGAGACAGGGACCTTCAAGGATGGAGGCAGGGACCTTACAAGGATGGAGGCAGGGACCTTACAAGGATGGGGGCAGGGACCTTACAAGGATGGAGACAGGGACCTTACAAGGATGGAGACAGGGACCTTACTGGGATGGAGACAGGGACCTTACTAGGATGGAGACAGGGACCTTACAAGGATGGAGACAGGGACCTTACTAGGATGGAGGCAAGGACCTTACAAGGATGGAGACAGGGACCTTACAAGGATGGAGACAGGGACCTTACAAGGATGGAGACAGGGACCTTACAAGGATGGAGACAGGGACCTTACTAGGATGGAGGCAAGGACCTTACAAGGATGGAGACAGGGACCTTACAAGGGTGGAGACAGGGACCTTACAAGGGTGGAGACAGGGACCTTACAAGGATGGAGACAGGGACCTTACAAGGATGGAGACAGGGACCTTATTAGGATGGAGGCAAGGACCTTACAAGGATGGAGACAAGGACCTTAAAAGGGATGGAGACAGGGACCTTACAAGGATGGAGGCAAGGAAACCTTACAAGGATGGAGGCAGGGACTTTACAAGGATGGAGACATGGATTTTACAAGGACGGAGACAGGGACCTTACAAGGATGGAGGCAGGGACCTTACAAGGATGGAGACAGGGACCTTACAAGGATGGAGACAGGGGACCTTACTAGGATGGAGGCAAGGACCTTACAAGGATGGAGACAGGGACCTTACAAGGATGGAGACAGGGACCTTACAAGGATGGAGGCAGAGACCTTACAAGGATGGAGGCAGGGACCTTACAAGGATGGAGGCAGGGACCTTACGAGGATCGAGACAGGGACCTTACAGGGATGGAGGCAGTGACCTTCCAAGGATGGAGACAGTGACCTTACAAGGATGGAGACAGGGACCTTACAAGGATGGAGAGAGGGACCTTACAAGGATGGAGACAGGGACCTTACAAGGATGGAGGCAGGGACCTTACAAGGATGGAGACAGGGACCTTACATGGATGGAGGCAGGGACCTTACAAGGATGGAGACAGAGACCTTACATGGATGGAGACAGGGACCTTACAAGGTTGGAGACAGGGACCTTACAAGGATGGAGGCAGGGGCCTTACAAGGATGGAGGCAGGGACTTTACAAGGATGGGGACATGGACCTTACAAGGATGGAGGCAGGGACCTTACAAGGATGGAGGCAGGGACCTTACAAGGATGGAGGCAGGGACCTTACAAGGATGGAGACAGGGACCTTACAAGGATGGAGACAGGGACCTTACAAGAATGGAGGCAGGGACCTTACAAGGATGGAGGCAGGTACCTTACAAGGATGGAGGCAGAGACCTTACAAGGATGGAGACAGGGACCTTACAAGGATGGAGACAGGGACCTTACAAGGATGGAGGCAGGGACCTTACAAGGATGGAGACAGGGACCTTACAAGGATGGAGACAGGGACCTTACAAGGATGGAGACAGGGACCTTACAAGGATGGAGACAGGGACCTTACAAGGATGGAGACAGGGACCTTCCAAGGATGGAGACAGGGACCTTACAAGGATGGAGGCAGGGACCTTACAAGGATGGAGACAGGTACCTTACAAGGATGGAGACAGGGACCTTACAAGGATGGAGACAGGGACCTTACAAAGATGGAGACGGACCTTACAAGGATGGAGACAGGGACCTTACAAGGATGGAGACAGGGACCTTACAAGGATGGAGACAGGGACCTTACAAGGATGGAGACAGGGACCTTACAAAGATGGAGACAGGGACCTTACAAGGATGGAGACAGGGACCTTACAAGGATGGAGACAGGGACCTTACAAGGTTGGAGACAGGGACCTTACAAGGATGGAGACAGGGACCTTAAAATGATGGAGACAGGGACCTTACAAGGATGGAGGCAGGGACCTTACAAGGATGGAGACAGGGACCTTACAAGGATGGAGACAGGGACCTTCCAAGGATGGAGACAGGGACCTTACAAGGATGGAGACAGGGACCTTACAAGGATGGAGACAGGGACCTTACAAGGATGGAGGCAGGGACCTTACAAGGATGGAGACAGGGACCTTACAAGGATGGAGGCAGGGACCTTACAAGGATGGAGACAGGGACCTTACAAGGATGGAGACAGGGACCTTACAAGGATGGAGACAGGGACCTTACAAGGATGGAGGCAGGGACCTTTCAAGGATGGAGGCAGGGACCTTACAAGGATGGAGGCAGGGACCTTACAAGGATGGAGACAGGGACCATACAAGGATGGAGGCAGGGACCTTACAAGGATGGAGACAGCGACCTTACAAGGATGGAGACAGGGACCTTACAAGGATGGAGGCAGGGACCTTACAAGGATGGAGGCAGGGACCTTACAAGGATGGAGGCAGGGACCTTACAAGGATGGAGGCAGGGACCTTACAAGGATGGAGACAGGGACCTTACAAAGGATGGAGGCAGGGACCTTACAAGGATGGAGGCAGGGCCCTTACAAGGATGGAGACAGGGACCTTACAAGGATGGAGGCAGGGATCTTACAAGGATGGAGACAGGAACCTTACATGGATGGAGACAGGGACCTTACAAGGATGGAGGCAGGGGCCTTACAAGGATGGAGACAGGGACCTTACAAGGATGGAGGCAGGGACCTTACAAGGATGGAGGCAGGGACCTTACAAGGATGGAGGACAGGGACCTTACAAGGATGGAGGCAGGGACCTTACAAGGATGGAGGCAGGGACCTTACAAGGATGGAGGCAGGGACCTTACAAGGATGGAGACAGGGACCTTACAAGGATGGAGGCAGGGACCTTACAAGGATGGAGGCAGGGACCTTACAAGGATGGGGGCAGGGACCTTACAAGGATGGAGACAGGGACCTTACAAGGATGGAGACAGGGACCTTACTGGGATGGAGACAGGGACCTTACTAGGATGGAGACAGGGCCCTTTAAACAAGGATGGAGACAGGGACCTTACTAGGATGGAGGCAAGGACCTTACAAGGATGGAGACAGGGACCTTACAAGGATGGAGACAGGGACCTTACAAGGATGGAGACAGGGACCTTACAAGGATGGAGACAGGGACCTTACTAGGATGGAGGCAAGGACCTTACAAGGATGGAGACAGGGACCTTACAAGGGTGGAGACAGGGACCTTACAAGGGTGGAGACAGGGACCTTACAAGGATGGAGACAGGGACCTTACAAGGATGGAGACAGGGACCTTATTAGGATGGAGGCAAGGACCTTACAAGGATGGAGACAAGGACCTTACAAGGATGGAGACAGGGACCTTACAAGGATGGAGGCAAGGACCTTACAAGGATGGAGGCAGGGACTTTACAAGGATGGAGACATGGACTTTACAAGGACGGAGACAGGGACCTTACAAGGATGGAGGCAGGGACCTTACAAGGATGGAGACAGGGACCTTACAAGGATGGAGACAGGGACCTTACTAGGATGGAGGCAAGGACCTTACAAGGATGGAGACAGGGACCTTACAAGGATGGAGACAGGGACCTTACAAGGATGGAGGCAGAGACCTTACAAGGATGGAGGCAGGGACCTTACAAGGATGGAGGCAGGGACCTTACGAGGATCGAGACAGGGACCTTACAGGGATGGAGGCAGTGACCTTCCAAGGATGGAGACAGTGACCTTACAAGGATGGAGACAGGGACCTTACAAGGATGGAGAGAGGGACCTTACAAGGATGGAGACAGGGACCTTACAAGGATGGAGGCAGGGACCTTACAAGGATGGAGACAGGGACCTTACATGGATGGAGGCAGGGACCTTACAAGGATGGAGACAGAGACCTTACATGGATGGAGGACAGGGACCTTACAAGGTTGGGAGACAGGGACCTTACAAGGATGGAGGCAGGGGCCTTACAAGGATGGAGGCAGGGACTTTACAAGGATGGGGACATGGACCTTACAAGGATGGAGGCAGGGACCTTACAAGGATGGAGGCAGGGACCTTACAAGGATGGAGGCAGGGACCTTACAAGGATGGAGACAGGGACCTTACAAGGATGGAGACAGGGACCTTACAAGAATGGAGGCAGGGACCTTACAAGGATGGAGGCAGGTACCTTACAAGGATGGAGGCAGAGACCTTACAAGGATGGAGACAGGGACCTTACAAGGATGGAGACAGGGACCTTACAAGGATGGAGGCAGGGACCTTACAAGGATGGAGGCAGGGACCTTACAAGGAGGAAGTGAGGGACCTTACAGGGACGTAGGGTGTGCGTGCTTGCTTACACTAAGATAGCTTCAGTGATGCAGACCACCTGGTCCACAGTGTCTGTCACACTGACACCAGCCGTGTTGTTCGCTGTGTGTGTGTGTGTGTGCGTGCGTGTTACACTGACACCAGCTTTGTTGGAAATAAGTCACTTGGTCTGACTTTTTGGGTTATCCAAGGTTCTCTGCACATATACCGTTATGTATGAAAATCTGTAAATGTATTTGTGTATACCTGAATGAACTTACTGAGAGACCAACAGCCAGAGTCGAACACAGACATACAGACAAACGGACACACGCAGGCATGCACACGTACGTACGTGTATTTGTCACCACAACAACACAGTGTTTCACTACACCTCATGCATGTGCCTTAAATAATTGAACTAAAGTTAGACGCTGTTTTGTTTTGTTGTTCAATAACAAGTTGCTGATCAAATGTGGAAAAAGGCACTCACAACTGATTTAATAAATAATTTTGTATATATATATATATAATATATATATATATATATATATATATATATATATATATATATATATATATATATTATATATATATATATATATATATATATGTATGTCTCATAAACATGCAAGGTTTCAGGTACGTCTTGCTACTTCTACTTACACTTAAGTCACACTACAGATACATGTACAAGCATACATATACACACCCCTCTGGGTTTTCTTCTATTTTTCTTACTAGTTCTTGCTTTACCTCCATGGGGAAGTGGAACAGAATTCTTCCTCCGTAAGCCATGCGTGTCGTAAGAGGCGACTAAAATGCCGGGAGCAAGGGGCTAGTAACCCCTTCTCCTGTATATATTACTAAATTTAAAAGGAGAAACTTTCGTTTTTTCTTTTGGGCCACCCCGCCTCGGTGGGATACGGCCGGTTTGTTGAAAGAAAGAATATATATATATTATATATTATATATATATATATATATTTATATATATATATATATATATATATATATATATATATATATATATATATATATATATATATATTGACGTATCTACGTGTTTAAGCAGTTCAGTAATGCCTTTTCTTGCTCTGTACATTCTTTTGCTTTCTCTTTATGTATTTGATCTTTTAGGTTTTCTCAGTGATACGTATTTAATGCAGAACTTGTATGATTGTGTTATATTACAACATGTAAACAATGTACTAGTAGTGCTTGTAACTTACACCCACAGTTCTGTTACCATATGTGATATAAACCATTTCCATATGTAAACAGTTTATGGATGCTGTGTGCCAATACTTCACCCACCGCCCTCTGCCAGTCACCCAGCGTGTGGGACATTGTACACAAGGGATCCTACATGAACTCATCACACTGTGTGGGTTGGGGTTCCTCCCCAGTGGCTGTAAGCTTTACATTACTGGGGAGAATGTTGCCGCAGTGGGAACATTTACACGATAATGCCATTATTGAATTGGTAGTTAGTTGGCGTATTGAGGCTAGGCGGGGAGGAATGAGCAGCAGAGAGGCGGGGAGGAATGGGCAGGAAAGGATAGATGAAGAGATTATTCCACTACCAAGCTGTTGTCAGCAGATAGCTTTAATTTCAAAAATTTGCTGTAATGTAAGTTACAAGGACGGTTGAGTTTTGTTCGCCAGGAAATGAAGGAGTAAATGAATGAAATTGATCAAAGGATTGACAAGAGTAGGAAGAATGGGATTAGGATAAACGAAAACATTGAAGTAAGGAAAATGGTGTACAGCTAGAGGTGACAAGCGATACACTTGTGCAACATTTGGGTATCTTTTTCTGGAAACGTTTCGCCACGCAGTGGATTCTTCAGTCCAAGGGGAGGAAAGGTGGATGAGGAGGAATTTGAGATTAGTACCTCAGCCTGGAGTCGATGTGTTTAGTCCATCAATCTTGAAAAGTTCAGCATATTCTGCACTTTACAAGACTGATGGACTCAACACATGGACTCCAGGCTGAGGGGCTGATTACCTCAAACCCTTCCTAATCATTCACCTTTCTCTGTATTGGACTGAAGAAGTCACTGTGTGGCGAAACGTTTCCAGAATAAAGATATCCAAATGTTACACAAGTGTCTCATTTATCAACTTGTCGATTTTTTAAACCATTTGTTCACAGTAATAAGTAAGAGTGTATAAGAAAAAATTCTTTTATTTTTGAAAGTATGGTACTTTGCTGTTACCTCTGTCATCTCTCCACTTTTGTTTGAAAGCTGTGTTTACTTTCCAGAAGGAAGGTGCAGAGAACCTGCTATATACATCTAGCATGGCAGAAAGTGTAGCTGAGGATTCGTCATCGTGATTTATGAAATGCCTCTTCTCTGGTATACGACTTTAGTTGCAGTGTTTGCCTTGGGACTTAATGTTGTGAAGGCCGGAGTTGTAGTCTGCCTTATGAGTTGAATGTTTTCCCATTTATACTTTGTGGAGAGTTGGTTACGCCGTGGTGCTTATACCTTAGTTTAGTTCCGCATTAATTCACATTCAGAATAGAGTTAGTTCCTGGGAACATGTATAGGGTCTGGAACATTCCAAGCCTCATCCACCTCCGGCAAATTTCTGAAGCTTCTAGGCATTAGGAACTTCTGCTTGTGTATAAATAATATAAGTTCCTGTTGAAGAGTCATCCTTCGAATTGAATAAGGTGCATCCTCTCTCATAACTCGTATTATTATACTAGATAGTGAAGGGCTCCTCCATGGCTGGTGTGTCCATCTTTCATTGTTAACAGTTGTTTCAGTGTTTTATTCATGTAGATGATCCACATGCACCCTGTTATTGCAGTTAAGATTGGCTACAAATCTGAGAACCCTGTTTTGCATTGTTGGTAGAGTTGTAATATTTGTCCTTGTGGTTTGGGCCAGGGAAGTAATGTTGTATGCCATTAGAGGAGGGATCAGCATTCTACGAAGATGTATATGGATGTGGTCCGGGGCTGATTAAAACCTGTGCAGTGTGGCCAGCTAGCCGCACCTGTTTTTTGTATTAACGTTTCTAGTGGAATGCAGTGACCTATGGGCATATCCCTGAGGGTTAATCCGCCTGCATTTTCAATTGAAATTATTTGAGTAGTCTCTGGATTGGTGGCTATTCTTCACTTTCTTTCCCAACTGGTTGTGCGATTAAGTTCATCATTGTTCTTCCTAACTACTACCGCATACATTCGTTAGCTTCGACCTGTAAGATTCGACGTTATCACGTAAGTGATATAATCAGCAAACTGATTAATGATGTATCATAATCTGCTGGGAGAGGAAGGTCATATACTTATAGAAGAGTGCAATACGATCACAGTGAACAGGTGATATCACATAGTTCCTTGGTAATGTGAGAGGTCACGAAAGCGCCTGGCACTTCACTTACTTTTTTTTCACCGTGGTTGTTCTGCTTATGGAAGAGTATATGGGTAAGACATGATCCCTGAGGGACTCCTTCTGTTGGGGTGTAAAATGCACCTGATTGCTTTTGTTGAAGCGAGAAGTAATAGTTCCATTTGAAAGGAAATTATATATCAGTGGTAGAAGCATCCAATTATGACCTGGAATAGTTAACTGAAAATGAACTCCAACCATAAGCTGTTAGAGGCCTTACTCACCTCCCTCGCTGCTATGAGAACAATCTGTCCCTAGTTATGCGTATATCATGTTGTGTCGCTCTATGATCTCTCCAAATTGTTTTCCGCTGTATTAGTTGTGATATTTCATATAATAGAGTATTATCAATATTTTTTTTCCACTTGCCTGTTGTTTTCACCAGGAAATTAGGTCGATAGTTGCTGAGTATATGGTGGTTGTTGCCTGGCTTTGGTATATAGATCATTAACGCTGTTTTGAGGACACTGGGTCGAGATCGTGTTGCTAGAATATAGTCAGGAAACAAGATAGTGTCTCCTGACACGGGTCTTCCAGGATCATCCACTCAGAGATTAAGCACCCGCTGGTTGAACTCTGCTGGGTGTATGACGATGATAGTGATAACCTGACGTGAAATATTGTTACTCTATATATGATAAAAATCAGCCAAGGAGATACTCCACACTGGTTATAGCAGTGAAAAATGGAAGCAGGTTAAACGTTTTGCACTCTTGATAAGACTGCTGTTCCTGTCTTTATCTCCAGAACATTTAAGAAGACAGGTAATTTTTATAGTATACAACTTGCGTTCATTAATAGTCCTTAATCCTGTCTCATTAATTTCCCCTGGAGTAGTAGTTGAGAGACCTTCCCCACACACTGTGTGTGTTTTCTAGAAGCATAATAAAAGACCTTCAAACATTGATACCTTCTGCCTTGCTTTAGAGAATTTCCCCTCCTATCTGTTGCTGTCTTGGAACATTGCTTAGCTCCTGACGACGCACGAGAGTGCGAAAGATCTAGAGTTAAAGATTTCTATCCCCATGTGGGTTGTTGTGCATGCGTATACTCACTGTATCATGTATATCCTCCTCAAGACTTTGGTTATCCCACTTGGTTTTCTTAGCAAATTCGTTCTTTTTTTTCAAGTGTTCTCCGAGTCTTCCAGTTTTTTAGCTGATTTTTTTCACTGCAATGTTTGAGCTTCTTTTTATTTTGCTTGTCATCTATTGTTATCTCAAACTTCTTCCAATGTGTAGCTTTATATCTGCCATTACTTGTCATCATGATCCTGGGTTGACTCATTCACTGCCACAAACTCTCTGCCTCACTGTTCCCTTCTGAATGGAGTATTTTTGCTTAATTGGTTTAACGAGTCTCAACATGATTACTTTCACTATAGATTTCATCATGTTTTGTGTTGCATGTTTCAACATGCATTATATACATTGTACGTTGGAGGTATTGTCAGAACAAGTTTCAACATGTGGTATCTTTACATTTTCTTATTTGACTTGTCCTAACATGTTAAATGATTTGTAGAGAATATCAATATTGTTTTAATTATGAAGAGAGACATCAGTGTTGTTGTAATAAGACATAATATACAGCATTAGCAGTACGGTACAATATTCACTAAGAAAGTATATAAAAGTACAGTAGAGAACTGTGCAGTGCACAGTATTGTATTGTACAGATCAGAAAGATTTCGGTTAATTTGTTCTATCAAGTATAAATCCGTCAGTATAAAGTATAAAAGTTTAACGAAAAAAAAATAATCGTTTATAAAAGCATTGTATTCAGTAAGAAAATTGAAAAAAATGAAAATAAAACATTTTTCCAAACAAATGTTTTTATAAAAACCTGAACTCCCTTTTTTTAACCTTTTTTTTTTTTACCCTGAGATGTTGTGAGGAAAATACCGATAATGCAATGCTGTATTAACACTAACACTGCAAGAATGTGAAGTTGTTGAAGGAATTAACCATAGAAGGTGGTTCCTTTTTGCAGGGGATAAGGGTCTTGATCCAAGCCTTGAGATCCACCCTCTGAGTTGGATCAAGTCTAGTTATCTCCTATTTCTGATGCTTTGTATAACCCCTACAGGTTTAGCGCTGCAATAAATATATAAATGAATAAGAGGGAGGGAGGGAGAGGTAAGTAGGTAATGGTACATGAACAAAGATATAAAAAGTGAGTGTCAGTGTTTACACTGAAGCAAGGTGTTCTTCAGAATAAGAGCAGGATGGAAGAAGTGGGTACTAGCGAGTGTTGAGTACCTGCAGGCCAGAGGGGTTCTATTATGTGACTTTGTAAATGGTCCAAGTCGGACCGAAACGTTGTCGTAAGCGCGCCTCTCCTATGTGCGGGTTATTTGTGTATCGTTCCAGTCACGGTGTTGTGCCTTTGTGTATTTTAATGAAAGTTTACTAGGGTGATAACAGAACTTCGTTTCCGTGTTTGTAGACGATGCAAAGTTAGTGACGAAGATAAAAATGGGAGATAACGAAAAAATCACACGAGATCTTTTGATAAACTGCAAGAATGATAAAGCAAGATATTAATTAGTTAAGTGCCAACAAATGTACAGCAGTAAAAGTTAAAGCTGACGTACTGAGCCAAAAAGTGTAGTATGGGAGGAAAACTACTGTAAGAGCCTCAGATAATAGACTTGAGGGTGACATCACTTCGAGCACATTTCCTAACTGCTGATTTTTGCAATTTATATTGCTTTGTAATGTAATGTGAGATATACCAGTATTTTTATACAGGGGAGGAACCGGTAAAGCAGAGGAAGATGTCTCTCATATGATCAATAGTGCCACTGAGATAATCATTATATTACTAAGACGTGTATAATGAGAAACTGTTGTATGTGTCTTAATGTATATAATAATAATGTCTATCTTAACAGTCACCTGTATTATGAACATGTGTAGGACTATCCAGTCTTCTCTTATAGGCAGCTGTATCGTGAATATAGCTCTTTTCATGCCTCTTACAGGCAGTTGTATTAGGAACACCGTACTACTCAACCCTCTCTTACAGGCAGTTTTATATATTAAATTATTCCTGATGTAGGTGTACTGTGAAGTGCAGACTATCAGTCTTGAGCCTAAGAAATAAAATATATTCACCCACCTTACCCACATGAGTTGATCTCGACTGCTTTTGTTCCTCTCTGATTTATAACCTCCTCAGTGCCACACCGTCTTGTAATTCCATCAGTGGTGGTTCTCTGCACTATACTCACGACACACATTGATCTCCGACACATTTACACTGCCTCTTACCTCCTGCTTGCTACAACATTACTTGACCATGCTTCACAAGTGGCCTCGCCTCTGTGTTCATATATAATGACATTTCTTCTTTCTTTGACAATTTTTCTCTTTGCTTCTTTCCATCTACAAACTCAACATTGATGCAGTAATTTTACTATGTTATGCTGTGCTATATACCTTTACTTTCTCAGTATAGGGGGGTCCCGTGGCTCGGTTGGTAATGCGCTCGGTTCACACACTGAGTGTCTGGGATTCAGTCACAGGTACGGGTGGAAACGTTGGGCATGTTTCCTTACACGTGTTGTCCCTCTTCACCTAGCAGTAAGTAGGTACCTGGGTATTAGTCGACGGGTGTGAGTGGCATCCCGGGGGATGGTAGTATTCCTTAGATAGGACTGAGGCTTTGAAATGAGCTGAGGTAGGATAACGGCTCTTAGCAGCAATTAGCCTGTAAAATTGATTTGTGTAAAAAAAAATGTATGTACTTGAAAGTATGTCAGTGCGTCATAGGATAAAACCCTCGTGGAGACAAAAGAGGAAGAATTTGTATGCTTCGTCTTCATCATGAATCTACTGAAGAGAACCTCAGTTGGAGGTCAAAATACACATACTGCATTCACAAATAACCCGCACATAGGAGAGAGGAGCTTACAATGACGTTTCGGTCCGACTTGGACCGAAACGTCGTCATAACTTCCTCTCTCCTATGTGCAAGTTATTTGTGTATTGTTCCGGTCACGGTATTGTGCCATTTTGTTCTTTTCACATACTCTATGTTGGTGTTCATGTGGGTTTTGTTCCACCGTTGACGAGTCTGAATTTCACTCATATATGCTAATCGAAATGCATAGTTTTTCTCTATCTTCATAAGCTTTCTTTAAACCCTTGTTTCTACATACCTTTGTAAATTTTTTTTCTTTTTTTTTTGTGTGTGTGTGTTCGCTTACATCATTTTTATTACATATTCTCAAATTCCTCTAAGTTTGCTTTCTATAATCTCCCAGTCACATTATCTTCCATAAACATCGCTTGGAACAACTTTCACTTAAATACAGCTTCATTACCTTCTAAGACCACACATCCCTAACATAAACATCATTCACTCGCCTTACAACACCATCTGTAAGACATTCAGTATCTGTAAATAAACATTCGCAGATATGTCAAACAGTGTAGTAAAGTTCCCCTCGTAATGGTTACCTTCAGTCATCCTCGCTAACACGGTCTTCAGTCATCGTAATGGTTACCGTCAGTCACCCTCGCTAACACGGTCTTTAGTCATCGTAATGGTTACCGTCAGTCACCCTCGCTAACACGGTCTTTAGTCATCGTAATGGTTACCGTCAGTCATCTTCGCTAACACGGTCTTCAGTCATCGTAATGGTTACCGTCAGTCACCCTCGCTAACACGGTCTTTAGTCATCTTTAAGGTTACCGTCAGTCACCCTCGCTAACACGTCTTCAGTCATCATAATGGTTTACCGTCAGTCACCCTCGCTAACACGGTCTTCAGTCATCGTAATGGCTACCGTCAGTCACCCTCGCTAACACGGTCTTCAGCCATCGTAATGGCTACCGTCAGTCACCCTCGCTAACACGGTCTTCAGTCATCGTAATGGTTACCGTCAGTCGCCCTCGCTAACACCGGTCTTCAGCATCGTAATGGCTACCGTCATCACCTCGCTAACACGGTCTTCAGTCATCGTAATGGTTACGTCAGTCACCCTCGCTAACACGGTCTCAGTCATCGTAATGGTCACCGTCAGTCACCCTCGCTAACACGGTCTTCAGTCATCGTAATGGTTACCGTCAGTCACCCTCGCTAACACGGTCTTCAGTCATCGTAATGGTTACCGTCAGTCACCCTCGCTAACACGGTCTTCAGTCATCGTAATGGTTACCGTCAGTCGCCCTCGCTAACACGGTCTTCAGTCATCGTAATGGTTACCGTCAGTCACCCTCGCTAACACGGTCTTCAGTCATCGTAATGGTTACCGTCAGTCACCCTCGCTAACACGGTCTTCAGTCATCGTAATGGTCACCGTCAGTCACCCTCGCTAATACGGTGTTCAGTCATCGTAATGGAATCTCTTTCATTTGCTTATAACTGCCTCGCCTCGACTCATAACAGTCTAAAAAAACTTGAAAGTAGTTATTACATCCCAGCTGCTTGTTCCATCCCAGCTGCACGTTCCATCCCAGCTGCACGTTCCATCCCAGCTGCACGTTCCATCCCAGCTGCACATTCCATCTCAGCTGCACGTTCCATCCCAGCTACTTGTTCCATCACACACGCGTCTCTCTTCAGTCATGACATATTGGTATCATCACGTATATTTAAAGCAGGCAGCTTGATGCTCGTGATGGGATCTTGATTTAAGAAATTTGAGTTAGTTCCCTGATTTCCTCCCAGGTCCTCTGACTCCTACAGGTTTAGCGCTTCCCCATTAATAAAATAACAGTGGTTTCCTTCAACCTCCCACTGACTCATCTCCACTGACATGAGCGTCAGAGAGTACCAGTACGCAGTCATGATCTCCCCTCAGTCTCTCTGACATGTACGTCTACTAGTACAAGTAGTCATGATCCCACCTCAGTCTCTCCTCTGACATGTGCGTCAGAGTCCACATAGTCCAGTATGATATTCCTGACTTTACTAATCATACTTTAAATACTAATGTTTTACATTAGGTCTTTGTACAAGGAAGAAAGACCGAGTGTTGACCTGTGTTGTCACTCCACGTCATGCATGTCTGAGGAGTGTTGACCTGTGTTGTCACTCCACGTCATGCATGTCTGAGGAGTGTTGACCTGTGTTGTCACTCCACGTCATACACGTCTGAGGAGTGTTGAGCTGTGTTCCTCTGTGTTGTGTTCCCTCCACGTCAGGCACACCTGAGTGAGGTTCACGACTGCTACACCTCTAGCAAACTTCATGCTGGTGAGGGGCTCTTCATCCAAGGAATTAAACTTGCCCTTCCCTTCCTTGAATGGAGCCTAAATGCCTTCCAGTCTCCTAAGCGCTGTATGACCCCTGTAGGTCATACAGCGCTTAATATTTTTTTTTATTGACATCGGCCGTTTCCCACCAAGTCAGAGTGGCCCGAGAAAGAATACTGTCATCACTGTCTTGCCAGAGGCGCGCCTGCACTACAGTTATAAAACTGCAACTTATCAACACCCCACTTCAGAGTGCAGGCACTGAAGGAAGGGTGCTAATGTTCGTGTGGTTTACTCTCAGTATTTGCTGAATGACACTTGAACCGTTGTTGCTTTATTGAAGTACGTTTTAACTAAGTCTCCCTGGTATTGTACACCAGGTAAGGTAGCACTGCTCGTGTCGGTGGTGTGGTGAGCGTTTTTATGACGATGTGTGGTGGTTCTGTGTCATTCTTGTAGAAGTTAAACGTCTTTCCTACGTCATATGTCTGTCGAGTTTCCTTGAAACACACTTAGCTTTCCTGTTACTGTGACCTTCCAAATGGATCCCCGAGTAATATTGGATCGTTCTGCAAACTATGAAACTAAGGTGATTGTCAGGTACCTGAGGCCGGTTGAAATAGTGACCCAACGCCTTCCCTGGAAAACATACCAACATAAGAAAGGACCTAACACTGCTGCAGGCCTACTGTCCCGTACAAAGCAGGTCTTTCTCAAACCCAAACACTTTAACAAAAATATTTGTCCAACCTATTTTCAGTGCTACAAACATTACCTCTGCTCACCTTTGAGCTTGGACCACAACACATTGGAGATTTACTAGTGGTTCATGAAACAAATAGCAAAATGGTCAGACTTGCTCTATCACTTACAAAACCCATGATTTTTTCCTCACTTTGTTACGAGTCCGGCAGGTAGACTCCAATTAATGTACATAATGATTTCTGACACGTATCATAAGCAGATTGCATTCCAGCCCAAATTGTTTGAAAATTTCTGTGACCTACTTTTTCACTGAGTCTTGACCTCCGCCGGCCCATAACTCTCGTTCCATGTATTGATCGTGTAGTGAGAGTTTGAGTGAATACAGTTTCCCAAGCCATCAGACTACCACAGCTACAGAATATTGACAACACAGCTGAGTGGTAATGATAGTTACATAAACCACAACGTGAACATCAAAATGGTATACAATACCGACAGGTTGGTAGGTAAGACACGTCCCTTTCAGATCCTTTGGATCTGAAAGGGACATGACCTCTCAGTGGCTACATTCTCACTACTACTACTGTGCACCTCTCCTTCCGACAGTATTTAAGTCTCTTCACTGTCGCTTGATCTTCAGATAGTTCCTGGCTATGGAACTGAACTTCTCCAGGCTGAGGGACTGACAACCTCAAATTCTACGACTTCAAGGGTGATGGACTGATTACATCGTCTTCACATCTCTACTGTTCCTGCCTACTTCCTGTATTCGACTGAAGAAGCCTACTGTGTAGGTGAAACGTTTCGGAATAAAGTTGCCTAATTGTTGCCTATGTGTCTTACCTACCATAAACCACAACAGGAATTTTTGCAGGATTTTATTGCCAGTGACAGAAGTGTGTTTATTAAACAGCCGTAGTGGCGAGGGGTTACTAAACAGCCTATTGGCGAGGAGTTACTAAACAGCCTATTAGCGAGAAGTTACTATACAGCCTATTAGCGAGGAGTTACTATACAGCCTATTAGCGAGGAGTTACTAAACAGCCTATTAGCGAGGAGTTACTAAACAGCCTATTGGCGAGCAGTTACTAAACAGCCTATTGACCAGGAGTTACTAAACAGCCTATTGGCGAGGAGTTACTAAACAGCCTATTGACGAGGAGTTACTAAACAGCCTATTAGCGAGGAGTTACTATACAGCCTATTAGCGAGGAGTTACTATACAGCCTATTAGCGAGGAGTTACTATACAGCCTATTAGCGAGGAGTTACTATACAGCCTATTAGCGAGGAGTTACTATACAGCCTATTAGCGAGGAGTTACTATACAGCCTAGTGGCGAGGAGTTGAAGTTGCTTCCAGCGGCGGGTCACGTAACTAGAAATCTTTGTACGTAAGTCTCATGAATTTTTCAAACATAAGAATTGATTTTAGTTGTAATAACAAAGCTTAAACGATTTCATTAGTACAAAGGTGGACAGTTACAACCTAGTGCTAGCCACTGATTAAATTTGAATAATCCACTGAGAATACTGCATTTTAAACTAAGGTATTCTCCAGAACCTTGGGTATATTCTCAGTATGCGTTCCACATTTACGTAACTCGTGCTTGCTCTGTGGTGCGATTTCAGGTTTTTCATGATGTAATTGTATCGGAATTGAAGTCAAGCAGTTCAAAATTATATAATTTCATTCAGCTTCAATTACTAATTGATTTAAACCAGGTAGCATGACACGTGGCGGGTTTGAGTAACACAACAGTAGCAGCTGGACGTTGCTTACCTTATACTTTCCTTATACATAGTTCATGTCTGCTAACTAATCAGATTATCAAAATTTTGCTAAAGATCTCAGACGGGACACGTTCCACAGTTAAGTTGATCGCAAGTTGGTTGGTCCTGTCATCCCTTGGTCTGTTTCTTCTGCTTTTTAGTCTTAAGGTCGGTATTGGAATGTAATATTTGATCATACCGGGTCTATCAGGGAAAGCTTCAGAAGTTACCTCGGTATTCCCTTGTATGTATTTGTTATGTAGATCAAACTACATAACACTACATATAGAAATGATCTTTAATTTTTAAAGGGGTGTACGGGAAAGTCAGTGGGAGGCTTCGGTCAGATGACCAAAATCTCCAGTGGCGGGTCATCGTGCGGCTGAGACCCGCGTCAGGTAACACTTGTCCTGTGATGAATGGATTTGAATCCCGTCAAGTTGAAGAATTGAAATACTTATGCAACATATGGGAATCTTTATTGAAAAAACTTTTCGCCACACGATGGCTTCATCAGCCTAGTACAAAGAAGGAAGGTATAAGGAGAGGAGGAGTTTGAGGTAATCAGTCCCTCAGCCTGGCATCGATGTGTTTCGTCCATCACTCTTGTAGGAAGTACAGCATAGGACCAGAGAGGTGGCTTATATACTGCAGTCAGGCGAGTCGAAGCAGGAGGAGGCGGGATCAAAGTAGGACCTGCCACTGGTGTAAGTAGGTTTTCTGACAGATGTCAGACACTGCAACATCATGGGATCTTGATACAAAGAATTCTTTAACACTTGTTCAACCTTTGGACGAAGACCTACTTACACTAGTGGATGGTCCCACTGTGATACTGCCTCCTGTTTCGACTCACCTGACTGCAGTATATAAACCACCTCTCTGGCCCTATGCTGTACTTCCTACAAGAGTGATGCACGAAACATCGATTCCAGGCTGAGGGACTGATTACCTCAAACTACTCCTCTCCTTACACATTTCTGGTTTGTACTGGGCTGATGAAGCCACTGTGTGGCGAAACGTTTCTTCAATAAAGATTCCCATATGTTGCATAAGTGTCTCAGTTCTTCAACACTTGTCCTGTTTCCTGCCAACTCTTACCTAACCTAATCTATATAACATTGTTAGGGTTCTAGTCTCTAGCTATTTCAATAAAAAAAAGACTTATCCTTATGATTCATATAAGTGCATTTTTTTTGTGAGCATTGATTTTTGCATTCCAGTTTATGTTCAGCGTGACCTTCACGATACAATGGCGTTCTGTTTATTTAGAAAAGTTGTACTGCCTATTCTTTATAGGTTTCTCCATGCAGCTTACCTTCGCATGACATGCAAGTATTTATTTCAAAGTTACCTCAACCACTTCGTCTGTTAGGAGATTTTAATTACCATCATTTGTTCGGTGAAGTGTGATTGTTACTCCGGTGGAGACAAGTTTTCCCTTACACCCTTCAGACTCTACATATCTTTAACTTGTATGTACGGAACCTCGGACTCGTACTCTCCCGTGTAACAGGTATTTCGTCGTGATGCACTTTGGTTGGTTAGTAATAAACACTCTGCAAGATAAGGCTTATTTCTCGATTGTTCTCACCTTTTATTCCTGCCCCCATCCCCCAACCGCTGCCCATGGCCTGGTGGCTAAAGCTCCGCTTCACACACGGAGGGCCCGGGTTTGATTCCCGGCGGGTGGAAACATTTCGACACGTTTCCTTACACCTGTTGTCGTGTTCACCTAGCAGCAAATAGGTACCTGGGTGTTAGTCGACTGGTGTGGGTCGCATCCTGGGGGACAAGATTGAGGACCCCAATGGAAATAAGTTAGACAGTCCTCGATGACGCACTGACTTTCTTGGGTTATCCTGGGTGGCTAACCCTCCGGGGTTAAAAATCCGAACGAAATCTTAACACGCAGACCGGGGACTATATATACATTTCATGCTGTTGTTCCAGATATCTCTTGCAAAGGAAAGTTGTTACAACTTTTGGTCATTTTCACTATTTTCGGCAACTGTAGTTGTAGTTCCTCAGACTTAACTAAACATAGACAACTATGTACCCTGGTGTTACCCCCTGATAGTGCTCAGACTGTTCTTGTAAAACGTGCCTCACATTAGCTTGCTACCAGCAGAGTCTTAGTAATAGCTGTTATCTTGATAATTAGGGAGGAAGAACACAGGCATATCGCGTTATGTGGCCAGCTCAGCGAGTTTCTTCTTGAGCTTACATCGCTACCATAAGGACTCCCTTGGAAAATAAGTACAAGAGACGTGTGCAAGTGCTTGCCTGACCCAACTGCTGCCGTCCTTAACGTTGCTGGCAAAGAATTAACCAGCGTTATCAACTTTGTCGAAACAGTTGAACATCACATTACCCATGCCTCCCAAGGGCTTCATTTATCTCCAAGCTGTCTACAATCCTTTTACTTCTTCACAATTCTCTTTATTTTTTCCGTTCAACCTCTGTTGTTTTGTTTCACTCAGCACCAAGAGATTGTTGGCTTTCACTCGTGTATTTCCTGCTCTCCTACAACGTTGCTTCTCTACAAATTGAAACCTCGGACAGCAGGGAACGAAGTTGACGATCAAGAAGACAAATGGAAAGGTAGAAACGATGAAGAAGAAAGAGACTGCCGTGGAAACTGTTGTGGAAACATCTAATACATTCTCAGTGCTACCCGACGAATGTGAGTCGACTACTGGGAACGTCACGACGAACGACATCAAGGTAAGAATATTGTTGTTGTTGGGGATAGCCAAGTTAGGTATATGAATAGGGCGTTCTGCTTGAAGGACAGGAGTAGGAGACAGAGAGTTTGCTTTCCTGGGGCTGGGATGGAGGATATTGTTAGCCGTCTGGATGACATCATGAGAGGTAATGGGAGCAATCCTATTATCTGTCTCAGTGCTGGAGGCAACGATGTTGGCAGACGTAGGAGTGAAGACCTGATTAGCAGGTATAGGTCAGCAATAGAAATAATTAGGAGTAAGGGTGGGAACCCTGTCATATGTGGTATTTTGCCAAGGAGAGGAGTTGGAAATGAATGGTTGTCCAGGGCAATTGGTGTCAATTGCTGGCTGGACAAATACTGTAAGGAAAATGCGGTAACATTCATTGACAACTGGGACCTCTTCTATGGCAGAAGTGACATGTATGCCAGGGATGGGGTTCACTTATCTAGGTGTGGGGTGGAAGCACTGGCAACTGCAGTGGAGGGAGCTGTTAGGACTTTAAACTAGGAATAGTGGTATGGGTTTTGGCAGGAAAACAGTGAAGTCCCAGTGTAGTAATATTACGAGTTCTAGTGGAACTAGTAATAAGCAGAACGAGGTAGATATTGAAAAGCCAGTGACTCTGGGTGATAAGGACAGTAATAGGTTTAGTAGAAAAACAGAAATGAGCAGGAAGGGTAAAGAGAAAGGAGAGTCTTTCAATGTTTATTATGCTAATTGCCGTAGTGCTAGGAATAAGATGGACGAGTTGAGATTAGTTGCTAGTGCAGGTAACATTGATGTATTTGCCTTAACTGAGACGTGGTTTAATTCAAAAAGTCGGGACATGCCTGCGGAATGTCATATTCAGGGTTTTAAATTGTTCCAAGTAGACAGAAGTATCGGGAAGGGGGGTGGGGTGGCATTGTATGTCCGAGATCGCTTGAACTGTTGCATAAAAACGGTATTAAGTCTGAAGTAACACATACAGAGTCTGTTTGGATAGAATTTTCAGAGGGGCATGAAAAACTGATTTTAGGAGTGATATACCGTCCCCAAACTTAGATAGGGACCAAGGGAGACTACTGTGGGAGAAATTGTTAGGGCCACAAGCACGATAATGTAGTAATTCTAGGAGACTTTAACTTTAGTCATATTGATTGGAATTTCTTGACTGGGAATTTAAAATCATACGACTTCTTAGAAGTAGTTCAGGATTGTTTTTTTGAAGCAGTTTGTGACAGAACCTACAAGGGGAAATAACCTGCTTGACTTAGTTATGGCAAACAATGAATCCCTTGTTAATAATTTAGAAATTTCAGAGGAACGTGGTGCTAGCGACCACAAATCAATTACATTAGCATTGAATGGAAGTACGATAGTAGCGATAACTCAGTAACAGTCCCAGATTTTCGCTTAGCAGATTACGATGGGCTTAGAGAACACTTATCATCTGTTGACTGGGGTAACGAAGAGAGCTATCAATATGACAGATTTCTGAACACTATACATGCTGCTCAAAGAACGTTTATCCCATATAAAGAAATTAGATGAAATAGAAATGACCCAAAATGGATGAATAATAGGCTCAAATATCTACTAGGGCATAAGAAAGGAATTTATAGGCGTATCAAAAGAGGTGAGGTCATCTTATGAATCAGTATATTGACATTAAGAGGACATTAAAAAGGGATAAGAAAAGCTAAAAGGGACTATGAAATTAAAGTTGCTAGGATTCTAAAACTAACCCAAAAAGCTTTTTCCAGGTCTATAGAACAAAAGTTAGAGATAAGATAGGTCCCCTTAAAAATAACTATGGACACCTTACTGAGAAAGAGAATGAAATGTGCTCGATTTTAAATAATTATTTTCTCTCAGTTTTTATACAGGAAGACACTAACAATATTCCAGTAATTAATTTTTATAGTGGGCTAGAAGAAGATAAATTATGTAACATCACAGTCACTAGTGAAATGGTTGTGAAGCAGATAGACTGAAGCAAAATAAGTCGCCGGGTCCTGATGAGGTTTTTTCAAGGGTTCTTAAGGAATGCAAAATGGAACTCTGTGAACCATTAACTAATATTTTTAATTTATCTCTTCAAACAGGTGTAGTGTCTGATATGTGGAAGATGGCTAATGTAATTCCTATTTTTAAAACGGGGACAAGTCGTTACCGTCAAATTAACACGCCCAATAAGCCGGACCTCAATTGTAGGCAAATTACTAGAGTCAATTATAGCTGAGTTTATAAGAAGCCATCTCGATAAGCATAGCTTGAATAATGATACTCAGCATGGATTCACCAGAGGCCGGTCTTGTCTAACTAATTTATTAACTTTCTTCAGTAAAGCTTTTGAGGCTGTTGACCACGATAAAAAATTTGATATTATTTACTTAGATTTTAGTAAGGCTTTTGATAGAGTTCCGCACCATAGACTGTTAAAGAAAGTGGCAGCTCATGGCATTGGGGGAAAAGTGCTCTCGTGGATCGAGTCATGGCTCACTGACAGGAAGCAAAGTGTCCATAAATGGGGTTAAATCCGAGTGGGGATCTGTAACAAGTGGCTTTCCCCACAGGGATCAGTCTTGGGCCCGTTGTTGTTTATAAATATAAACAATGATCTTGATGAGGGAATTACTAGTGATATGAGCAAATTCGCCGATGACACAAAGATAGGTAGGATAATTAATTCAAACGTAGATGTTATGGAACTTCAGAAGGATTTAAACAAACTCTATTCGTGGTCAGAAAAGTGGCAGATGCAGTTCAATGTAGATAAATGCAAGGTTCTGAAGCTTGGGAGTGCCCATAACCCTAGTACTTATAAGTTAAATGATGTAGAACTTAGCCATACAGATTGCGAAAAGAACTTGGGGGTTATGGTAAGCAGCAACCTTAAACCAAGACAGCAATGCCTAAGCGTACGTAATAAGGCAAATAGATTACTGGGATTTATATCAAGAAGTGTAAGCATCAGAAGCCCAGAGGTCATACTGCAGCTTTATACATCATTAGTAAGGGCCTCACCTAGATTATGCAGCTCAGTTCGGTCTCCATATTACAGAAGGGACATAAATTCGTTAGAAAACATTCAGCGTAAGATGACTAAATTAATACATAGCATTAGAAATCTTCCTTATGAAGAAAGATTGAAGACTCTTAAGTTACATTCACTTGTTAGACGAAGAATGAGGGGAGACCTGATCGAAGTGTATAAGTGGAAGATAGGTATTAATAAAGGGGATATTAATATTAACATCTTTGGCATTTTGGCAGCGGCAGCAGCGACTTCCAAGCTCCGTACTTTTCTCCAACTATCAGAGCTACCAATGCTCCTATGATGACCTAGTTACAAGCAAAACTGCACTACTCAACGTAGCACCCAGAATGACCAAAGATTACCAACAGTGAAACCTACAAATCGAAAATAATAGAGATCAAAGGAAGACTGCCCACAAACCGAAAGCAACACCCCGCTGCCAGCCGAACAACGTAACCCTAAGCTTTGTAGAACTACAACTTCTTCTTAACTACAACAATTCCTGTAGTATTATGAGGCGCAATCTAAGAGGAAACAGCACCAAGGCCAGCAAGAAAACAACGAAAAATCAACTATTCAACAAGTGTAGCCAGGAGGACGCCGGCCCAGCAACCACCCCACTCACCACCGCTCAAGGCGACACCACAACAATAACAACAAACATGGCTGCCACCTCCCCTCTCTTCCCCGGATTCGACCAACCAAGTAGTCTCTCAGGTATGACCAACGATCCAGATACCCTAAAGACATGCATCTCCACCTTAGTTATTGAAAATATGAATCTTCGAGAGACGCTAACAAAACAAGACACCAGGATGACACAACTCGAGAACAAAATCCTCAGTCTTGAACAAAAGTTATCAACACCAGGAATGACTAACTGTGACAAGACCATCCAAACAGTCATAGATAGCCATACCCAACAAATATCTCTTAATACAAAGGTTGAAGAAGCAGTAAAAGAATGGAAAAACAACTTAGATAACCAGTTCAGTGACTGCTCTCCAAGAAGATAAAACTGAACAAGATAAACTATCGGACGCAGTAATAGTTAACAGTCCACTTTTTCCCAGTGATATGAACCAAACAAACAGTAAAGAAATTACTCTGCAGATCATAAAGGACCAAACAAGTGTTATTGTACCAGAGTCAGAAATAAAAGAAGCCAGGTTACTAGGATCACATGGTAGAAAAAGTGTTATGCTTAGATTCCACTCACATGACAGGAAAAGACTTAATTATTGCATCTATTAAAGTAAAGAAAGAGATATACATAAACGAGTGTCTTACCAAAAAACGTCAGAACCTCCTGTATAGAGTCAGAAAACTTAAGCGGGAGAATAATGACACAATACACCAATGCTTCACACGGGATGGGAAAATTCTAGTTAGGAAAACAAATGTAGGTCAACTGTACACAATCACGAACGAGAATGATCTATCACGATTTCTCAGGGATACTAATCTTACAGAGAATAACTAAACAATGTCCAACCTAAAGCCTACGTATGTAGTGTATGCTTTGCTCCATTATTGTTCAAATTTCATTGTACAATCTCTTAGTAATTAAATAATCAACTACCTCATTTTGTGATTTTACTAGTAAGCATAAGTCACCTTATGTAATTTTCTTATTTACTATTGTTTGCTTAAACATTAGCTGAATTGATACTTTCTCTGTCCATATTATTACCTCATATTTTTTTTAAATACTATCAATTGATATTACTTACTAAAATTAATAATTATCATTTTTACTATAATTTCAATTTACTCTTAACATTTTTGACATTTAATAACCATTACTTGTCTAATTACCTTTACCTGTTTTATACCACATTTACTATCTTAAGAGTACTCTTAATTACCTTGTGCTGCCATATAACCTCTAGTATAACTACCAGTGCAATATTGAATGAAATAAACATTACTTTTTCACTTTTTTTGTAATCATTATTACTTACTAAAATTTTATTAAACACCATATTTACTACCAGTCAATTTTACTTTTGTACATTAAACATTATTTTATACTTCCCATAACATTTTGTTGCCAAATTTTCAAGTTTGTATATTCAACTCCAACCTTTATATTATCCTTTGTACCTGTGTACCTGTCTACCATCTTACTATCATATTACAACCAAGACATTACCATTGTTATTTTTTACTATTATTCTTTTGGTACTTTAATTGTGAATTTTATTTTGTCAATTTAAATCTAGTTATACTCTTGATCTTGTCAACAACATATACCAGACTCTAGTGCAATTGCAAGTACCATTTCAATTTGTATTTTTATATTATAAGTTTATATTATAATTCCTACTCTAAGATTGTTTTCATATCTTAGTGACTATATTGTGTGTGCAATTAGTGTATATTTCAATTATATTATTGTTCAAGGCCCTTAACTATCTTTTGCTAACTAGTACCAACTACCTCATATATTTTTTTCTACTTTTTTTTATTCTTTTGCTACCTTAACTTGCATATTTTATCTTGTCAATTTAAATCTAGTTATACTCTAATTCTTGTAAACAACTTATATAACACCTTGATGCAATTACAATTGAGAGTCTTGTGCCTTTTTTATATTATTAGATTAAACTCAGTTGTACTATAGTCAATACCAAATTCATTATATTAGACCATATTGCAATTACTAGTGAGAGACTGGTGCTATTTTTAATTTGTATTTTTATATTATTAGATTAAATCTAGTTGTACTATAGCTCATTCTAGCTCAAAACATAGACTCCACAAAAGTCATTATATTAGACCTTAGTGCAATTACAAGTGAGAGTCTTGTTCTATTTTAAATTTGTATTTTTATATACTAGTTTATACCTAGTTGTACTTTAGTTCATTCCAGCACAACACATAGACAACATCAACTTCATTATGTGTAGTAGTGACTATACTCTTATATGACCAAAATACTCTAGCTATATACTTATCCAAGCTTCCCACCACTACAGATATCAGTACTAGAACTCAACACATAACTCACGATATAAATAACCATAATTTAAACCTAGAAGATGATTGATCACGTTGACCCTGATCTAAACCTCCATAACCTGACACCCAATCAAAACCTATTGGAAAGTAACTGCCTTTATTACACAGCATCACAAGCCACCACTATCCTAAACAATGCTAAAAGTCTATCAGTACTTAACTACAACATCAGGTCGTTAAGCAAACACTATGATGACCTCCTAGCACTCCTTGAATCACTAAAGACACCCTTCTCCTGCATTATTCTTACTGAGACCTGGCTTAAGCAGGACGCAATAGATATCTATCCTCTACCAGGATACACAGCAGTTCACAACTGCAGACCAAACCAAGTTGGGGTGGTATTGCAATCTATTACTCTAACCAATTATCTTGTATTAGCACCACTTGCTTTAGTGATGAATATGGGGAATACATTTTTGCTAATTTTACTGTAAAAAAACCTTAAGACACCTATAACAATCGGTGCCATTTACCGGATACCTCACACAAACATCCCAAATTTCAGTGAGAAATTAAAGTCACTAATAACAAACAGACAAATGAATAAGCACCACCTTCTCTTAGCTGGAGACTTCAACATCAACCTTGACTTACTAGATGATCAGCCTGTAACTGATTTCATCAACAATATGAACAACACACTTCTCATACCAACAATAACTAAACCAACCAGGCTCACTGAGACAAGTGCAACCATAACAGACCACATATGGACCAATATACTAGCCCCCCTTAAATCAGGGATAATCACAGATAGCACTACAGACCACTACCCTACCTTCCTCCTGACAAACATTAATAAACCACCACTTGAATACAACAAAGTCTCATTTAGACTCCATGACGAGGCCTCAATAAGGAAGTTCACAGCTGACCTAGAGATTGTTGACTGGCCTACAGAATTCTCCAAGGCCAATGGTATTGATGACTGGACAGACATTTTTCTTAAATTACTTAGACTATACAACATTGTCCTATAAAAACGAAACAGATCACAAACAAACGGCTTGGTTGCCCATGGCTAACCAGCACCATTCTGAAATCCATTGACAAGAAACACCAATATGAAAAGCAATATAGACAGGGCTTAATACACAAAGATATTCTTAAACACTATTCATCAGTTCTCACCAAAGTAATAAAGAAAGCCAAACAACTATACTACTCCAGTAGATTCACAGACACTAGAGGAGATATAAAAAAGACCTGGAAAACACTCTCTCAGATTCTAGGGACCCACAAACTGAAAAAAAAACAAGAATATTGTCCTAACTAAACCTAATGAAACACCACTACATCCCACTGACACAGCTAACAAGATAAACGACTTCTTCTCAACCATAGGATCTAATCTCGCCAATAAAATCCCATATACTAATGCCCATGCCGGGGACTACCTAGATGGGAATTTCCCAAATTCCTTCTATCTTGCACCAACTGAGCCCTCGGAAGTCACCGAGATTATAAAGTCACTTAAAAATAACTCGAGGGAATCTGTCTAATTGTCCCACCATTACTGTACAAGCGAGCGGCCCATATCCTTTCGCATGCTATTTCATTACTTTTTAACAAGTCACTAGAAACTAGCACCTTCCCGAAACTACTCAAGATGGCAAGGGTTACACCAATACATAAAGGTGGTGACCCTACAGACTTAAACAACTATAGGCCAATATCAAACTTACCATTGCTATCCAAAAGCTTTGAGAAACTCGTGCACAGGAGACTATATTCATTTATAACAGCACAAAACATACTCAACCCCTGCCAATTTGGATTTAGGAAAAATAAAAGCACTAATGATGCAATCATAAAAATGCTAGATCTGCTTTACACAGCATTGGAAAATAAGGAATATCCACTAGGAATTTTTATTGACCTAAAAAAGCTTTTGACACAGTAGACCACGACATCCTACTCCACAAACTTGACCATTACGGTATAAGAGGCCATGCGCTTGCTTACTTCAAATCTTACCTTACTAATAGGTATCAGTATGTTACCATTAAAGACACAGCATCAACAACACGGCCACTGATACTGGAGTTCCACAGGGAAGTGTCCTTGGTCCCTGCTCTTCCCATATACATCAATGATCTTCCAAACGTATCCCAACACATGAAACCCATTCTCTTGCTGACGACACGACTTACGTCATCTCTCACCCTAATCTTGCCACCCTCAACACCATTGTTAACGAGGAGCTGATCAAAATATACGACTTGGATGACAGCCATAAACTTACGCTTAACACTGACAAAACCTACTATATTATTTGGTAGCAGAGCAGGAGATGCACAAATTAACATTAAGATCGACAACACCTCTAATTACCAGACATAATGAGGGCAAATTCTTAGGCTATACCTGACAACAACCTGAATTTCAGCACCCATATCCGAACACATAACCAAAAAAGTATCCAAAACAGTTGGGATCCTCTCCAAGATACGATACTACGTGCCGCAAAATGCCCTTCTCACACTATACCACTCACTTATTTATCCATACTCTCACCTATGCTATTTGCTTGGGGATCAACTGCAGCAACACACCTAAAGCCAATAATAACCCAACAAAAAGCTGCAGTAAGAATAATCACTAAATCCCATCCCTGGCAAACCCCCCCCCACTCTTCATAGATCTAAACTACTCCCTGTTCAGTACATCACACTTACACTGTGCAGTCTACATCTACAGACCTTAAACTCCAATATCAACCTATGACCTAAAACGCTTTCTTGATAGTTGTGACAGAACCCACAGGCATAACACCAGACACAAACATCTCTACGACATTCCCCATGTCCGACTAAACCTTTACAAAAATTCAATGTATCAAAGGCCCTAAAATCTGGAACACCCTGCCTGAGACTCTAGAACTGCAGACACATTCATCACCTTCAAAACTACCATTAGAAAACATTTATCTCCCTGATAAACCCCATCAACTAACTACACGAATACCACATGGTGGTTCACACTTACACTCACTCACCCATTTGACCATGAACAGAAATATTAATCTCAATCTTAAAATAATGAATCCTATGATACTCCAATACTGAAACTATGTACTGTGCCAAAACAAAAGCATTCACATTGTTAAACTCACAAACTAGTATTTAGTCACTTAGCCATAATACCAACTTACCTCATAATTTGTAATATTTTAAAATAAAGAATTAAACTAAGTCTGCCCGAAATGCCTAGCCATGCTAGGCGTTCTAGTGGTACACTCTGTAATCATTATTTAACTACATGTAAACCACACAACAACCAAATTCTGTAAATTCAACATTGTAATCTTTGTAGAGAATAAACTTAGAATTTGAATTTGAATAAGGTCTTGAGGATGTCTCTCCAAGAGAGAACCCGCAGTAATGGATTTAAATTAGACAAGTTTAGATTTAGAAAGGACATAGGAAAGTATTGGTTTGGAAATAGGGTAGTTGATGAGTGGAACAGTCTACCTAGTTGGGTTATTGAGGCTGGGACTTTGGATAGTTTCAAATTTAGGTTGGATAAGTACATGAGTGGGAGGGGTTGGATTTGAGTGGGACTTTCACATCAGAGCTTATTTCTTGGGTGGCATTGAAAATTGGGTTGGTCAAATGTTTTGTTAGTGGGATGAATTGTAAAGGACCTGCCTAGTATGGGCCAACAGGCCTCCTGCAGTGTTCCTCCTTTCTTATGTTCTTACGTATTTTTGGACATAAATTCAGGGAATAGTGACCAGAGCTTGATGTTGTAGTCGTCTGTTACAACACATGGTGTTGTAGTCGTCTGTTACAACACATGGTGTTGTAGTCGTCTGTTACAACACATGGTGTTGTAGTCGTCTGTTACAACACACGGTGTTGTAGTCGTCTGTTACAACACATGGTGTTGTAGTCGTCTGTTATAACACATGGTGTTGTAGTCGTCTGTTACAACAAGTGTTGTAGTCTCTGTTATAACACATGGTGTTGTAGTCGTCTGTTATAACACATGGTGTTGTCGTCGTCTGCTACAATGGATGTTGTAGTCTACTACGACACACGGTGTTGTAGTTCTCTACTACGACGCTGTTTGTCATCTACGACACACTTATCAAGAGGTTGAAGGAAACACAGTGGCAGGAAGAGTGGACAAAAAATTAACATATTGAAATATCTGCATTTCGGTGCTTACCGGACCATCATTATCAAGTCTCAAAATGCTGAATAATGTTCCAGGGACGGACCCAAACCTCGCAGGATAGTCTTGAATTAGTTGCCTTACCTTCTCCTCCGTATAGTCTCACATTTATGAACGTCAGTGTGTGTCATGGCGCATACAGCAGGGCGGTAACTAAGCTTCAGCACTTCAGACACACGTACCTGAAAAAAATAAATAAGAATTAATTTCATGATGGATATAATATATACAAGTACTACCAATACGTGGGTACTCACCTATTTGTGGTTCCAGGGGTCAATTTATAGCTCCTGGCCCCGCCTCTTCACTGATCGCTACTGGGTCCTCTCTCTCCCTGGTCCATGAGTTTTATCAAATCTCGTCTTAAACTTATGTATGGTTCCCGCCTCCACTACGTCACTTTCTAGGCTATTCCACTTCCTGACAACTCTGCGACTTCAGAAATATTTCCTAACATCCATTTGACTCATCTGAGTCTTCGTCTTCCAAATGTAACCCCTTTTTTCTGTGTCCCATCTCGGGAACATCCTGTCTCTGTCTACCTTGTCAATTCCTCGGAGTATTTTGATGTCGTTATCATGTCTCCCTCCACTGTCATCAGGCCGATTTCCCTTAACCTTTCTTCGTAGGACATTCCCTTTAGTTCTAGAACTAGTCTTGTTGCAAACCTTTGCACTTTCTCTAATTTCTTGACGTGTTTGACCAGGTGTGGGTTCCAATATAACACACACACACACACACACACTTGTGTGTGTGTGTGTGTGTTATGTAAAATATATATGACTCAAAGCGTAATGAAACCATGGTACAGGTGGGGGATTGAACTCGCGGCAAACGAGTTCAGTTGCGCGAATTCAATCCTCACCCGTGCCGTGGTTTAAAATATATATTAATTGTACATAGGTATTACAATGAAAGGGTTTGGGGTTAACGTAGTCATTAAATAGTTACGTAAATAGTTACCAAATGTACAGCGTTTCTAGTGGCCTCTACGGGTTTTGCGCTTCCCCTAATAATAATAATAATAATCTGTAATATTATATGTTTGGAATCTTCTAAAATAATTATGAGAATAATTATAGGTATACATTGTCAACATGAGAAGGATGAGGTAGGATGCTTGACGCTGCCTTGTATTGCAGCTGAACCGAGAGAAATGTACGCACAAACTTGATCCCAGTCTGCGAATATTTTTGGCCTTTCCCGGAGGTGGGGTTGGCAGGCTGGCAGGCCAGATAAATGGTTCACGCTCGTGATTTACGTCAGAGACCAGATATATGCTGATGCTCTCTCCAGGGCCACCGTTCACCCAAGCTATGGTAGCACATACAGGGAGCCAGCCAGACCAGACGTGCGCACACCGACGCCCTAACAGACACAGACTGGCAGACGGGAAAAAGAAAGATATTTTTATTAAATATTTGACATATCAGCATTCATCAGTGTGCTGCTGTTCTTTTGTAGTCGATGATTATATTGTGGGGAAAAATAATTGTGTTCCTGCTATACTGCATCACACTGATTGAGTTATAGTGATAGTTACACAGTGATAAACGTTCGTTATGTTTCCCTGTCATACTGCATCACACAGGACAGCTTACATAGTGTCATCTGGAGCTGGGAGATATCAGGAGAGTAGCTACGGCAGCTTCATAGAAGACAGAGAAGAGAAGAAGGTAAAGAAAATGCTAGATAAGAGAGAGGGAGAGAGAGAGAGAGAGAGAGAGAGAGAGAGAGAGAGAGAGAGAGGGAGGGAGGGAGGGAGGGAGGAACAGCATAAAGGATGGAAGTAGAATAGTGATGGGTGATAGATGAATTGGTGTGGAAGTGGGAATGTGATGTAGCAGCCAAGAATGTTAAGATTAGTGTGAGCAGTGCCAGGCTATTGTGAGCATTGGTAGAGCAATGCCAGGTTAGTGTGATCATGGGTAGAGCAGTGCTAGGCTATTGTGATCATGGGTAGAGCAGTGCCAGGCTATTGTGAGCATTGGTAGAGTAATGCCAGGTTAGTGTGATCATGGGTAGAGCAGTGCTAGGCTGTTGTGATCATGGGTAGAGCAGTGCCAGGCTAATGTGAGCATGGTAGAGAAGCAGGTAGTGTGATCATGGTAGAGCAGTGCTAGGCTATTGACCATGGGTAGAGCAGTGCAGCTATTGAGCATTGTAGAGTAATTGCCAGGTTAGTGTGACAGGTCATGAGCATCTAGGCTGTTGTGATCATGTGTAAGCCAGTGCCAGCTATTGAGCCATTGAAGTAATGCCAAGTTAGTGTGATCATGGTTAGAGCAGGCTAGCTAATTGTGATCATGGAAGCAGTGCCAGCATTGTGAGCATTGTAGAGTAATGCCAGGTAGTGTGTCAGGGTAAGCAGTGCTAGGCTGTGTGTCATGGGTAGAGCAGTGCCAGGCTATTGTGATCATTGTAGAGTAATCCAGTTATGGATCATGGTAGAGCGTCCGTTAGTACTGATCATGGGTAGAGCAGTGCCAGTAAGTATAGTCATGTTCAAAGCAATGCCAAGTCACAGTGCCTGCAAACCCTAGAGGATGACTGATCTCATCTTCATATAATCACTTCCCTCGAAGTTAGCCCTAGAGTCCAAACGTAGATCTATGTTGTACGCCAGGCCAACGTAATCACGTTGATTTTCAGCCTCTATTTGGCACAAATGATCCTGAGAGCCTGGTCAGTAAGAATGTCTTAACACTCGTGTCGATATAAAAAATTTGACCCCTGTGCACCTTGTGGCACATCCTAATTCAAGTTATTGCACCACTAGAGTAAACGGTCCCTGACCAGGATGTCACTATAACCTATGTCCTAATGAAAACATCCCTTGGAATGGAATACTGTTTGACACTGCAGTGTAGTTGCTTGAGGTGGATGTTGGCCACAAGCGGTCAAATATTACAAACCTGTATACCCTAGTGAAATTATGTGAACATCCCAATTTAAGGTATGTATCCTGACAGGATGTCTATACCTGTGCCTAGTAAAAGATAACAATCCTAATCAGTTAATTACTTGTTTGACAGGCTGGCACTCTGCTGTGCTTGATATGCTGTCTGTCTATGTCTCAGCAGACACACAAATACATCTAACATAGTGTAAATTACCTAGAAACAAAATATCCAGAGCAAGATCTATACTGTGCTGAGTAATGCTAATCGATTTCACTGTTCAGGAGCAGACATGACTACTGACAATCAGTGTGTAATCCTGTTGGTTACGAGTCCCCTCTGAGAACAGGAAAAAGGACGAAGCAGTGCAGATCATAAATGTCGAGCTACACGACTGAACAGACGCAGACAACAGTTGTGTAGGTGAAACAATAACAGGCGTGCACGTATATGTCACTCCTGCTGCCTTCAACAGTGATGAACTTGTCTTACACCATGCTTCAAGGAGTTTCATATATACTCCCGCGTGTCCAAAACATTGCTGGGACCTATAAATACTATGTATATATTTCTAGTCAATAATATGTGACTAAGGTAGGTGAAAATGTTCACCTGTCGCTGTGTTTGTGACTATTTGAGTAATATTTCAGTATCTAATATTAGTGCCAGAACAAAGATTGGTTATAAAATCACAAGAACTACTACAAATTGTAATTATCTGAGCATAAAAATTATATAAATTAAAAAAAGAGAAAAAAGGTATATCGGCAACACTTCTGCAAACGGCAGCACTTCATGTTGCCGTCAGGTGAGCAACAAGTGCCGACTTTACGGCCTTGTATCTCTGTAAGTACTGACTCAAAAAAAAATTTTTTTTTTAGATTATTACATGTAAAAAATGTCCTTTATTAAAGAAAAACTATTTTTTTTTTTTTCAAAATATTCGGAGTGTTGGATGAGAGAACGTAGATCGAGGTTTGGACAGTACTGGGTCTAGACTCGACAGACGGTGAAACATTTCTCCGGCGAAAAACATGGGTGCCACGAGTACATTGAGAGAAAACAGTGTCGGGAGACCAAGACTGTTTAAAAGCCTCGCATCATACATAAGGGGGATGACCAATAGACCCTTGGTTGTCTTCAAGAAGGAACAAGATGGATTTATAGTCAGTACATGACCAGCGTGCGGCCAGCAGTAATCTGGTTGGTCAGGCATTTGTCTAAAGGGACGCCTGGTCATGGACCGGGCCGCAGGGGCGTTGACTCCCAGAACAACTTCCAAATAGAAGTGGCAGGAATGTGGAATAATATGGGGTACAAATATATGGAGGAAAGACTTGAGAGTTTTGTGAACCTCACTGGCTTCTCCAGTATTATGGTGAGGAGGGAGGGAGAGAGAGAGAGGGAGGGAGGGAATGAAATAAGAGACTAGATTTAAAGCCAGAAGTTGACCTCTCCAGTTTAACACAGTTAGAGCCATTAAATGTGACTTGTCTGCTAAGTTCATGTGGTGGGCGTGTACTCTGGTGTGGGAGAGTATAGAGGTGGTATGTGAGAGTACAAAGGTGGTAGCAGTGTGAGAGTGTACTAAAACGCAGCTGTAATTCCTTGGATCAAAGAGTCTTTTCCCAGCATTTAGTATTAATTCTCCTCCTCCAACCATGAAGGGACAGATAATAAGGGAAGCTGAAACTTTGTAGTTGATATAGCATCATTTAAAAACGAGAACAAAAGCAAAGTTACTCACAGCCACATCAGAAGAAAGTGTGTGAAGAACCAGGTGATAATAGTGGAGGAGGAGGATGAAGGAATATTGAGTAAGCATGACTGTGGAGTTTACCTGGGGTCGTTTCCCGGTCCCAGACCAGGCCTCCTGGTATGTGAAGAAGTTAGCAGAAGAAATCACGGGACGAGTGGGGTTTGAACCTATGGCAAGTGAGTCCTAAAACTCACAGGACTGTTCGCCACAGCCACGCTGGTGTGGGATTCACCTGTGAAAACCTGCATTTGTGGTCACAGTGGTGGCCCATGTTGAATGAATCTTATTAGAGCCAGCTGGCCCAGTGGTTAACGCACTGGCTTGCGAGTTTTAGGGCTTGCTTGCCAAGTTGCCATGGGTTTCAGACCCCACCCGTTCCATGATTTGTTTCCTATTGTTATTACCATTTTGTGAGTGAACTTAGCAAAAGATTCTGAAAGGCCTTCACAAAAGAAAGAGGAGAGCTACCCGACGATACTTGTCAGAGAAGAGCAGCTGTTACATTGGCACGGCACAACAATCTTGAGTCTACCAGGTGAGCTGTATGAAACAAAAGCAGTTCGACCATATAACACATCTCCACTGGTGCTGAGAGACGAGGCACAGCCACTGTGCGACCCAGTAACTAAAGTTTACAATCAGACTCTCCGGTCAAAGCAAGTGCCGAAAAATTTGAAAAATGCAAAGGTGGTCTTCGTGTATGAAAAACAGGTCATACAGGTCAAAAGTTCTTGACCTGCAAGAACTCTTACCATACATACTGCCAAAAGTTCTAAAGACAGGAAGACATTAGAGCACATGGAGAAAAGATTCTTTACAGTAAACAGGCATGGATTTATGGATGGGAACTAATGTCTTGGGAGTTTAATGAAGAGTTTTAACATTGGATTACAACTTCTTGAACTGAAGGAAAGCACTGAATACAGATTAATCCATAGATTAAAGGAACAGGCAGGGTTAAAAGGCAGAGTCCTCCAGTGGGTCAAGGAGAACGTGAATGACAGAAGGCAGAGTAATGATAAGGAAAGAGACAAGAGAGTAACGGGTTAGGTTCTGGAAGGATCAGTGTTAGGAACACTACTGTTCCTAACATAGGTGAAGGACCTATCAGAGGAGATTGAGACCTAGAGTTCACTGTTAGCCGATTATGTAAAACTAATGAGAATAAGAACAGGAGAAGACAGTGATAAACTTCAGAGAGATCTCAACAGACTGGAGAGTGGTCAATCAAGTGGTTATTTGAGTTCAACCCGAACATATGCAAGGTCACTCGAATTTGAGAAGATGAGGTTAGACCGGACAAAGATTACAACATGAACGAAGAGAGGCTGCTATCAGAATAAAAATGGACCTATAGGAGAATATAACACTAAGCACATTACGAGACCTACATATAAATTATATAACGTCAGCGGTATATGTAAGATTAACAAACTACAGAACATCATACAGGAACCTGAATAAAGAATCGTTCAGGATCTTATATTCGACATCAGTTATTGAGTACGCATCCCCAGCATGGAGCTCCTCACCTGGTCAAGCATGCACAGAAGCTGGAAAATATGAAACCAGACTAGTACCAGAACAGAGGAATGAACTGTGATGCTAGGTTGACAAGAACCTGATCACTTTGGCGAGAGATAAACAAAAGAAGACTATTAATGAGACACTTGTGCAACATTTGGGTATCTTGAGTCTGGAAACGTTTCGCCAGCCAGTGGCTTGTTCAGTCCAATGCAGAGAAAGCATATGTTGAACTTTTCAAGACTGATGGACTAAACACATCGACTCCAGACTGAGAGACTGATTATCTCAAACTCCTCATCTTCCACCTTTCTCTGCATTGGACTGAAGAAGCCACTGGCTGGCGAAACGTTTCCAGAATAAAGATACCCAAATGTTGCACGTGTCTCATTAATCAACTTGTCGGTTTCCTAAGCAATTTATTAACAAGGTAAGACTTGATTATGACATAAAAATCTTAAGAGGAATTAATAGAGTAGAAAGTGACAGACTATTTGAATTTAGATGATCAGGATCGAGGGGATACAAGTGGCTCAGAGATGTAAGAAAATATTTTAGTCTCAGAGCGGCTGACACGGAATTTCTTGGATGAGGCAGTGATGGTTGCAACCCAACATACAGCATCAATAGTACACATGATAAATCCTAGAGACCAGAAGTCGATGATGCAGCTCAGTGCAAGTACAAGAACAAGCTAAATTTTGAAGAGGTTTTATTGTGAATGTTACCTTTGTAGAGTTAATATTCCAGGGGAACCCAAGGTCAGTGGGACCAAGAAGGTCGACTAATACCCAGGTACCTATTTTCTGCAAGGTGTACGTGGGTAGTAGGTGTATGACGCACATAGCTTGATCCGTACACTGGTAAGGACAAATAAGAGCATAACGTCTAAGAAACACAAGTATATTTAGAGGGTAATGTTGGTGAACCACCTATTAATAGGCTGCCAGAAAGCCTTTGATACTATCTCCCGCAAGCAGTAATTTATACAACGGTAAGAGAGGATGAATTATCTGGGAGCATGTTCAGTGAGCGAGAGTAATGACTGGCATGAAGTACAGTCACAGTGAGTAATGTTTGGCTGGCTGGAGTGAGGCTCATTCTCAAGAGTCACTTCCACAGATACTGAGAGTAATGTTTGGTTGAAGTGAAGTTCATTCTCAAGAGTCACTCCCTGGATGTTTTATACTGTAAGACAGTTCCAGGATGTTTTACACTGTAAGACAGTAGTTTCTGGATGTTTTACACTGTACGACAGTAGTTTCTGGATGTTTTACACTGTACGACAGTAGGTCCTTCCTGGATGTTTTACACTGTAAGACAGTAGTTCCTTCCTGGATGTTTTACACTGTAAGACAGTAGTTCCCTCCGGATGTTTGCGGTCTATCTACTTTTCTTAATATCGGATTTTGTAGATGATGATAAACTAATGAGAGGAATAAGGAAGAGGTGTCCGTCATGAACCAGCAGACTGACACGAGCTTCATTAATGTTCTGAGAACTGACTGCTGGAGGTCATCCATAATGTAATGTGAGCAGGAGTACGGAGGTGGGGTGTTTATTACCACCTAAACTGAGAAGTCTGAGAATCTATCTCTCTCTCTCTCTCTCTCTCTCTCTCTCTCTCTCTCTCTCTCTCTCTCTCTCTCTCTCTCTCTCTCTCTCTCTCTCTCTCTCTCTCTCTCTCTCTCCCTCCCTCCCCCTCTCCCTCCCTCCCTCCCTCCCTAGCTCCTTCCACTTTTCTCGGAATTGGACTGAAAAAGCCACTGGCTGGATAAACGTTTAGAAAATAAAGAAAACTAAATGTTGCACAAGTGTCTCATTTATCAACTTGTCGTTTTTCTAAGTCGCTTATTCACATGCTAGACTTTGCCACGGTTTGACCCGGTTTTTTTTTCGATTACAAGATAAATAGGCTACACCACTAAATAATAAACAAGCCCAGGAACAAGTCAGACCCCAACAAGCACATCTTTTCAGGTAAGAAAAATAGAAAGTTAAGACACATGTGCAACATCTGGATATCTTTATTGTAGACGTTTCGCCATCCAGTGGCTTTATCAATACAGATTCTAGGACATAATAGGAAGACAGTAGAACTATATACAAAAGATGAGGTAATCAGTCCCTCGGCCTTGGAGTTAGTGTTCACAGCATCGTGGTGGAGGAGAATCTGAAGCAAAGGCAAGAAGACTGACGTTTATATAGGCGTCAGTGGAAGGGACGGGCAGCAGACGAGGGCAGTCACTGGTAGGCGGGATTCCCCAGTGGAAGTAGGTCCTTCCCAAAGAAATGGGTTAGTTGCAGCAGCCGTGAAGAAGGTCTTGTAGATGTCCTCTGAACCAAGATTCCATGATGTTGCAGTGTCTGACAAGTTGTGCAACTTGTCAGACACTGCAACATCATGGAATCTTGGTTCAGAGGACATCTACAAGACCTTCTTCACGGCTGCTGCAACTAACCCATTTCTTTGGGAAGGACCTACTTCCACTGGGGAATCCCGCCTACCAGTGACTGCCCTCGTCTGCTGCCCGTCCCTTCCACTGACGCCTATATAAACGTCAGTCTTCTTGCCTTTGCTTCAGATTCTCCTCCACCACGATGCTGTGAACACTAACTCCAAGGCCGAGGGACTGATTACCTCATCTTTTGTATATAGTTCTACTGTCTTCCTATTATGTCCTAGAATCTGTATTGATAAAGCCACTGGATGGCGAAACGTCTACAATAAAGATATCCAGATGTTGCACATGTGTCTTAACTTTCATATTGTCGGTATTTTATACCTTTCTTGCACAAGAAAAATAGAGCAGGAGGCGGAGGAAGTGGAAGAGGAGGAGGAACACTAGCCAGGAGGAAGCAGAGGTGACGGTTAAGTTAGGCAGCACTGAGTGTGACGCTGGTGTCAGTGCTAGTGAAAATTTTCTCTCAGATTTACGAGGTGGCGATGAGTTCAAAATAAACCTGCATCGTAGATGAATGGTTCAGAGAACCGACCGACACGTTGATAAATTAGACACATGTGTAACTCTTGGGTATCTTTATAGAAGAAACGTTTCGCCACACAGTGGCTTCATCAGATACCCAAGAGTTGCACATGTTTCTAATTTATCAACGTGTCGGTTCTCTGAGCCATTCATCTACAGTCCTGTCAGACACTGCAACTTCTTGGAATCTTAATACTCGGGAATCTTCGCTTGCCTAACCCTTGGGCACGACCTACTTCCATATTGAACAAATGTGACACCACCTACGTCTGCTGTACCTCTCCTGCCTACGGTATATAAGCTACTTCTCGGCACATGCTGTATTCTATTCAAGATTGATGGACTGACCACATCGATTCAAGGTTGAGGGACTGATTACCTCATTCTCCTCCTGTTCTTCACCATTCTCCTTTGTATGGACTGATGAAGCCACTGTGTGGCGAAACGTTTCCTCTATAAAGATACCCAAGAGTTGCACATGTGTCTAATTTATCATAAACCTACATCACCTACTTTATTCTGGTCTCTTATGCTGTTATAATGTATGGTCGTGTTGTAAGGTTGTACTGTTATGCTTCATCCTATTAAGGTTTCGTGTACTCTCTCTGAATAGCGAAGAATTATTCTTAGTTTCCACAACTTTTTATATTCACGGTAAATATATATATATATATATATATATATATATTAATATTTAAAACAATGAAACTATTACCACGTTAAATAACTGTAATTAAAATACATTCCACTGCAAGAGTTCAAATATATGTTGTTGCATATATCAGAATCATCAATTAACAACGGGTACATAACGCTCTCAGTTTTAAATAGTACCTGAAAAAATGGCACACATTCACTAGTGGTCCCTCGAGGGCGTCACTTTGTTATTAACGCGGCGATCGATGTTTTCCCACAAGTTTGCGTTCAGCAACTTCTTGAATTCCACTGTGAGAAGTGAAGTGTTATGGCAAACACACGCATGCTATATGAAGACGGCGTCCGGTCATCCTCTGCTTACGTCGATATTTTTAGTGCATTTTTTTATTATGTATGCTAAGGAGATATTTTTAGTGAATTTTGTCGATGTATAGTAGGATACTGCAAAAGCCGACGAGTGTTGATAGTGATAATAGGATCCTGTGCTACCATATTGTCTATCAGCAACCCCGTCATGGTGTATGGTAAGGCAAGGTCTGGAAAAACACACTCATGGACACTCAACGACATTGATTAGAGGAAACTTTTCGCCACGAGTGACTTCTTCAGTCCTAATACAGAGGTAACTAAGAACGAGCAGTGGGAGGAGTCCGGTGGTAGGCTGCGGGAGGGTAGTACTAGTACCACCAGCCAGCCAGTTCAGGGGTAAAGGAGGGTGGTCAGAAGACAGTTCACGGGTAAAGGAGGGTGGTCAGAAGACAGTTCAGGGGTAAAGGAGGGTGGTCAGAAGACAGTTCAGGGTAAAGGAGGGTGGTCAGAAGACAGTTCAGGGTAAAGGAGGGTGTCAGAAGACAGTTCACGGGTAAAGGAGGTGGTCAGAAGACAGTTCAGGGGTAAAGGAGGGTGGTCAGAAGACAGTTCACGGGTAAAGGAGGGTGGTCAGAAGACAGTTCAGGGGTAAAGGAGGGTGGTCAGAAGACAGTTCACGGGTAAAGGAGGGTGGTCAGAAGACAGTTCAGGGGTAAAGGAGGGTGGTCAGAAGACAGTTCACGGGTAAAGGAGGTGGTCAGAAGACAGTTCACGGGTAAAGGAGGGTGGTCAGAAGACAGTTCAGGGGTAAAGGAGGGTGGTCAGAAGACAGTTCAGGGGAAAAGGGGGGGGTCAGAAGACAGTTCAGGGTAAAGGGGGGGTCAGAAGACAGTTCAGGGTAAAGGGGGGTGGTCAGAAGACAGTTCAGGGGTAAAGGAGGGTGGTCAGAAGACAGTTCAGGGGTAAAGGAGGGTGATCAGAAGACAGTTCAGGGGTAAAGGGGGGGGTCAGAAGACAGTTCAGGGGTAAAGGGGGGTGGTCAGAAGACAGTTCAGGGGTAAAGGGGGTGGTCAGAAGACAGTTCAGGGGTAAAGGAGGGTGGTCAGAAGACAGGTTAGGGGTAAAGGGGGGGGGTCAGAAGACAGTTCAGGGGTAAAGAGGGTGGTCAGAAGACAGTTCAGGGTAAAGGAGGGTGGTCAGAAGACAGTTCACGGGTAAAGGAGGGAGGTCAGAAGACAGTTCAGGGGTAAAGGAGGGTGGTCAGAAGACAGTTCACGGGTAAAGGAGGGAGGTCAGAAGACAGTTCAGGGGTAAAGGAGGGTGGTCAGAAGACAGTTCACGGGTAAAGGAGGGTGGTCAGAAGACAGTTCACGGGTAAAGGAGGGTGGTCAGAAGACAGTTCAGGGGTAAATAAGGGTGGTCAGAAGACAGTTCAGGGGTAAAGGAGGGTGGTCAGAAGACAGTTCACGGGTAAAGGAGGGTGGTCAGAAGACAGTTCAGGGGTAAAGGAGGGTGGTCAGAAGACAGTTCAGGGGTAAAGGAGGGTGGTCAGAAGACAGTTCAGGGGTAAAGGAGGGTGGTCAGAAGACAGTTCAGGGGTAAAGGAGGGTGGTCAGAAGACAGTTCACGGGTAAAGGAGGGTGGTCAGAAGACAGTTCAAAGGTAAAGGAGGGTGGTCAGAAGACAGTTCAGGGGTAAAGGAGAGTGGTCAGAAGACAGTTCAGGGTAAAGGAGGATGGTCAGAAACAGTTCAGGGTAAAGGGGGTGATCAGAAGACAGTTCAGGGGTAAAGGGGGTGGTCAGAAGACAGTTCAGGGGTAAAGGAGGATGGTCAGAAGACAGTTCAGGGGTAAAGGAGGGTGGTCAGAAGACAGTTCAGGGGTAAAGGAGGGTGGTCAGAAGACAGTTCAGGGGTAAAGGAGGATGGTCAGAAGACAGTTCAGGGGTAAAGGGGGGTGGTCAGAAGACAGTTCAGGGGTAAAGGGGGTGGTCAGAAGACAGTTAAGGGGTAAAGGGGGTGGTCAGAAGACAGTTCATGAGTAAAGGGGGGTGGTCAGAAGACAGTTCAGGGGTAAAGGGGAGTGGTCAGAAGACAGTTCAGGGGTAAAGAGGGGTGGTCAGAAGACAGTTCAGGGTAAAGGGGGTGGCCAGAAGACAGTTCAGGATAAAGGGGGATGGTCAGAAGACAGTTCATGGTAAAGGAGGGTGGTCAGAAGACAGTTCAGGGTAAAGGGGTGGTCAGAAAATAGTTCAGGGGTAAAGGGTGGTCAGAAGAAAGTTAAGGGGAAAAGGGGGGGTGGTCAGAAGACAGTTCAGGGGTAAACCGGGATGGTCAGAAGACAGTTCAGGGGTAAAGGAGGGTGGTCAGAAGACAGTTCAGGGTAAAGGGGGGTGGTCAGAAGACAGTTCAGGGGTAAAGGAGGGTGTCAGAAGACAGTTCAGGGGTAAAGGAGGGTGGTCAGAAGACAGTTCAGGGGTAAAGGAGGGTGGTCAGAAGACAGTTCAGGGGTAAAGGTGGGTGGTCAGAAGACAGTTCAGGGGTAAAGGAGGGTGGTCAGAAGACAGTTCAGGGGTAAAGGAGGGTGGTCAGAAGACAGGTCAGGGTGAAGGAAGGTGGTCAGAAGACAGTTCAGGGGTAAAGGGGGGTGGTCAGAAGACAGTTCAGGGGTAAAGGGTGGTTGTCAGAAGACAGTTCAGGGGTAAAGGAGGGTGGTCAGAAGACAGTTCAGTGGTAAAGGGGGGGTCAGAAGACAGTTCAGGGGTGAAGGAGGGTGGTCAGAAGACAGTTCAGAGGTAAAGGAGGTTGGTCAGAAGACAGTTCAGGGCTAAAGGAGGTGGTCAGAAGACAGTTCAAGGGGTAAAGGAGGGTGGTCAGAAGACAGTTCAGGGTAAAGGAGGGTGGTCAGAAGACAGTTCAGGGTAAAGGGGGTGGTCAGAAGACAGTTCAGGGGTAAAGGAGGGTGGTCAGAAGACAGTTCACGGGTAAAGGAGGGTGGTCAGAAGACAGTTCAGGGGTAAAGGAGTGTGGTCAGAAGACAGTTCAGGGGTAAAGGAGGGTGGTCAGAAGACAGTTCATGGGTAAAATAGGGTGGTCAGAAGACAGTTCAGGGGTAAAGGAGGGTGGTCAGAAGACAGTTCAGGGGTAAAGGAGGGTGGCCAGAAGACAGTTCAGGGGTAAAGGAGGGTGGCCAGAAGACAGTTCAGGGGGTAAAGGAGGGTGGTCAGAAGACAGTTCAGGGGGTAAAGGAGGGTGGTCAGAAGACAGTTCAGGGGTAAAGGAGGGTGGTCAGAAGACAGTTCAGGGGTAAAGGGGGGTGGTCAGAAGACAGTTCAGGGGTAAAGGGGGGTGGTCAGAAGACAGTTCATGGGTAAAGGGGGCTGGTCAGAAGACAGTCCAGGGGTAAAGGGGGGTGGCCAGAAGACAGTTCAGGGATAAAGGGGGATGGTCAGAAGACAGTTCATGGGTAAAGGAGGGTGGTCAGAAGACAGTTCATGGGTAAAGGAGGGTGGTCAGAAGACAGTTCAGGCGTAAAGGAGGGTGGTCAGAAGACAGTTCAGGGGTAAAGGGGTGGTCAGAAAATAGTTCAGAGGTAAAGGGTGGTCAGAAGACAGTTAAGGGGTAAAGGGGGTGGTCAGAAGACAGTTCAGGGGTAAACCGGGATGGTCAGAAGACAGTTCAGGGGTAAAGGGGGGTGGTCAGAAGACAGTTCAGGGGTAAAGGAGGATGGTCAGAAGACAGTTCAGGGGTAAAGGAGGGTGGTCACAAGACAGTTCAGGGGTAAAGGAGGGTGGTCAGAAGACGGTTCAGGGTAAAGGAGGTGGTCAGAAGGCAGTTCAGGGGTAAAGGAGGGTGGTCAGAAGACAGTTCAGGGTAAAGGAGGGGTCAGAAGACAGTTCAGGGGTAAAGGAGAGTGGTCAGAAGACAATTCACGGGTAAAGGAGGGTGGTCAGAAGACAGTTCAGGGGTAAAGGGGGTGGTCAGAAGACAGTTCAGGGTAAATGAGGGTGGTCAGAAGACAGTTCAGGGTAAAGGAGGGTGGTCAGAAGACAGTTCAGGGGTAAAGGAGGGTGGTCAGAAGACAGTTCACGGGTAAAGGAGGTGGTCAGAAGACAGTTCACGGGTAAAGGAGGGTGGTCAGAAGACAGTTCAGGGGTAAAGGAGGGTGGTCAGAAGACAGTTCAGGGGTAAAGGAGGGTGGTCAGAAGACAGTTCATGGGTAAAGTAGGGTGGTCAGAAGACAGTTCAGGGGTAAAGGGGGTGGTCAGAAGACAGTTCAGGGTAAACCGGATGGTCAGAAGACAGTTCAGGGTAAAGGAGGGTGTCAGAAGACAGTTCAGGGTAAAGGAGGGTGGTCAGAAGACAGTTCAGGGGTAAAGGAGGGTGGTCAGAAGACAGTTCAGGGTAAAGGAGGGTGGTCAGAAGACAGTTCAGGGGTAAAGGAGGGTGGTCAGAAGACAGTTACGGTAAAGGAGGGTGGTCAGAAGACAGTTTCAGGGTAAAGGAGGGTGGTCAGAAGACAGTTCAGGGGTAAAGGAGAGTGGTCAGAAGACAGTTCAGGGGTAAAGGAGGATGGTCAGAAGACAGTTCAGGGGTAAAGGGGGGTGGTCAGAAGACAGTTCAGGGGTAAAGGGGGTGGTCAGAAGACAGTTCAGGGGTAAAGGAGGATGGTCAGAAGACAGTTCAGGGGTAAAGGAGGGTGGTCAGAAGACAGTTCAGGGGTAAAGGAGGGTGGTCAGAAGACAGTTCAGGGGTAAAGGAGGATGGTCAGAAGACAGTTCAGGGGTAAAGGGGGTGGTCAGAAGACAGTTCAGGGGTAAAGGGGGTGGTCAGAAGACAGTTAAGGGGTAAAGGGGGGTGGTCAGAAGACAGTTCATGAGTAAAGGGGGGTGGTCAGAAGACAGTTCAGGGGTAAAGGGGAGTGGTCAGAAGACAGTTCATGGGTAAAGAGGGGTGGTCAGAAGACAGTTCAGGGGTAAAGGGGGGTGGCCAGAAGACAGTTCAGGGATAAAGGGGGATGGTCAGAAGACAGTTCATGGGTAAAGGAGGGTGGTCAGAAGACAGTTCAGGGGTAAAGGGGTGGTCAGAAAATAGTTCAGGGGTAAAGGGTGGTCAGAAGAAAGTTAAGGGGTAAAGGGGGGTGGTCAGAAGACAGTTCAGGGGTAAACCGGGATGGTCAGAAGACAGTTCAGGGGTAAAGGAGGGTGGTCAGAAGACAGTTCAGGGGTAAAGGGGGGTGGTCAGAAGACAGTTCAGGGGTAAAGGAGGGTGGTCAGAAGACAGTTCAGGGGTAAAGGAGGGTGGTCAGAAGACAGTTCAGGGGTAAAGGAGGGTGGTCAGAAGACAGTTCAGGGTAAAGGAGGGTGGTCAGAAGACAGTTCAGGGGTAAAGGAGGGTGGTCAGAAGACAGTTCAGGGGTAAAGGAGGGTGGTCAGAAGACAGTTCAGGGGTAAAGGAGGGTGGTCAGAAGACAGTTCAGGGGTGAAGGAAGGTGGTCAGAAGACAGTTCAGGGGTAAAGGGGGGTGGTCAGAAGACAGTTCAGGGGTAAAGGGTGGTTGTCAGAAGACAGTTCAGGGGTAAAGGAGGGTGGTCAGAAGACAGTTCAGTGGTAAAGGGGGGTGGTCAGAAGACAGTTCAGGGGTGAAGGAGGGTGGTCAGAAGACAGTTCAGAGGTAAAGGAGGTTGGTCAGAAGACAGTTCAGGGCTAAAGGAGGGTGGTCAGAAGACAGTTCAGGGGTAAAGGAGGGTGGTCAGAAGACAGTTCAGGGGTAAAGGAGGGTGGTCAGAAGACAGTTCAGGGGTAAAGGGTGGTTGTCAGAAGACAGTTCAAGGGTAAAGGAGGGTGGTCAGAAGACAGTTCAGGGGTAAAGGAGGGTGGTCAGAAGACAGTTCAGGGTAAAGGGGGTGGTCAGAAGACAGTTCTTTGGGTAAAGGAGGGTGGTCAGAAGACAGTTCACGGGTAAAGGAGGGTGGTCAGAAGACAGTTCAGGGTAAAGGAGGGGTCAGAAGACAGTTCAGGGGTAAAGGAGGGTGGTCAGAAGACAGTTCATGGGTAAAATAGGGTGGTCAGAAGACAGTTCAGGGGTAAAGGAGGGTGGTCAGAAGACAGTTCAGGGGTAAAGGAGGGTGGCCAGAAGACAGTTCAGGGGTAAAGGAGGGTGGCCAGAAGACAGTTCAGGGGTAAAGGAGGGTGGTCAGAAGACAGTTCAGGGGTAAAGGAGGGTGGTCAGAAGACAGTTCAGGGGTAAAGGAGGGTGGTCAGAAGACAATTCAGGGGTAAAGGGGGGTGGTCAGAAGACAGTTCATGGGTAAAGGGGTCTGGTCAGGAGACAGTTCATGGGTAAAGGGGGGTGGTCAGAAGACAGTTCAGGGGTAAAGGGGGGTGGCCAGAAGACAGTTCAGGGATAAAGGGGGATGGTCAGAAGACAGTTCATGGGTAAAGGAGGGTGGTCAGAAGACAGTTCAGGGGTAAAGGAGGGTGGTCAGAAGACAGTTCAGGCGTAAAGGAGGGTGGTCAGAAGACAGTTCAGGGGTAAAGGGGTGGTCAGAAAATAGTTCAGAGGTAAAGGGTGGTCAGAAGACAGTTAAGGGTAAAGGGGTGGTCAGAAGACATTTTCAGGGTAAACCGGGATGGTCAGAAGACAGTTCGGGGGTAAAGGGGGGTGTCAGAAGACAGTTCAGGGTAAAGGAGGATGGTCAGAAGACAGTTCAGGGGTAAAGGAGGGTGGTCACATGACAGTTCAGGGTAAAGGAGGGTGGTCACAAGACAGTTCAGGGTAAAGGAGGGTGGTCAGAAGGCAGTTCAGGGTAAAGGAGGGTGGTCAGAAGACAGTTTCAGGGTAAAGGAGGGTGGTCAGAAGACAGTTCAGGGTAAAGGAGGGTGGTCAGAAGACAGTTCAGGGTAAAGGAGAGTGGTCAGAAGACAATTCACGGGTAAAGGAGGGTGGTCAGAAGACAGTTCAGGGGTAAAGGGGGGTGGTCAGAAGACAGTTCAGGGGTAAATGAGGGTGGTCAGAAGACAGTTCAGGGTAAAGGAGGGTGGTCAGAAGACAGTTCATGGGTAAAGTAGGGGGTCAGAAGACAGTTCAGGGGTAAAGGGGGTGGTCAGAAGACAGTTCAGGGGTAAACTGGATGGTCAGAAGACAGTTCAGGGGTAAAGGAGGGTGGTCAGAAGACAGTTCAGGGGTAAAGGAGGGTGGTCAGAAGGCAGTTCAGGGGTAAAGGAGGGTGGTCAGAAGACAGTTCAGGGGTAAAGGAGGGTGGTCAGAAGACAGTTCAGGGGTAAAGGAGAGTGGTCAGAAGACAATTCAGGGGTAAAGGAGGGTGGTCAGAAGACACTTCAGGGGTGAAGGAAGGTGGTCAGAAGACAGTTCAGGGGTAAAGGGGGTGGTCAGAAGACAGTTCAGGGGTAAAGGGTGGTTGTCAGAAGACAGTTCAGGGGTAAAGGAGGGTGGTCAGAAGACAGTTCAGTGGTAAAGGGGGGTGGTCAGAAGACAGTTCAGGGGTAAAGGAGGGTGGTCAGAAGACAGTTCAGAGGTAAAGGAGGTTGGTCAGAAGACAGTTCAGGGCTAAAGGAGGGTGGTCAGAAGACAGTTCAGGGTTAAAGGACGGTGGTCAGAAGACAGTTCAGGGGTAAAGGAGGGTGGTCAGAAGACAGTTCAGGGGTAAAGGGTGGTTGTCACAAGACAGTTCAAGGGTAAAGGAGGGTGGTCAGAAGACAGTTCAGTGGTAAAGGGGGGTGGTCAGAAGACAGTTCAGGGGTAAAGGGGGGTGGTCAGAAGACAGTTCAGGGGTAAAGGAGGGTGGTCAGAAGACAGTTCACGGGTAAAGGAGGGTGGTCAGAAGACAGTTCAGGGGTAAAGGAGGGTGGTCAGAAGACAGTTCAGGGGTAAAGGAGGGTGGTCAGAAGACAGTTCATGGGTAAAATAGGGTGGTCAGAAGACAGTTCAGGGGTAAAGGAGGGTGGTCAGAAGACAGTTCAGGGGTAAAGGGTGGTGGTCAGAAGACAGTTCAGGGGTAAAGGAGGGTGGTCCGAAGACAGTTCAGGGGTAAAGGAGGGTGGTCAGAAGACAGTTCAGGGGTAAAGGGGGGTGGTCAGAAGACAGTTCAGGGTAAAGGGGGTGGTCAGAAGACAGTTCATGGGTAAAGGGGGTGGTCAGAAGACAGTCCAGGGGTAAAGGGGGTGGCCAGAAGACAGTTCAGGGATAAAGGGGGATGGTCAGAAGACAGTTCATGGGTAAAGGAGGGTGGTCAGAAGACAGTTCAGGCGTAAAGGAGGGTGGTCAGAAGACAGTTCAGGGGTAAAGGGGTGGTCAGAAGACAGTTCAGGGGTAAAGGGTGGTCAGAAGACAGTTAAGGGGTAAAGGGGGGTGGTCAGAAGACAGTTCAGGGGTAAACCGGGATGGTCAGAAGACAGTTCAGGGGTAAAGGAGGGTGGTCAGAAGACAGTTCAGGGTAAAGGGGTGGTCAGAAGACAGTTCAGGGGTAAAGGAGGATGGTCAGAATACAGTTCAGGGTAAAGGAGGGTGGTCAGAAGACAGTTCAGGGGTAAAGGAGGGTGGTCAGAAGACAGTTTCAGGGTAAAGGAGGGTGGTCAGAAGGCAGTTCAGGGGTAAAGGAGGGTGGTCAGAAAACAGTTCAGGGGTAAAGGAGGGTGGTCAGAAGACAGTTCAGGGGTAAAGGAGGGTGGTCAGAAGACAGTTCAGGGGTAAAGGAGGGTGGTCAGAAGACAGTTCAGGGTAAAGGAGGGTGGTCAGAAGACAGTTCAGGGTAAAGGAGGGTGGTCAGAAGACAGTTCAGGGGTAGAGTGGGGTGGTCAGAAGACAGTTCAGGGGTAAAGTGTGGTTGTCCGAAGACAGTTCAGGGGTAAAGGGGGCTGGTCAGAAGACAGTTCAGGGGTAAAGGGTGGTGGTCAGAAGACAGTTCATTGGTAAAGGAGCTTGTTCAGAAGACCAGGGTAAAGGTGGTGGTCAGAAGACAGTTCATTGGTAAAGGAGGGTGGTCAGAAGACAGTTCAGGGGTAAAGGGGGGTTGTCAGAAGACAGTTCAGGGGTAAAGGGGGTTGTCAGAAGACAGTTCAGGGTAAATGGTGGTGGTCAGAAGACCCGGTTAAAGTGGGTGGTCAGAAGACAGTTCGGGGTAAAGGGGGGTGGTCAGAAGACAGTTCAGGGGTAAAGGGGGGTTGTCAGAAGACAGTTCAGGGGTAAATGGTGGTGGTCAGAAGACCCGGGTTAAAGTGGGTGGTCAGAAGACAGTTCGGGGGTAAAGGGGTGGTGATTAGAAGACCAGGGGTAAAGGGGTGGTGATTAGAAGACCAGGGGTAAAGGGGTGGTCAGAAGATAGTTAAGGGTAGAGGGGGTGTTGGTCAGAAGACCAGGGGTAAAGGGGGTGGTGGTCAGAAGACAGTTCAGGGGTAAAGCGGGTTGTCAGAAGACAGTTCAGGGTCAAGGGGGTGGTCAGACAGTTCAGGGTAAAGGGAGGTGGTCAGAAGACAGTTCGAGTTAGGAGTCGTAGAGGAAGACAGTCAGGTCACACTTTTGATGCTTCTCAGTGCCTGAGAATGTACTGAGAAGCATCAACACACAAAAACAGAGATTTAGATGATGGTTAGAAATGTTGTGTATAAGGAAGTTTTAACAGGTGTGTGTCAGTGAGGATTAGAAGTGGGAGTGTGTGTTTCGCCAGAGTAGCAGCTTATTAGATAACTAGCCTCCCTAACATGACAGAAAATCAAGCATTGTTAGCGTCAGTCAGTCGACCGCCTAAGGTCAACATACATTTTATTCTTGATGATATTACAACGATTTTAGGGTAAGTTTGTGGTGCTGATTCCGAATATGTCATCGGTTTTGCTTGATCTGCGCTAGTTTTTGATAAATTTGGTAACCCACTGAAAAGCATAAAAATTTAAAAAAAAATGCATTAATCAGGCGGGGCTAACTTACAAATCGCATTAAAATTATTTTTCAGATCATGCGAAAGTCAAATCATGTAATACCCTCTAGCACTTCATTCTGTATAATAACAGATTAACATAGTAAGATAATTCAGACAACAATAATTACTGCATATGGAAAACGTACAAACGATTTTCTTCTCTGTTGGTCATTAGCACAGTGCCGTTGGAGGCTCCAGCGATAGTCTGCCATAATGTGTTCCATCTGACTTCATCAACATTGTGGAAATCTGTCTAGGTGGCTAAGGAGAAAGTGTACCTTTATGCTCATATTAGTACCTAAATTCTCAAAAGTCTTCAGCATGTTTTGCGCCAGTTCTTCATAATTGTCTGCTTTGTGATTACCCAAAAAATTCTTGACAGCTGACACATAACTGCACCGTGCAGAAACTTCAGCACCATTCATACATTTTGTGAAATTAGAATCCTTGATAAGCTTTCGAATTTGAGTACCATCAAAGATTATAGATTTAAGTTTTTCCGATCTTAGTTTAGGGAACGATCTACAAATGTATTTGAACCAATCGCCATCTTTGTCCAAGGCTTTAACGAACTTCATTAGTCCTAATTTAATGTGGAGTGGTGGCAGAATAATAATATCCTTGTCAACCAGTGGCTCGTTTATGATTCCTGCACCTACAGTCATGTTTTCTTATGAAGGCCATGCCACTTTTGTCCAATGATCTGCCTTCGCCCTACTGTCCAGCAAACAGATGAAGCAACGGTATTTTGTATATCCACTCTGTTTCCCAATCAAGAAGTTTACCATCTTCAGATCAACACAAATAGATATTTTGTGCTCATGATAAAAAAGCTTCTGCAATACCATTTTGATATTTTTGTATTCTTCAAGTTTTGTTGAGTGAGCATTTGGAAGAGATGCATATTGGTTACTATTGTGCAATAAGACATCTCAAGCTTCTAATGGAGCTGTCTATAAATAGCCGCCAATCTCCTGGTTGATATTCAAGTCTCATTCGAAGAAGTCCAGGAATGTTATTGCATTATACAAGTTCTTCATCTTGACTGAAGTAAGGAAGGAGTTCAAACTCTCTTGTCCAATGAACTGCTATTTTCACTTCTTGTTGTAGACAGTTTTCTTTTACTCTGGATGCTAAAAGTTCAAATGCTTGCTTTGACTGACTGAAGTCACGTATCAAATCGTCGAGTTCTTGGGAGAACTGCTGGGGTTTTGAAATGCATACTTCATATTCAGTGCCACTGCTAACACAGGTGATCACCTGTGTTATATTCTAAACCTTGAGTTTCTTCAACATCAGGCAGTGTTGTAAACACTGGTATGGGAACATCTTTGCTGTGTGGCACAGGTCTCCTTGCTGACTCCAAATCAGGATATTCCCACTTGACTTTCTTGTATTGATTGAAACTTTTCACATTCACTGTACAGAAATAATAGCCGTAGTGGGTTTTCGGCTCTCTCTATACGATAGGCACACTGAAATTTAAACTTTTCCTTTGCATATTTTTTCCACTGTCGTAAGCATTCTACACAGGTTTTGTAAACCATATAAGGAGACCAAGACTTGTCTTGTTCTCCTGGCGCCACTCCAAATAACCAAAACAGGCTTGTTTTACAAAATCTTTTTTTCCCTTAAATTTTGCAAAGAGTATTTGCAACAAATGTAGGAAAATGCATTGGGATTGTTAAGCAGACTCTTGGTGAAGAACTCATGTTTATCTGGAAGAAATAACAAAATAAAATTATAATAATGTCACGTGGTCGTTGTTGATGCAACTCCTTTCGTTAAATATTAAATAATTTAAAAATAAAACTCTAATCTTTATTAAAACTATCTGTATATACATATACACGCTTTATGGCCAAGTTCCCCCTTAATTGATGGTAGGTTGGCAATATCTCACAAACTACAGCCAATTTGAAAAACCTACTGCCATTTTAGAATTCACCAACCCCAAAATACCCTCAATACCTTCAGATATCTTTGGCAACGAATTTTTTGTTGTTGTTGACCAGTGAATTATGTGTTCTTTAAATCTGTTGGAAAAGGAACTAATAGGTTCAATAATGTACAGGAGAGAGAGAGAATGAGTAAACACCTGAGGTACCAGTGGGAGAGGTATAAACCATCTTGGTATCAAAATGCAATTTTGTTAGTATGATGACAAAAGTGTTAAGATTGTACAAATTAAAAATACAGGGAGGGCTATGTACAGGAGTCTCCAGACAAATGGATTTAGGAGAGAAGAAAGTCAGTTTAGCATAAGATTAAACAGAGCATGAAATCGTGAGGGAGGGGGGGGGGGTAGGGGCGGATAGCCAAGACGAAAGAAAGAACTGCAAAGAATGGAAATGTCTGAGTCGACAAATTGAGGATGGCAGATGCCTCGAGCACAGTGTGGGATAGGAATAAGAGTGACTCTTAAGCGGACTACACGGGTCTGCCCCTAAAATGATTAGGAAATAAAACTAGTCATTTTTTTTTTTTTTACTATTTTTGGGTCAATGCGGATATGCTTAAAATTTCACCAGACATCACAGTCGTGGAGAAACACTACCTGGGGAAATTGTGTTACACAGGACAGTAACAAGAGATGCTCCGGAAGTGGAATACAAGAGACAAGCGAAGAAGCGTTGGCTTGAGTCAGTATTAGTGAATTCATTATATATATGGAATTCATTACCAGAAGATATTAAAGTAACGCAGTCTGAAAATCAATTTAAGACTCTTCTCAGGAGCCACTTAATCACCCTAGACTAAATGCTAAATACTCAGTACACACTCACCTATGTACTCCCACATAATAACTGAAGCAATCACATTGAACCTTTTATCCATTGTTGACAGGAATATAATTGAATCATTGTTTTCACAAAAAGCATTTTCGAATATAAATATATCTTTGTATTATACAAATTTTGATTCATTTATAATTAATATTCTACTGTACAACTATGAAATAATTACTATCCTACTGTACAACTATGATATACTCCTTAACGTTAAGTAGTCTGTCAGCCAATAATGTTAAGTTGGCCCATAATGCCTAGGCATAATAGAGGTTCTCTTTGCATTGCAACCCACTATTGTAAATACAAAATCTCAATGTACTGTTTGCAAAGACATAAAATAAAATAAATAAATAAATTATATAGGTACGTTACTAATGTAAATATATGAACACAATACGTAATAAATCTTATAAACTTGAGTCAGTCGATTGTTAGTACGATCATATTCGTTTTCAACAAATATCTTAAAGTGAAATAAAAATTCCCGAAGCACAAAATTGATCAGTTTATAGACCAGTGTCGTTCATGATAAGAGAAGTGAATGAACACAACACCGTACATGGTATATTGAAACTGGTATTAAATACCGACAAGTTGATGATTAAGAAACATGTGCAACAGTTGGATATCTTTATTGTTGAAATGTTTCGCCTACACAGTAGGCTTCTTCAGTCAAATTCAGAGGCAGCAGGTGTAGTAGCGAAGTAGAGATAATGTAATCAGCCCATCAACTTTTAGAAATAGAATTTGAGGTGGTCAGTCCCTCAGCCTGGAGAAGAGTTCAGTTCTATAAGAATATAAAAACATAAGAATGGAGGAACACTACAGAAGGCCTACTGGCCCATACAAGGCAGGTCCTTATCAAAATCACCTCTACCCAAGAAGCCACGAGTGGCGAAACGTTACCTTTAATAAATGTCCCTACGGTCAGACAAGTAGCATAATAAATGATATACAGTACTGACAAGTAAGACACCTGTGTAACACTATTAATCCCTATTGATGAAACGTTTTGCTTGTCCTGCAGCCTTCATCAGTCCAATACACTTCGTCTTCCATCAACGTTGATGTCTTCAAGAATTTGATTCGTGTTGAAGCACAGAGGAGGTGTGTCATGCATAAACATTCCAAGTGTTGCAAATGTATGTCACTTATGATACTTGTGTGACAGCAATACAGTTGTATTCTGATACAAGAACAGACACATGTCATACACCTATGCCAGCTGCAGCCTTTCATTGTATGTTTACAGCGTATGATTATGTAAATGTTACATGATACTGACAAGAAGGTGAGTAAGAGACATGTGCATCACTTTGGTATCTTCAGTCTAACACAGAGGAGACAGCAAAAGCAGTGGAGATGTATAGTTAAGGGGATCAGTCCATCACTCTCAAGTATTTTGAGGTGGTCAGTCCCTCAGCCTGAAGAAGAGTTGAGCTCATTAGTCTGGATCAACGTGCAGCTGAAGACTGAGGATGAAGACTTGTGTACAGCCGAAGATGAGCCTCAGGAGATCTTGAAGACGAAGGACGAGGCTAGGCCCACTGGTAAGAGCAAGAATGTAAGATTTGAGAGGCAGTGTAGCAAGCCTACTGGCATATGCTAAGCAGGGGCGGCGTCGAGGGGTCGTGGATTGATTACATTATCTTCGTATCCCCACTGTTTCCGTTGTCATTCCTGTAGTGGTTCATGTTCATGAACCATTAGACAACACCAGGGGTTCACTTTCATGTTCATGAACCAAGAGATAGCACCACTGACTCACCATCTTGTTCATAAACCACCACACAACACCAGGGGTTCATGTTCATGAACCACCACTGGTTCACTTTCGTGTTCATGAACCACCACTGGTTCACTTTCGTGTTCATGAACCACCACTGGTTCACTTTCGTGTTCATGAACCACCACTGGTTCACTTTCATGTTCATGACCCATCACTGGTTCACTTTCATGTTCATGACCCATCACTGGTTCACTTTCATGTTCATGACCCATCACTGGTCACTTCATGTTCATGACCCACCACTGGTTCACTTTCATGTTCATGAACCACCACTGGTTCACTTTCATGTTCATGAACCACCACTGGTTCACTTTCATGTTCATGAACCACCACTGGTTCACTTTCATGTTCATGAACCACCACTGGTTCACTTTCATGTTCATGAACCACCACTGGTTCACTTTCATGTTCATGACCCATCACTGGTTCACTTTCATGTTCATGAACCACCACTGGTTCACTTTCATGTTCATGAACCACCACTGGTTCACTTTCATGTTCATGAACCACCACTGGTTCACTTTCATGTTCATGAACCACCACTGGTTCCTTTCATGTTCATGACCACCACTGGTTCACTTTTCATGTTCATGAACCACCACTGGTTCACTTTCATGTTCATGAACCACCACTGGTTCACTTTCATGTTCATGAACCACCACTGGTTCACTTTCATGTTCATGAACCACCACTGGTTCACTTTCATGTTCATGAACCACCACTGTTCACTTTCATGTTCATGAACCACCACTGGTTCACTTTCATGTTCATGAACCACCACTGGTTCACTTTCATTTCATGAACCACCATGGTTTCACTTTCATGTTCATGAACCACCAACTGGTTCACTTTCATGTTCATGAACCACCACTGGTTCACTTTCATGTTCATGAACCACCACTGGTTCACTTTCATGTTCATGAACCACCACTGGTTCACTTTCATGTTCATGAACCACCACTGGTTCACTTTCATGTTCATGAACCACCACTGGTTCACTTTCATGTTCATGAACCACCACTGGTTCACTTTCATGTTCATGAACCACCACTGGTTCACTTTCATGTTCATGAACCACCACTGGTTCACTTTCATGTTCATGAACCACCACTGGTTCACTTTCATGTTCATGAACCACCACTGGTTCACTTTCATGTTCATGAACCACCACTGGTTCACTTTCAGTTCATGAACCACCACTGGTTCACTTTCATGTTCATGAACCACCACTGGTTTCACTTTCATGTTCATGAACCACCACTGGTTCACTTTCATGTTCATGAACCACCACTGGTTCACTTTCATGTTCATGAACCACCACTGGTTCACTTTCATGTTCATGAACCACCACTGGGTTCACTTTCATGTTCATGAACCACCACTGGTTCACTTCATGTTCATGAACCACCACTGGTTCACTTTCATGTTCATGAACCACCACTGGTTCACTTTCATGTTCATGAACCACCACTGGTTCACCTGCCAGTCTTCCACCTCTACTTCACTAATTATTCAGATGATCAACACTGTCTTGGTGTTATTTTTAGTGACGTCATATTCAGTGCTTGCAGCCACGGAAGATAATGAATAATGTTTACTATCAAACCTTACTTTTCTCTCTTATACACTCGTTTGTCATGTAAGATTCACTGACTAAAACCTACGATTTCTTTTCCTTCCTGTTATGCAATGTATACTGCCAACACGCAATAATATATATATATATATATATATATATATAATATATATATATATATATATATATATATATATATATATATATATTATATATATATAATGTGTGGATGTATGTATAATACGTCTGTGACCTGGCACGAGAAAATAACCGACAAGAGTTTTCTCAAGAGTTAATTATTGCAGGTGCAGGTGAGGGAGGGGGGCGGCTCTGCTCTGCAGAGGCTGTCTGCTCTGCAGCCCACGTCACCCCTCTGCTTATGAGGTCGTGCAAGGTCATCCAAGGTCGTACGACGGCGCTGCAAGCAGACGGACACATGGAGGACGGGGGGGGGGGAAGGTCACAGCAGTCATACATTCACTTTGATATGGTATAAAATACCGACACAATGGAAATATAAACACTTAAGCAGTATAATGTGATCCTTTGTTGACGACGTTTCGCCCACACAGTGGGCTTTATCAAGTCACTGTTTGGTACTCTGAAGACTATATATTGACGACGTGATTTTCCTCACAGTGAAGTCGATCTTAGATAACATTAATTCCTTGTATATAGATGGTATACAATACGGACAGGATGAAAATCAGACACATGTGCAACATCTGGGTATCTTTATTGTAGACGTTTCACTATCCAGTGGCTTTATCAATGTAAATTCAAGGACAAAATTGGAAAATTGTATTGATAAAGCCATTGGATGGCGACACGTCGACAATAAAGATACCCAGATGTTGCACATGTCTAATTTTCAACATTAATTCCTTGGATCGAGAGCCATGCACTAGAATCATAACAGATACCCCGAAGGCAGCCACCAGGAAGGCAGTTACAATGAAGACAGCTATCATGAGACTGCCTGCCGTCAAGACAACCAAAAGGAATGAGTGTTAATGAGACGTCATTAAAGATAATTTAAAACTCGCCAGAACAGGAAAAACTGATTTAAGTTGGATGAATTTATATTTAAAAAAGATATAGGTAAGCATTGGTTTACAAACAGTGGTTGATGCGTGGAACAATCTTCCGTGTGAGGTAATGGAGGCTGGGACCCTGGGTAGCTTTAAGAAAAGATTAGACAAATGTATGAGTGGGAGGGGCTGGTTTTGATTGGTGTCGTGGGTACGAGAATTAATTCCTGGGTAGCTTTGGTTTTGATAAGGACCTGCCTTGTATGGGCCAGTAGGCCTTCTGCAGTGTTCTTCCAATCTTAAGTTCTTAAAATAAAGGATGGGAGTCGGGTCGCTTCACGATCTTTGGAGAGAGAGAAAAATGTGAGTAAAGTCACTGATACAGAGACACCCAATAATACACCTATTATAAAATACCTGAGAACATAATGAATATAATATTAATGACATACAGTACTTGATAATTTAAAATCGCGATCAAGCGATACAAGATGGTTATGTGGAGGATGTTAACACCAGTACTTCCCTTGGATGGTTGTGTAAAGGATGTTAACCCCAGTACTTTCTTTGGATGGTTATGTGGAGGATGTTAGCCCCACTACTTCCCTTGGATGGTTGTGTAAAGGATGTTAACCCCAGTACTTTCTTTGGATGGTTATGTGGAGGATGTTAGCCCCACTACTTCCCTTGGATGGTTGTGTGGAGGATGTTAACCCCAGTACTTTCTTTGGATGGTTGTATGGAGGATGTTAACTCCAGTACTTCCCTTGGATGGTTATGTGGAGGATGTTAGTCCCACTACTTCCCTTGGATGGTTGTGTGGAGGATGTTAACCCCAGTACTTTCTTTGGATGGTTGTATGGAGGATGTTAACTCCAGTACTTCCCTTGGATGGTTATGTGGAGGATGTTAGCCCCACTACTTCCCTTGGATGGTTGTGTGGAGGATGTTAACCCCAGTACTTTCTTTGGATGGTTGTATGGAGGATGTTAACCCCAGTACTTCCCTTGGATGGTTGTGTGGAGGATGTTAACACCAGTACTTTCTTTGGATGGTTATGTGTAGGATGTTAACCCCAGTACTTCCCTTGAATGGTTATGTGGAGGATGTTAACCCCAATACTTCCCTTGGATGGTTATGTGGAGGATGTTAACTCCAGTACTTCCCTTGGATGGTTATGTGGTGGATGTTAACTCCAGTACTTCCCTTGGATGGTTATGTGGAGGATGTTAGCCCCACTACTTCCCTTGGATGGTTGTGTGGAGGATGTTAACCCCAGTACTTTCTTTGGATGGTTGTATGGAGGATGTTAACCCCAGTACTTCCCTTGGATGGTTGTGTGGAGGATGTTAACCCCAGTACTTTCTTTGGATGGTTGTATGGAGGATGTTAACCCCAGTACTTCCCTTGGATGGTTGTGTGGAGGATGTTAACACCAGTACTTTCTTTGGATGGTTATGTGAAGGATGTTAACCCCAGTACTTCCCTTGAATGGTTATGTGGAGGATGTTAACCCCAATACTTCCCTTGGATGGTTATGTGGAGGATGTTAACTCCAGTACTTCCCTTGGATGGTTATGTGGTGGATGTTAACTCCAGTACTTCCCTTGGATGGTTATGTGGAGGATGTTAACTACAGTACTTCCCTTGGATGGTTATGTGGAGGATGTTAACTCCAGTACTTCCCTTGGATGGTTATGTGGTGGATGTTAACTCCAGTACTTCCCTTGGATGGTTGTGTGGAGGATGTTAACCCCAGTACTTTCTTTGGATGGCTGTGTGGAGGATGTTAACCCCAATAGTTTCTTTGGATGGTTATGTGGAGGATGTTAACCCCAGTACTTCCCTTGGATGGTTGTGTGAAGGATGTTAACCCCAGTACTTTCTTTAGATGGTTATGTGGAGAATGTTAACCCCAGTACTTCCCTTGGATGGTTGTGTGGAGGATGTTAACCCCAGTACTTTCTTTAGATGGTTATGTGGAGGATGTTAACCCCAGTACTTCCCTTGGATGGTTGTGTGAAGGATGTTAACCCCAGTACTTCCCTTGGATGGTTGTGTGGAGGATGTTAACCCCAGTACTTTCTTTAGATGGTTATGTGGAGGATGTTAACCCCAGTACTTCCCTTGGATGGTTGTGTGGAGGATGTTAACCCCAGTACTTTCTTTGGATGGCTGTGTGGAGGATGTTAACCCCAATAGTTTCTTTGGATGGTTATGTGGAGGATGTTAAAACCAATACTTCCCTTGGATGGTTGTGTGGAGGATGTTAACCCCAGTACTTTCTTTGGATGGTTATGTGGAGGATGTTAACCCCAGTACTTCCCTTGGATGGTTATGTGGAGGATGTTAACCCCAATATTTCCCTTGGATGGTTATGTGGTGGATGTTAACTCCAGTACTTCCCTTGGATGGTTATGTGGAGGATGTTAACTACAGTACTTCCCTTGGATGGTTGTGTGGAGGATGTTAACTACAGTACATGAGTGGGAGGGGTTGGATTTGAGTGGGACTTTCACATCAGAGCTTATTTCTTGGGTGGCATTGAAAATTGGGTTGGGCAAATGTTTTGTTAGTGGGATGAATTGTAAAGGACCTGCCTAGTATGGGCCAACAGGCCTCCTGCAGTGTTCCTCCTTTCTTATGTTCTTCCTTTGTATGGTCATGTGGAAGATGTTAACCCAGGTACTTTCCTTGGATGTTTATGCGGAGGATGTTAACCCCAGTACTTCCCTTGGATGGTTATGTGAAGGATGTTAACTACAGTACTTCCCTTGGATGGTTATATGGAGGATGTTAACCCCAGTACTTTCTTTGGATGGTTATGTGGAGGATGTTAACCCCAGTACTTCCCTTGGATGGTTGTGTGAAGGATGTTAACCCCAGTACTTTCTTTAGATGGTTATGTGGAGAATGTTAACCCCAGTACTTCCCTTGGATGGTTGTATGGAGGATGTTAACCCCAGTACTTCCCTTGGATGGTTGTGTGGAGGATGTTAACCCCAGTACTTTCTTTGGATGGCTGTGTGGAGGATGTTAACCCCAATAGTTTCTTTGGATGGTTATGTGGAGGATGTTAACCCCAGTACTTCCCTTGGATGGTTGTGTGAAGGATGTTAACCCCAGTACTTTCTTTAGATGGTTATGTGGAGAATGTTAACCCCAGTACTTCCCTTGGATGGATGTATGGAGGATGTTAACCCCAGTACTTCCCTTGGATGGTTGTGTGGAGGATGTTAACCCCAGTACTTTCTTTGGATGGTTATGTGGAGGATGTTAACCCCAGTACTTCCCTTGGATGGTTATGTGGAGGATGTTAACCCCAATATTTCCCTTGGATGGTTATGTGGAGGATGTTAACCCCAGTACTTCCCTTGGATGGTTGTGTGGAGGATGTTAACCCCAGTACTTCCCTTGAATGTTTATGTGGAGGATGTTAACCCCAGTACTTCCCTTGGATGGTTATGTGGAGGATGTTAACCCAAGTACTTCCCTTGGATGGTTGTGTGGAGGATGTTAACCACAGTACTTTCTTTGGATGGTTATGTGGAGGATGTTAACTTCAGTACTTCCCTTGGATGGTTGTGTGGAGGATGTTAACCCCAGTACTTTCTTTGGGTGGTTATGTGGAGGATGTTAACCCCAGTACTTTACTTGGTTGGTTATGTGGAAGATATTAACCCCAGTACTTCCCTTGGATGGTTATGTGGAGGATGTTAACTACAGTACTTCCTTTGTATAGTCATGTGGAGGATGTTAACCCCAGTACTTCTTTTGTATGGTTATGTGGAGGATGTTAACCCAGGTACTTTCCTTCGTTGTTTATGTGGAGGATGTTTACCCCACTACTTCCCTTGGATGGTTATGTGGAGGATGTTAACTACAATACTTTCCTTGGCTGGTTATGTGGAGGATGTTAACCCCAGTACTTCCCTTGACTGGTTATGTGGAGGATGTTAACCCCAGTACTTCCCTTGACTGGTTATGTGTAGGATGTTAACCCCAGTACTTCCCTTGCGTGATTACTGAATCAGATAACAGAGCTGTGTGGGAAGTACTTGGGAACTAGAGTCATAACCTCCGTCCTGGGAAGGCTTCGAGAGACGGGGTTTCTTCCCAGTGTGAGGACTTGGAGCATCCCGGTACAGGTCCTCTTGTTTGGGATCTGGCACCTGCATTATTTGTATTTGGTGGAAAATGCTTCTGGAGTCTTCCCAAACTAAGGCAGTGTATACACGAGCAAGCTCTGAGCTACGACCATTGCCTTCCCGGGATGCTGCATCTACAAGTTTTTAGAGAGGATCCTGGGCTTTCATCTGGTCTGGTACTCATAGATGACAGGTAACATTTCACTCATTCTTGCCTTTTGACCTTCGGCACAGTGAAGCATGACTTGATAAAGCTCCACACAGAGCGAAACATATGGTAAAGCTCTACACAGAGTGAAACATGACATGATAAAGCTGTACACAGTGACCCGTGTTTGGCCTGGCTGAGTGCAGCCAGCCGAGTATTGCCACATGACCTTGTGTATAATAATTTTGGTCTGAGTCCAGATTTATCATTTGTCGCGAGAGAGGGGATAAATTTGGATATTAGACTCCATTAGAAGCTCATGCCATTCTCTGTCCTCTTCCTTTCGAGTGTAATAATGTACAGTGGACCGGGTTGGTTCATTGTGGGGAAAATTGTACCCGATTACTGTAACAAGGGTACGTTATACTGTAGCACCTATAACCACGTGGTCACTGTAACAAGGGTACGTTATACTGCGGTACATATAATGACCTGGTCACTGTAACAAGGGTACGTTATACTGCGGTACATATATGACCTGGTACGCTGTAACAAGGGTTACGTTATATTGGGCTCACCTATATGAACCTGGTCAGACGCTGTAAACAAGGGTACGTTATACTGCGGTACATATAATGACCTGGTCACTGTAACAAGGGTACATTATACTGCGGTACCTATAATGACCTGGTCACTGTAACAAGGGTGCATTATACTGCGGCACCTATAATGACCTGGTCACTGTAACAAGTGTACATTAGACTGGCGGACTTTAATGACAATGGTCACTGTAACAAGGGTACATTATACTGCGGCACCTAAATTGGAACTAGGTCACTGTAACAAGGGTACATTATACTGCGGCACCTATAATGACCTGGTCACTGTAACAAGGGTACATTATACTGCGGCACCTATAATGACCTGGTCACTGTAACAAGGGTACATTATACAGCGGCACTTAAGGACCTGGTCCACTGTAAACAGGGTACATTATACTGCGGCACCTATAATGACCTGGTACTGTAACAAGGGTACATTATAATGCCGGTACCCTATATGAATGGTCCTCTGTAAAAGGGTAATTATAACTGCGGTACCTAGAATGACCTGGTCATGTAACACGGGTACATTATACTGCTGGTACCTTTAATGACCTGGTCACGGTACAAGGGTACGCTTATACTGCGGTACCTATAATGACCTGGTCACTGTAACAAGGGTACATTATACTGCGGTACATATAATGACCTGGTCACTGTAACAAGGGTACATTATACTGCGGTAACCTATAATGGACTGGTAACTGTAACAAGGGTACAATATACTGCCGGTACCTATAATGGACATGCGTCACTGTTAACAAAGGTACATTTTATCTGCGGTACCTATAATCACCTGGTCACGGTAACAAGGGTACATTATACATGCGGTACCTATTAATGACCTGTGGCCACTGTAACAAGGGTACTTTATACTGCGGCTCTATTATGACATGGTCACTGTATCAAGGGAACTTTATACTGCGATACCTATAATGCTCCTGGTCATTGCTAACAAGGTTAAATTTTACTGCGGTATCCTATAAATGACCTGGTCCATCGGTAACAAGGTTCATATACTGCGGTACCTTTTATGACCTGGTCACTGATAACAAGGGTACATGTATAATGCGTACCTTTATTGACCGGGTCACTGTACAAGGGTACTTTATACTTTGCGGTACCTATTAGGACCTGGTCACTGTTCAAGGAGATCATTTTACTGCCGGTACCTATATTGGAATGGTTACTGTAACAAGGGTATCTTATACTGCGGTACCTATATGAACCTGGTCACTGTAACAGGGTACTTTATACTGCGGTTTGCTATAATGGACCTGGTCATGTAACTAGGGTACATTATACTGCGGCACCTATAATGTACCTGGTCACTGTAACAAGGGTAACATTTATACTGCAGGTACATATAATGATGCCTGGTCACTGTACAAGGGTACAATTATTACTTGAGGTACCTATAATGGCCTGGGTCACTGATACAAGGGTACATTATACTGACTGGTACTATAAGGACCCTGGACACTGTAACAAGGGTACGTTTATACGTGCGGTACCTATAATGAACCTGGTTTCACTGTAACAAGGGTACATTATACTGCAGGCACCTATAGAATAACATGGTCACTGTAACAAGCGGTACCATTATACTGCGGTACCTATAATGACCTGGTCACTGTAACAAGGGTACATTATACTGCGGTACCTATAATGACCTGGTCACTGTAACAAGGGTACATTATACTGCGGCACCTATAATGACCTGGTCACTGTAACAAGGGTACATTATACTGCGGTACCTATAATGACCTGGTCACTGTAACAAGGGTACATTATACTGCGGCACCTATAATGACCTGGTCACTGTAACAAGGGTACATTATACTGCGGCACCTATAATGACCTGGTCACTGTAACAAGGGTACATTATACTGCGGCACCTATAATGACCTGGTCACTGTAACTAGGTACTTACTACCTGCGGAACATATTATGACTGAGTCATTGTAACAAGGGTATTATTCTGCGGCACTATAATGACATGCTGTAACACAGTAACATGGGTACATTCTACTGCGGACTATATGACCTGGTCAGTGTAACAAGGGTACATTATACTGCGGCACCTATAAGGGACCTGGTCACTGTAACAAGGGTACATTATACTGCGGCACCTATAATGACCTGGTCACTGTACAAGGGTAATTATACGCGGACACCTTTAAGGGACCTGGTCTACTGTAACAAGGGTAAATTTACTGCGGCACCTATAATGACCTGGTCATGTTACAAGGGTTCTTTATGCTGCGGCACCTTTAATGACCTGGTCACTGTAAACAGGGTCCCATTATACTGCGGCACCTAAATGGACATGGTCACTGTAACAAGGGTACATTATACTGCGGCACCTATAATGACCTGGTCACTGTAACAAGGGTACATTATACTGCGGCACCTATAATGACCTGGTCACTGTAACAAGGGTACATTATACTGCGGCACCTATAATGATCCTGGTCACTGTAACAGGGTACTTTATATCTGCGGCAACCTATAATGACCATGGTCATTGTAACAAGGGTACAATATTACTGCGGCACCTATTAATGACTGTGTCACTGTAGACAAGGGGACAATTTTACTGCGGCACCTATAATGACTGGTCATTGAACAAGGGTCCATTATACTGCGGAACCTTTATATGACCTGGCCACTGTAACAAGGGTACATTATACTGGGCGGCACCTATATCTGACCTGTCCAACTGTAACAAGGGCTACATTATTCTGCGGTAACCTATATTGACATGGTCACTGTATCTAGGGTAACATTTTACTGCGGTACCTATACTGACCTGGTCATTGTTAACAGGGTACAGTTATACTGCGGTACCTATAAGGACTCCGTCATTGTAACAAGGGTACATTATACTGCGGTACCTTAATTGGACCTGGTTCATTGTAACAAGGTTTCGTGATACTTGCGGCACCCTATAATGAACATGGTAACTGTAAACAAGGGTATTTATACGCGGTACCTATAAATGACTGGCACTGTAACAAGGGTACAATTATAACCGCTGCGGCCACCTATAATGAATGGTCACTGAACAAGGGTACATTTTTACTGCGCGCACCTATAATGACCTGGTCATTAACATGGGTACATTTTTACTGCGGCAACGTAATGACCTGGTCACTGTAACAAGGGTACTTATACTGCGGCAACCTATGACCTGGTCCACTGTAACAAGGGTTACATGATACTGCGGCACTATATATGATCCTGGTTCACTGTATCATAAGGGGTACATTATACTGCGGAACTATACTGACCTGGTCACTGTAAAAGGGTACATTAACTGCGGCCACCTATAATGACCTGGTCTACTGTAACAAGGGTACATTATCTTTTTTTTTGTGCTTTTTTTTTTTTTTTTTTGTGTGTTTATTTTTTTTCTGCGGTACTATAATGACCTGGTCACTGTAACAAGGGTACATTATACTGCGCACCTATAAATGGTACCTGGTCACTGTACAAGGGTTACCATTATTACTGCGGCACCTATAATGGTACTGGTCACTGTAACAAGGGTGCTTTTATACTGCTGGTACCTATAATGACTGGTCACTGTAAAAGGGTACTTTTTCTTACTGCAGGTACCTATAATGACCTGGTCATTTGTAACAAGGTACATTATACTGCTCGGCACCTATAAATGACGCCTTGTCACTGTAAACAAGGGTAACATTTACTGCGGCACTATATTGGAACTGGTCACTGTAACAAGGGTACATTATTACGCGGTACCTAAATGACCTGGTCTTGGAAAATGGGTACCCATTATACTGCGGGTACCTATTATTGACCTGGTCAATGTAACATGGGTACATTTATACGGCGGCACCTATAATGACCTTGGTCACTGTAACATGGGTACATTATACTGCGGCACCTATAATGACTGGTCACTGTAACAAGGGTAATTATGTACTGCGGCACCTTATAATGGCCTGGTCACTGTAACAACGGGTACATTATATGCGGCACCTATATTGTCCTGGGCTTTGTATACAAGGGTACATTATTACTGCGGCACCTATAATGACCTGGTCACGTAACTAGGGGTACATTATACTGCGGTACTATAATGACCCTGGTCACTGTAACAAGGGTTACATTTTACAGCGGCACCTATAATGACCGGTCACTGTAACACGGGTACATTAGACTGCGGTACCTATAATGACACTTGGTCATTGAACAAGGGTACATTTTATTCTGCGGCACATATAATGGAGACTGCGTCAACTGTAACAAGGGTACAGTATACTGCGGAACCTATAATGACCTGAGTTCACTGTAACAGGGTACTTTCTTCTGCGGTACCTATTAATGACATGGTCACTGTTACAGGGTTCATTATACTGCGGCACCTATAATGACTTGTCACTGTAACAAGGTGAAATTATACTGCGGTAAATATAAGACCTGTAACTGTAACAAGGGTAGCATTTCTGACGGTACCTATAGTGACCTGGTCACTGTAACAAGGGTACTTATCCTGCGGTACCTATAATGAACCTGGTCACTGTAACAAGGGTTACGTTATACTGCGGTTCCGATATGGACCTGGTCACTGGTAACAAGGGAAGTGATACTGCTCGGCACTATAATGACCTGGGTCACTGTAAATCAAGGGTACCATTATACTGCTGTACCTATAATGACTGGTCACTGTAAACAAAGGGTACATTATACTGCGGTCCTATAATGACCTGGTTCATTGTAACAAGGGTATCAGTTATACTGCGGCACCTATAATGACCTGGTCCATTGGTAACAACGGGTGGGATACGGTATACTGCGGCACCTATAATTGACCTGGTCCTGTAACATATGGGTACATTATACTGCGGTACCTATAATGACCTGGTCACTGTAACAAGGGTTACATTAGAATGCGGCACTAGAAGACCTGTCACGGTACCAAAGGGTACATTATACTGCGGCACCTATAATGACCTGGTCACTGTAACAAGGGTACATTATACTGCGGCACCTATAATGACCTGGTCACTGTAACAAGGGTACATTATACTGCGGCACCTATAATGACCTGGTCACTGTAACAAGGGTACATTATACTGCGGTACCTATAATGACCTGGTCACTGTAACAAGGGTACATTTTACTGCGGCACATTAAGACCTGCGCACTGTAATACAAGGGTACGATTTTTACTGCGGTACATATAGTGACCTGGTCACTGTAACAAGGGTACATTATACTGCGGTACCTATAATGACCTGGTCACTGTAACAAGGGTACATTATACTGCGGTACCTATAATGACCTGGTCACTGTAACAAGGGTACATTATACTGCGGTACCTATAATGACCTGGTCACTGTAACAAGGTGTACATTTATACTGCCGGCACCTATAATGGACCTGGTCTCTGTAACAAGGCGTACATTATACGCCGGTACCTATATTGACCGTGCGTCACTGTAACAGGGGTACATTTACTGCGGTTAACTCTATTATGAACTAGTCATTTGTAAAAGGGTACGTTATACTGCGGTACCTATATGGTCCTGCGTCAGTGTAACAAGGGTAGTTATACTGCGGCACCTATAATGACCTGGTCACTGTAACAAGGGTACATTATACTGCGGTACCTATAATGACCTGGTCATTGTAACAAGGGTACATTATACTGCGGTACCTATAATGACCTGGTCACTGTAAAAAAGGTACATTAATACTGCGGGTAAAAGACCTATAAAGACCCTGGTCACGTAAACAAGGGTACATTATACTGCTGGTAAACCTATAATGACCTGGTCACTGTAACAAGGGTACATTATACTGCGGTACCTATAATGACCTGGTCACTGTAACAAGGGTACGTTATACTGCGGCACCTATAATGACCTGGTCACTGTAACAAGGGTACATTATACTGCTGGTACACCTATATTGACCCTGGTCCACTGTAACAAGGGTATATTATAACTGTCGGTACCTATAAGACCGGGTCACTGTAACAAGGGTACCATTAGCACTGGCGGTACCTATTTAATGACCTGGTCATCTGTAACATGGGTACATTATACTGGCGAGGTACATTTTATGACCCTGGTCACTAACATGGGTACATTATACTGCGGTACTCTATAATGACCTGTTCGACCCTGTAACATGGGTACATATACTGCGGTACCTATTAGGGGACCTGGTCACTGTAACAGGGTACTTTATACTCGCGGCACCTATAATGACCGGGTCACGGTATCAAGGGTTCATTATTCTGCGGTACCGTAATGACCTGGTCACTGTACAAGGGTACATCCATAATGCGGTACCTATAATGACCTGGTCACTGTAACAAGGGTACGTTATACTGCGGCACCTATAATGACCTGGTCACTGTAACAAGGGTACATTATATGCGCGTACTATTAATGGGACCTGGTCACTGTAAACAAGGGTACATTATACTGCGGCACCTATAATGACCTGGTCATTGTAACAAGGGTACATTATACTGCGGCACCTATAATGACCTGGTCATTGTAACAAGGGTACATTATACTGCTGGTACCTAGAAGACCTGTGTGGATCTTTGTAACAGGGTACTTATACTGCGGCACCCTATAATGACTGGTCATTGAACAAGGGATCCATTATAATGCGTTACCATTTATGACCTGGTCATTGTACAAGGGTACATTATACTGCGGTACCTATAATGACCTGGTCATTGTAACAAGGGTACATTATACTGCGGCACCTATAATGACCTGGTCATTGTAACAAGGGTACATTATACTGCGGCACCTATAATGACCTGGTCACTGTAACAAGGGTTCATTATACTGCGCACATATAATGACGGTTCACTGTAACAAGGTACATTTATACTGCGGTACTATATAGACCTGGGAACTCGTAACAGGGTACATTATACTGCGGCACCTATGACCTGGTCTATTGTAAAAAAGGGTTACATTATACTGCGGCACCGATTATGAACATGGTCAGTGTTAACCAAGGGTAACATTATACTGCGGCACCTATATAGACCTGGTCACTGTAACTAAGGGTACATTATACAGCGGCTCCTATATGCTGGTCACTTTAACAAGGGTACATTATACTGCGGCACCTATAATGACCTGGTCACTGTAACAAGGGTACATTATACTGCGGCACCTATAATGACCTGGTCATTGTAACAAGGGTACATTATACTGCGGCACCTATAATGACCTGGTCATTGTAACAAGGGTACATTATACTGCGGTACCTATAATGACCTGGTCATTGTATTTAGTGTTGTTACTCAGGTTGATCTTGTCTACATTATCCCAACAACAGAAATTTTAATTAATGCAGCAAAACATCCATTATGGAGGGAGGGAAGGAGCCCTCACTCCTCCTCCCTCCCTCCCTCCCTCCTCTTCCTTCCTTCCTCCTCCCCTCATTCCCTTCTCCCTTCCCATTCCTTCTCCCTCTTCCCTTCTGCCATTTCTCCTCCTCCCTTCCCCCTACTTCCCTCCTTCCCTTCCCTACCTCCCTTCCCTCTTAATTCCTCCTTCCTTCCCTCCACGCCTTCCCTCCCTCCCTCCTCCGTCCCTCCCTTTACTCCCTCCTTCTTCGTCCTTCCCTTCTCCGTCTCTCGCCTCCCGTCTCTACTTCTGTCTCTCCCTCCCCCTTCCTCCTTCTTCCCTCTCTCTTTCCTCTCTCCCTCCTATTTACTTCCCTCCCTAACTTCCCACCTTCCTCTTTATTCCCTCCCTCCCTCCCTCCCTCCCTCCCCTACTTCCCTCCTCCCTACCTCCATCTACTTCACTCCCCCCTCTCTCCCTCCCTCTTCTTCCCCCCTCCCTCTATACTTCCCTCGCCATCCCTCTTTACTTCCCTCCCTCTTTACTTCCTTTCACTTTACTTCCCTCCCTCTTTACTCCCTCCCTTCTTTACTCCCTTCCTCCCATCTACCTCCCTCTTTACTTCTCCTCCCTCTTTACTTCCTCCCTCCTGTCTTATACTCTCCTCCCTCTCTCTTTTACTTCCCTCCGCCTCTATACTATCCCTCCCTCCCTCTAAACTTCCGTGCTCCCTATCTTTCCTTCCTCCCCCTCTTAAACTCCTCCTCTTTACTTCCTCCCTCCCACATTACTCCCTCCCTTATACTAACCACCCACTCATCAAAACTACACTCCCTCCACCACAATACAACCCACCCACCCACAAACCAACTCCTGCTCTCTATATTTCCCTCCCTCACATCTTTATACAACCACCCTCCCACTTAACAACCCTCCCTCCTCTTTATATATATACTACCCACCTCAATCTATTACAACCTCCTCTATCTCTATACTTCCCTCCCCCTCTCTTTTTCTCCTCACTCTTTACTTCCTCCCCCTCTCTTTTTACTTCCACCCCCTCCTTTATTCCCTCCCTTTTTTAACTTCCCTCCTTCCTCTCTCTTTACATCCCTCCTCTCTCTATACTACCCTCCCTCTCTCATGCCCTCACTCCCTCTTAAAACCTTTCCCCACCCCCCCCATTACACACAAATACTACCACCTCTATCCTTCTCACCCACACACTTCCCTCCCTCCCTCTTTAATCCCTTCCTCTCTTTACTCCTCCTCTCTCATTACACCCACCCACCACAACCCTCCCTCCCTTAATACATCCCTCCCTCACACTACCCACCCACCCACAAAACATCCATCCCACAACTATAACATCCCACCCACAACAACCCACCCTCCACAAAACAACCCACCACACACATACCACCAACCCCAAACCAACCCACCCACACACAAAACATCCAACCGACACAAAACCCACCCTCACTATTCTACCATCCTCTTCAATACTTCCCTCCACTCTCAATACCAACCTCCTCTTCTACCCACCCTCCCACTATCCTACACCCCCACTTCTAAACTTCCTCCACTCGCATCCTCCCTCCTCTTTACTTCCCTCCCTCTCTCTTCCCCTCCTCCCTCTTTACTTCCCTCCCTCTCTCTTTACTTCCACTCCCCGCTCACTTCGCCTCCACCCACTTTCATCCCTCCCACACTACTACCCTTTTCCCTCCCACCCTCAACCTTACCCACCTCACTCAATCCATCCCACCTCTCTAACCCACCTCCTCATTTCATCCTCCACACTCTTTATTCCTCCACACACAAAACCATCCTCTCCTCTAAACTCTCACCCACATCTCTTAACAACCCTCCCACTACTCTTCCCTCCTCACTCTTACTTCCCTCCCTTTCCCTCCTCCCTCTTTTACTTCCCTCCCTCTCTCTTTACTTCCCTCCCTCTCTCTTTACTTCCCTCCCTTCCTCTACCCTCCCTCCTCTTTACTTTCCCTCCCTCTCACTTATACTTCCCTCCCCTCTCTTCCCTCCCCCCATTACTGATGCTCATCCCTCCCTCTCTCTTCCCCTCCCACCCTCTATACTACCCCCCTCACTCTTAACATATCCCTCCCTCTCACTTCCCACCCTCCTCAAACTTCCCTTCACACTCAAAACAATCCTCCCTCACATATAAATCCCCACCACACTCAACCTCCCTCCCATCTTAATTCCCTCCCTCACACAAACATACCTCCCACACACTAAAATACCCCAACCCACCACTATACATCCCCCACCCATTCCTTCCCTCCCTCCCTCTTTACTTCCCTCCCTCTTCCTTTCCTTTCCTCCCTCAAAACCTCCCTCCTCATTTCTTCCCAATCTCTCTTTTACTACCCTCTCGCTCTCAATTCCACCCTCCCTCTATACTTCTCTCCCTCTCTCTTAACTTCCCTCCCTCTCTCTCCCTCCCTCCCTCTTTACTTCCTCCCTCTCTCTTTCCTCCCCTCCCTCTTTACTTCCCTCTCTCTCTTTACTTCCCCTCCCTCTCACCTTCCTCCCTCCTCTTTACTTCCATCTCTCTCTCTATACTTCCCTCCTCTCTCTTCCCTCCCTCCCTCTTTTTGTACATCCCTCCCTCACTCTTTCCTTTCCCTCCCTCTCTTTCGCCTCCCTCCTCTTTCTCCCTTCCTCTCTCTTTAGACTTCCCTCCCACACATCTAAACTACCCACCCACACACAACCACCCACCACAAACCTACCCACTCACATCTTAATACCCACCCTCACTCATCCCACCCACCCATTAACTTCCCTTCCTCTCTTTCTTTACTTCCCTCCCATCTCACTTACTTCCCTCCCTCTCTCTTCCTCCTCCACAAAACAACCACCACTATCAAAACAACACCCACTCTCTCCCACCCACCCTTTATTCCTCCACCCTCATTATTCCCACCTCTCTCTAACCCATCCCACCCTCAAAATACCCTCCCTCTCTCTTTAACAACCTCCACACACACCCACCTCCTCACATACATCCCACCCTCTCTTCAAAACTTCCCTCCCTCACACAACCTACCTCCACTAAATTCCACCACCACTATCCTACCACCCACTATCATAACAATCCACCACTACTACATCCCTCCACCCTCATACTTCCCTACACTCACATCCTTCCCTCCCACTCTATATACTTCCTCCCTCTCTCTTCCCTCCCTCTTCCCTCCCCTCTCTTTCCCTCCTCCTCATTACTACCCTCACTCTCTTAACTTCCTCCCTTCTCTCTTCCTACCCTCTCTCTTTACTTCCCTCCCACTCTCATCCCTCCTCCCTCTTATACTTCCCTCCCTCTCTCATCCCTCCACCCACTTAACAACCCTCCCATCTCTACCCTCCCTCCCTCTTTACTTTCCTCCCTCTTCTCTTTACTTTCCTCCCTCTCTCTTTACTTCCTCGCGCTCTCTCTTCCCTCCCTCCCCCCCCCTTCCCCCCCCCCCCCCCCCCCCCTTCCCTCTTTACTTCCCTTTCACTCTCTCTTCCCTCCTCCCTTATACTTCCCTCCCTCTCTCTTCCCTCCCTCCCTCTTTACTTCCCTCCCTCTCTCTTTACTTCCCTCCCTCTCTCTTCCCTCCCTCTCTCTTTACTTCCCTCCCTCTTCTTCCTCCCTCCCTCTTTACTTCCCTCCCTCTCTTTTACTTCCCTCCCTCGCTCTTCACTCCTCTCTCTTTCTTCCACCCTCTTCTCTTCCCTCCTCCTCTGTACATTCCTCCCTCTCTATACCCTCCCTCCCTCTTTATTCCCTCCCTCTCTCTTCCCTCCCTCCTCCCTCTTTACTTTCCCCCTCTCTCATTTCCTCCCTCCCTCTCTCTTCCCTCCCTCTTTTTTCCCTTCCTCTCTCTTTACTTCCCGCCGTCCTCTCTATACTTCCCTCCCTCTTCTTCCCCTCCCTCCCTCTTTTCTTCCTTCCTCTCTCTTTACTTCCCTCCGTCTCTCTTTACTTCCCTCCCTCTCTCTTCCTCCTCCGCTCCTACTTCTCCCTCTTCTCTTTACTTCCCTCCCTCTCTCTTCCCTCCCTCCCCTCTTTACGTTCCCTCCCTCTCTCTTCGCTCCTCCTTTTACTTCCCTCCCTCTCTCTTCCCTCCTCTCTCTTCCCTCCCTCCCTCTTTACTTCCCTCCCTCTCTCTTCCCTCCCTCCCTCTTTACTTCCCTCCCTCTCTCTTCCCTCCCTCCCTCTTTACTTCCCTCCCTCTCTCTTCCTCCCTCTCTCTTCGCTCCCTCCTCTTTACTTCCTCCCCTCTCTCTTCCCTCCCTCTCTCTTCCCTCCACTCTCTTTACTTTCACTCCCTCTCTCTTCCCTCCCTCACCTCTTTACTTTCCTCCCTCCTCTTTTAGCTTCCTCCTCTCTCCTTCCCTCTCTCTTTTCTTCCCTTCCTCTCTCTTTATTCCCTCCGTCTTCTTTACTTCCTCCCTCTCTCCTTCCCTCCTCCATCTTTTCTTCCCTTCCTCTCTTCTTTACTTCCTCCGTCTTCTTCCTTTACTTCCAGCCCTCTCTCTTCCTCCCTCCCTCTTACTTTCCTCCCTCTCTCTTTTACTTCCCTCCCTCTCTCTTCCCTCCTCCCTCTTTACTTCCCTCCTCTCTCTTCCCCTCCCTCCCTCTTTTCTTCCTCCTCTCTCTTTCCCTCCCTCTCTCTATACTTCCCTCTCTCTCTCTTTCACCTCCCTACCTCTCTCTTCCATCCCTCCCTCTCTTCCCCTGCCTCCCTCTTTACTTCCCTCCCTCTCTTCTTCCCTCCCTCCCTCTCTCTTCCCTCACTCACTCTCTCTTCCCTACCTGCTATTTCCTCGCCTCCCTCTCCTCTTCCCTCCCTCCCTCTCTCTTCCCTCCATCGCTCTTTTCTTCCCTCCCTTCTCTTCCCTCCCTCCTCTCTCTTCCTCTGCCTCTCTCTTCCGGGTTCGATTCCCGGCGAAGGGGTGGAAATATTGGGCATGTTTCTTTACACCAATTGTTTATGTTCACCCATCTTTAAAATGGGTATCTGGGTGTTAGTCGACTGGTGTGGGTCGCATCCTGGGACAAAATTGACCTAATTTGCCTGAAATGCTTTGTATAACAAGCGGCTTTCTATGTAGTAGTATGTCATTGATGTCAGCTAGGACTGTATACTTTGTAAGTGTAGTAAATAAAGATATAAGTACCTCTTCTCTAGCTTATCTAATGTAATAATAAGACTACATTATGTGCAGGTGTGTAGAACTATTCTGAGGTGGATATCCGACGTGTACACACTGCTAAATATTTATTTACTCACTGGGTGACTGTGTTGTTATGTTAGTTTGGTTCTGCTGTGAAAATATATACAGTAGGTGATAACTGTGGCACAGTGGTTGTGTTGTGTTGATACATACAGTAGGTGATAACTGTGACACAGTGGTTGTGCTGTGTTGATACATACAGTAGGTGATAACTGTGACACAGTGGTTGTGCTGTGTTGATACATACAGTAGGTGATAACTGTGACACAGTGGTTGTGCTGTGTTGATACATACAGTAGATAACTGTGACACAGTGGTTGTGCTGTGTTGATACATACAGTAGATGATAACTGTGACACAGTGGTTGTGCTGTGTTGATACATACAGTAGATGATAACTGTGACACAGTGGTTGTGCTGTTGATACATACAGTAGATGATAACTGTGACACAGTGGTTGTGCTGTTGATACATACAGTATAAACCTTGGTAATAAATACCGACAAGTTGGTTTAGAAAGACACGTAAGCAAACACTATGACATATTTATTAGAAAACGTTTCGGTCCTGGGACCTTGATCACTTCTAACATACAGAGGTAGAAAGACATTATATATATAGGCGGAGAGTGAGATGTGATGCACGTAACCTGAGGAATGTCATAAGAACATAAGAATGGAGGAACACTGTAGAAGGCCTACTGGCCCATGCGAGGCAGGTCCTTATCAAAAACAACCTCTACCTATGATGAGGACGGGTAGACGATGAAATCATGTGACTCCTGTGTTGTTGGGTTGGTGCTGCTTAAGTATCATGTATGCCAATGTTTTTGAAATTTTGTAGTTTCCAGTGTTGCGTTCTATAGTGTCGGTGACGGCGATTAGTGAGGCTTCTAGGTACTGGAAACTACAAAATTTCAAAAACATTGGCATACATGATACTTAAGCAGCACCAACTCAACAACACAGGAGTCACATGATTTCATCGTCTACCCGTCCTCATCATAGGCAGAGGTTGTTTTTGATAAGGACCTGCCTCGCATGGGCCAGCAGGCCTTCTACAGTGTTCCTCCATTCTTATGTTCTTATGACATTCCTCAGGTTACGTGCATCACATCTCACTCTCCGCCTATATATATAATGTCTTTCTACCTCTGTATGTTAGAAGTGATCAAGGTCCCAGGACCGAAACGTTTTCTAATAAATGTCATAGTGTTTGCTTACGTGTCTTTCTAAACCATACATACAGTAGGTGATAACTGTGACACAGTTGTCACTCTCCAGTAGTTGTACCACATGGGAACATCATCTAAATGTCACGACTATTTCAAAACACTTTAAGATTTTGCTGCCCTAGGTGGTACTGCACGTGGGAAAAGACACATTCACACATGAAGTGTAATGAGATCCTTTATTGACAACGTTTCGCTCACGCAGGAGGCTTTTTCAACCTTGCTAATAAAGGTGTCTTGTCTTATTTTCAAATTGTGGATATTTTATACCACTTACCTCTGGTATCATTAGCTTCCAGGGACTAATCACCAGTGTTTCACCTAGGCCAGGTGAAGCAAAGAAGCAGCTCGCATTGACCATCACTCAGTCAGTAGCTATATTTTAGGAAGAACACAAAAATGTTAACGTTACGTGACTCGGGTAGGATTCGAACCCATGGCAAGTCAGTGATAAATTTTATACTTGGTGCTCTAAGTACTGTATCATGGTGGCCTAATCATAGCCGTCCAGTTAAGCAGAAGTTAGCAGAGATAACACTGTTACTACTACTGTAAGTTTGGGATATATTCCAGTAACAAGGTTAGTTAGGTAAGATTCGTCAGGAAATAGGGCAGGTGTTTCCTGACGCGGGTCAGGAACTTTTGATCATCTGGTCTGGAACTTTTGATCATCTGACCGAGGCCTTCCACTGGCTTACCCCTCCTTCTCTCCAAAAATTAAAACGAATATTTTATTTTTCAAGAACAAGTTGTTTGGTAAGTACATCAATTCATTAGAGAACAGAGTTAATGTCGTTAAGCTTCTACAATACAGTATGACATTATAAATGGTCCAAGTCGGACCTGAACGTCGTGGTAAGTTGGTGTGTCTCCTGTGTGCGGGTTGTGTGTGTAAACATTGTGTTGTGACAACTGAAGACTGCACAAAAATTTCTATCATCGTCCTCCAGTACATTGATGCTGAGACAGTTGTATATTTTTCCTTAATATTACAGTATTGTACAGTACTGAGGGATCATGTAACACACATTCCATATGTCTTCATTCAAGGATCGCTGTTGATCCAAGGAGTTGGAGTTACTTTTTCCTTGGTTCAAACCTCATTACATCTTCCACAGTGGTTGTATGACAGATAATGGCTAAGTGGTTATAATATGAATATAATAATGCAGGACCAGGGATCAACGACACTAGTACGCCTTGTTGCTCCGTGCATAGAGACGGAGGATCGAGCCTCTCACTGATTGTACCGAGTGACCCTCACAGGTTAACCACTTCACGTAAATATTAAAACACAATAAATTGGCTTAGGGCTCATGAAGCAGGACAAGCACTCTTATACTGCACTGTTCCATGCTGGGATATCTTGCTATGACCGCTGAGTGACCCAGGCGGTCAGCGGACACACTGTTTCGTAAGTGTTCCAGCTAATGCTACTTCCCCTTCCTGGGAAATTTGCTGTGGCTTACGGGTCCCAGTGACCTGAGATGCTGACCACGCCACTGCTGACCACGCCGCTGCTGACCACGCCGCTGCTGACCACGCCGCTGCTGACCACGCCGCTGTTGACCACGCCGCTGCTGACCACGCCGCTGCTGACCACGCCGCTGCTGACCACGCCGCTGCTGACCACGGGCCCCTGCTGACCACGCCGCTGCTGACCACGCCGCTGCTGACCACGCCGCTGCTGACCACGCCGCTGTTGACCACGCCGCTGCTGACCACGCCGCTGCTGACCACGCCGCTGCTGACCACGCCGCTGCTGACCACGCCGCTGTTGACCACGCCGCTGCTGACCACGCCGCTGTTGACCACGCCACTGTTGACCACGCCGCTGCTGACCACGCCGCTGCTGACCACGCCGCTGCTGACCACGCCGCTGCTGACCACGCCGCTGTTGACCACGCCGCTGTTGACCACGCCGCTGCTGACCACGCCGCTGCTGACGACGTCGAGGCTCACACCTGCACGTTGAGGCTGACATCTCACGTGCACTGTGATACAGGGGCCCTTCCCATCGTCTCGGTTCCTGCTGCCGCTTCTGCTGCTGCTGCTGCTGCTGCCAGTGCTGATTCTTTGAAACCGTTTTTCGCCCATCCTTCCTCGCTGACGCGCACTGACGCTACTCTACACTCAATACCACTACAGAGAGGTAACCACTTCATGACCTCCGTTGGACGTGCTGCTGACACCTCCAGTGAGTGGCTTACCTTCCTTCCTTCTTAGATCGAAAGCTAGCTGTGGGCTGGGCATCGCTCTGATCCTGGTGCTGGGAGTCAACCAGTCTTGAGAAAATGGTGATTTGGCGTTCAACAGTCTTGAGGAATACCTGACTGGCAGATCAACCAGGCTAGGAATACGGGTGATCTGGCAGGTCAACTAGGTCTTGAGGACACTGGTGATCTGGCAGTCAACCAGGTCTTGAATACTGATCGGGCAGGTCACCAGGTCTGAGGAACACCTGGTGATCTAACAGGTCAGCCAGGTCTTGAGGAACGCCTGTTGATGGCAGTCAACAGGTTTGAGGGAATACTGGTGACTGGCAGGTCACTCCAGTCTTGAGGGAACACCTGGTGATCTGGCAGGTCAGCAGGTCTTGAGAACGCCTGGTATCTGTAGGTCAACAGGTCTTGAAGGGAACCCTGTGATTGCAGGTCACCAGTCTTGAGGGAATACCTGGTGACTGGCAGGTCAACCAGGTCTTGAGGAGAACTGGTGATTGGCAGTCAGCCAGGTCTTGAGGAAACGCTGGTGATCTGGCAGTCAACCAGGTCTTGAGGAATACCTGGTGATCTGGCAGGTAAACAAGGTCTTGAGGAACACGTGAGATGTAGACACGTACATAGTGTGTGTGGACATTCACAAAGTGTGTGTGACATTACACTAAGTGTCATGGACACTTACCTAAAGTGTGGTGTGACACTCCACTAAGTGTCATGTGGACACTTCCACTAAAGTGTGTGTGGCATTCCACTAAAGTGTCATGTAGGACACTTCCTAGTGTGGAGTCGGACACTTCCACTAAAGTGTGGATGTGGACATTCACTAAAGTGTCTGTGGACATCACTAAGTGTGGTGTGGACTTACCTAAGGCAGTGGCACTTCCACTAAGTGTGTGTGGACACTTCACTAAAGTGTGGTGTGGACACTTACACAAGTGTCTTGGGACCTACACTAAAGTGTGGTGTGGACACTTCCACAAGTGTCATTGTGGACACTCCACTAAAGTGTGTCTGGCAGTCACTAAGTGTGTGTGGACATACACTAAGTGTCATGTGGACACTCCAAAAGTGTGGTTGATGGAACCACTAAGTGTGGTGTGGACACTTACACAAGGTCATGTGGACACTTACACTAAGTGTGGTGTGGAACTTACACTAAGTGTCATGTGGACATACCTAAAGGTGGTGTGGACACTTCCACTAAAGTGTGGTGTGGACACTTACACTAAAGTGTCATGTGGACACTTACACTAAAGTGTGGTGTGGCACTTACACAAAGGTCATTGGGGACACTACACTAAAGGTGTTGGACACTTACACAAAGTGTGGTGTGGACACTCACTAAGTGTCATGTGGACACTTCACTAAGTGTGGTGTGGACACTTCCACTAAAGTGTCATGTGGACACTTCCACTAAAGTGTGGTGTGGACACTTACACTAAAGTGTCATGTGGACACTTACACTAAAGTGTGGTGTGGACACTTACACTAAAGTGTGGTGTGGACACTTCCACTAAAGTGTCATGTGGACACTTCCACTAAAGTGTGGTGTGGACACTTACACTTGAAAGTGCCACCTTCATGGAAGACGCCCAGGAAGAAGGGAAATATTTGCCCAGTATAAACAAAGTTATTGACTCTCCTTACGGCTTCAATATGAGTAAAATGTTTTTGTGGAGAAAGTAAAAGTATTAAGTGTTTGTGGTGGCTGCTTTAGTTTTCCCCTCGTCTCCCTCCCTTTGAGCTCACAGATTACGAAGGACATTATGGTAGGTCCAGGAGCTAGACCCCAGCCTTCTTATAGATAAGGAGTAAGTGCTTTCAGCCGCGTTAACGTGAAATATTGGGTTATTTCATGAGCATTTGACCAGAAAATGCAAATGTTCGCTTTGGTAATAGCATATTTAAGTCGGTGTGTGAGAGATGTGTTTCCGGGTGAGAGGCGAGTGTTGCTAGCTCAGTGCTGGGAGCTAGTGTTGCTAGCTCAGTGCTGGGAGCTAGTGTTGCTAGCTCAGTGCTGGGAGCTAGTGTTGCTAGCTCAGTGCTGGGAGCTACTGTTGCTAGCTCAGTGCTGGGAGCTACTGTTGCTAGCTCAGTGCTGGGAGCTAGTGTTGCTAGCTCAGTGCTGGGAGCTACTGTTGCTAGCTCAGTGCTGGGAGCTAGTGTTGCTAGCTCAGTGCTGGGAGCTAGTGTTGCTAGCTCAGTGCTGGGAGCTAGTGTTGCTAGCTCAGTGCTGGGAGCTAGTGTTGCTAGCTCAGTGCTGGGAGCTAGTGTTGCTAGCTCAGTGCTGGGAGCTACTGTTGCTAGCTCAGTGCTGGGAGCTAGTGTTGCTAGCTCAGTGCTGGGAGCTAGTGTTGCTAGCTCAGTGCTGGGAGCTAGTGTTGCTAGCTCAGTGCTGGGCTAGTGTTGCTAGCTCGTGCTGGGAGCTAGTTGCTAGCTCAGTGCTGGGAGCTAGTGTTGCTAGCTCATGCTGGGACTAGTGTTGCTAGCTCAGTGCTGGGAGCTAGTGTTGCTAGCTCAGTGCTGGGAGCTCGTAGTTACTAGCTCAGTGCTGGGAGCTAGTGTTGCTAGCTCACTCCTGGGAGCTCGTAGTTGTTAACTCAGTGCTGGGAGCTAGTGTTGCTAGCTCACTGCTGGGAGCTAGTGTTGCTAGCTCAGTGCTGGGAGCTCGTAGTTGCTAGCTCAGTGCTGGGAGCTAGTGTTGCTAGCTCAGTGCTGGGAGCTAGTGTTGCTAGCTCAGTGCTGGGAGCTAGTGTTGCTAGCTCAGTGCTGGGAGCTACTGTTGCTAGCTCAGTGTGGGAGCTACTGTTGCTAGCTCAGTGCTGGGAGCTACTGTTGCTAGCTCAGTGCTGGGAGCTAGTGTTGCTAGCTCAGTGCTGGAGCTACTGTTGCAGTCAGTGTGGGCTAGTGTTGCTAGCTCAGTGCTGGGAGCTAGTGTTGCTAGCTCAGTGCTGGGAGCTAGTGTTGCTAGCTCAGTGCTGGGAGCTAGTGTTGCTAGCTCAGTGCTGGGAGCTAGTGTTGCTAGCTCAGTGCTGGGAGCTCTGTTGCTAGCTCAGTGCTGGGAGCTAGTGTTGCTAGCTCAGTGCTGGGAGCTAGTGTTGTGCTAGCTCAGTGCTGGGAGCTAGTGTTGCTAGCTCAGTGCTGGGAGCTAGTGTTGCTAGCTCAGTGCTGGGAGCTAGTGTTGCTAGCTCAGTGCTGGGAGCTAGTGTTGCTAGCTCAGTGCTGGGAGCTCGTAGTTGCTAGCTCAGTGCTGGGAGCTAGTGTTGCTAGCTCACGTCTGGGAGCTAGTGTTGTAACTAGGCTGGGAGTAGTGTTGCTAGCTCACTGCTGGGAGCTAGTGTTGCTAGCTCAGTGCTGGGAGCTAGTGTTGCTAGCTCAGTGCTGGGAGCTAGTGTTGCTAGCTCAGTGCTGGGAGCTAGTGAGTGTTGCTAGCTCAGTGCTGGGAGCTCGTAGTTGCTAGCTCAGTGCTGGGAGCTAGTGTTGCTAGCTCACTCTGGGAGATCGTAGTTTACTCAGTGCTGGGAGCTAGTGTTGCTAGCTCACTGCTGGGAGCTATAGTGTTGCTAGCTCAGTGCTGGGAGCTAGTGTTGCTAGCTCAGTGCTGGGAGCTAGTGTTGCTAGCGCAGTGCTGGGAGCTCGTAGTTGCTAGCTCAGTGCTGGGAGCTAGTGTTGCTACTCACTCTGGGAGACGGTTGTTACTCAGCTGGGGCTAGTGTTGCTAGCTCACTGCTGGGAGCTATGTTGCTAGCTCAGGCTGGGAGCTAGTGTGCTAGCTCGGGAATCGTAGTGTTAGCTCAGTGCGGGAGCTAGTGTTGCTAGCTCAGTGCTGGGAGCTACTGTTGCTAGCTCAGTGCTGGGAGCTACTGTTGCTAGCGCAGTGCTGGGAGCTAGTGTTGCTAGCTCATGCTGGGAGCTCGTAGTTGCTAGCTCAGTGCTGGGAGCTAGTGTTGCTAGCTCAGTGCTGGGAGCTACTGTTGCTAGCTCACTGCTGGGAGCTCGTAGTTGTTAGCTCAGTGCTGGGAGCTAGTGTTGCTAGCTCACTCCTGGGAGCTCGTAGTTGTTAGCTCAGTGCTGGGAGCTAGTGTTGCTAGCTCAATGCTGGGAGCTAGTGTTGCTAGCTCAGTGCTGGGAGCTAGTGTTGCTAGCTCAGTGCTGGGAGCTAGTGTTGCTAGCTCAGTGCTGGGAGCTCGTAGTTACTAGCTCAGTGCTGGGAGCTAGTGTTGCTAGCTCACTCCTGGGAGATCGTAGTTGTTAACTCAGTGCTGGGAGCTAGTGTTGCTAGCTCAGTGCTGGGAGCTACTGTTGCTAGCTCAGTGCTGGGAGCTACTGTTGCTAGCTCAGTGCTGGGAGCTAGTGTTGCTAGCTCACTGCTGGGAGCTCGTAGTTGCTAGCTCAGGCTGGGAGCTAGTGTTGCTACTCATGCTGGACTAGTGTTGCTACTCACTGGGAGCTCGTAGTTGCTAGCTCAGTGCTGGAGCTAGTGTTGCTAGCTCAGTGCTGGGAGCTAGTGGTGTTGCTAGCTCATCTGGGAGCTCGTAGTTGCTAGCTCTGTGCTGGGAGCTAGTGTTGCTAGCTCAGTGCTGGGCTAGTGTGCTGCTCAGGCTGGAGCTAGTGTTGCTAGCTCAGTGCTGGGAGCTAGTGTTGCTAGCTCAGTGCTGGGAGCTTAGTGTTGCTAGCTCAGTGCTGGGAGCTCGTAGTTACTAGCTCAGTGCTGGGAGCTAGTGTTGCTAGTCACTCCTGGGAGCTCGTAGTTGTACTCAGTGCTGGGAGCTAGTGTTGCTAGCTCAGTGTGGGAGCTGGGAGGTGCTACTCATGCTGGAAGCTCGTTTGCTAGCTCAGTGCTGGGAGCTAGTGTTGCTAGCTCATGCTGGAAGTCTATTGCTAGCTCAGTGCTGGAGCTAGTGTTGCTAGCTCAGTGCTGGGAGCTAGTGTTGCTAGCTCTGCTGGAGCTGGTTGAGCTAGTGTGTAGCTAGTGTTGCTAGCTCAGTGTTGGGAGTGTAGTTGCTAGCTCAGTGCTGGGAGCTAGTGTTGCTAGCTCAGTGCTGGGAGCTAGTGAGTGTTGCTAGCTCAGTGCTGGGAGCCAGTTGCTAGCTCAGTGCTGAGCTAGTGTTGCTAGCTCAGTTGGAGTAGTGTTGCTAGCTCAGATCTGGGAGCTAGTGTTGCTAGCTCAGTCCTGGAGCTAGTGAGTGTTGCTAGCTCAGTGCTGGGAGCTAGGAGTGTTGCTAGCTCATGCTGGGAGCTCGTAGTGCTGCTCAGTGCTGGGAGCAGTGTGCTAGCTCAGTGCTGGAGCTAGTGTTGCTAGCTCAGTGCTGGACTAGTGGTTGCTAGCTCAGTGCTGGGAGCTAGTGTTGCTAGCTCAGTGCTGGGAGCTAGTGTTGCTAGCTCAGTGCTGGGAGCTCGTAGTTGCTAGCTCAGTGCTGGGAGCTAGTGTTGCTAGCTCAGTGCTGGGAGCTAGTGAGTGTTGCTAGCTCAGTGCTGGGAGCTAGTGTTGCTAGCTCAGTGCTGGGAGCTAGTGTTAAGAACTAGTTTAGGAGCTAGTGTTGCTAGCTCAGTTCTGGGAGCTAGTGTTGCTAGCTCAGTGCTGGGAGCTAGTAGTGTTGCTAGCTCAGTGCTGGGAGCTAGTAGTGTTGCTAGCTCAGTGCTGGGAGCTAGTGTTGCTAGCTCAGTGCTGGGAGCTAGTAGTGTTGCTAGCTCAGTGCTGGGAGCTCAGTGTTGCTAGCTCAGTGCTGGGAGCTCGTAGTTGCTAGCTCAGTGCTGGGAGCTAGTGTTGCTAGCTCAGTGCTGGGAGCTAGTGAGTGTTGCTAGCTCAGTGCTGGGAGCTAGTGAGTGTTGCTAGCTCAGTGCTGGGAGCTAGTGTTTCTAGCTCAGCGCTGGGAGCTAGTGGTTGCTACTCAGTGCTGGAGGCTAGTGTTAGATAGTTGCTTGCTAACTGGGAGCTGTTGCTGCTCAGTGAGGGAGCTAGTGTTGCTAGCTCAGTGCTGGGACTAGTGTTGTAGCTAGTGGCTGGGTAGTAGTGTTGCTAGCTCATGTGGAGCTAGTAGTTCTGCTCAGTGCTGGGAGCTAGTGTTGTAGCTCATCTGGAGCTGTAGTTGCTAGCTCAGTGCTGGGAGCTAGTGTTGCTATGCTCAGTGCTGGGAGCAGTAGTGTTGCTAGCTCAGTGCTGGAGCTAGTGAGTGTTGCTAGCTCAGTGCTGGGAGCTGTGTTGCTAGCTCAGGCTGGGAGCTAGTGTTGCTAGTCTCGAGAGCTAGTAGTTGCTAGCTCAGTGTGGAGCGTAGTTGCTAGCTCAGGCTGGGAGCTAGTGTTGCTAGCTCAGTGCTGGGAGCTAGTAGTGTTGCTAGCTCAGTGCTGGAGCTGTAGTGTTGCTAGCTCAGTGCTGGGAGCTAGTTTGCTTCTCAGTCTGGGAGCTAGGTTGCTAGCTCAGTTGGAGTGTAGTTGCTAGCTCAGTGCTGGGAGCTAGTGATTGTCTAGCTCGTGCTGGGAGCTAGTGTGCTATGAGCTCAGTTGCTAGCTAGTGATCTGGTAGCTCAGTGCTGGAGTAGTGTTGCTAGCTCAGGCTGGGAGCTGTAGTTGCTAGCTCAGTGCTGGAAGCTAGTGTTGCTAGCTCAGTGCTGGAGCTAATGGTGTTGCTAGCTCAGTCTGGGAGCTAGTGAGTGTTGCTAGCTCAGATGCTGGGAGCTAGTGAGTGTTGCTAGTTCAGTGCTGGGAGCTAGTGAGTGTTGCTAGCTCAGTGCTGGGAGCTGTAGTTGCTAGCTCAGTGCTGGAAGCTAGTGTTGCTAGCTCAGATGCTGGAGTTAGTGTTGCTAGCTCAGTGCTGGGAGCTAGTGAGTGTTGCTAGCTCAGTGCTGGAGCTAGTGTTAAGACTAGTGTTGCTAAGTGGAGCTAGTGTTGCTAGCTCAGGCTGGGAGCTAGTGAGTGTTGCTAGCTCTAGTAGCTGGGAGCTAGTGAGTGTTGCTAGCTCAGGCTGGGAGCTAGTAGTGTTGCTAGCTCAGAGCTGGAGCTAGTAGTGTTGCTAGCTCAGAGCTGGGGCAGTGTCCTAGCTGTAGTAGTGTTGCTAGCTCAGGCTGGAGCTAGTAGTGTTGCTAGCTCAGATGGCTTGTGTAGTGACAGTGTAGTGGTTGCTAGTCTCAGAGCTGGGAGCTAGTGATGTTGCAGTGGAGCTAGTGTTGCTAGCTGAGAGTAGCTGAGTGTATCTAGCTGGAGCTAGTGAGTCTGCTTAGTCTGAGCTGGAAGCTAGTGTTCTAGTCAAGCTGAGAACAGTAGTCGATAGCTCGGTAGTAGTGTTGACTAGCTGGAGACTAATAGTGTTGCTAGCTGAAGCTAGTGTGCTGAGGCTTGATTACTAGCTCAGAGCTGGCAGTGTAGTGTTGCTAACTGGGAGCTAGTAGTGTTGGTAGCTCAGTGCTGAGAGCTAGTGAGTGTTGCTAGCTCAGAGCTGGGAGCTTGTGTTGATGGCTCAGAGTTGGGAGCTAGTAGTGTTGCTAGCTCAGAGCTGGGAGCTAGTGAGTGTTGCTAGCTCAGAGCTGGGAGCTAGTGAGTGTTGCTAGCTCAGAGCTGGGAGCTAGTGAGTGTTGCTAGCTCAGAGCTGGGAGCTAGTGAGTGTTGCTAGCTCAGAGCTGGGAGCTAGTGAGTGTTGCTAGCTCAGAGCTGGGAGCTAGTGAGTGTTGCTGTCTCAGAGCTGGGAGCTAGTGAGTGTTGCTAGCTGGAGCTGGTCAGGAGTGTTCTAGTAGAGTAGAACTAGTGAGTGTTGCCTAGCACAGAGCCGGGATCTAGTAGTAGTGTTGCTAGCTGAGAGACATTAGTTGCAGTGAAGCAGCGCTTGCTTAACTAGCTCCTAGAACTGCAGTTAGGTCTACTGGCATCTACTAGGCAGCTCCTTGTCTCACCCAACCATTTTCACTTGCATATTTTGTCTAACTTATCGTCAAAGTTGTCCATGGTACTAACCTACAGATGGTTGTTAGACCACTTCTAGATACTTGGTTCTCTCTGCTGAATATTTTCCGAAAGGAATTAATTAAGAACATAAGAACATAAGAAAGGAGGAACACTGCAGCAGGCCTGTTGGCCCATACTAGGCAGGTCCTTTACAATTCATCCCACTAACAAACATTTGACCAACCCAATTTTCAATGCCACCCAAGAAACAAGCTCCGATGTGCAAGTCCCTCTCAAATCCAACCCCTCCCACTCATGTACTTATCCAACCTAAATTTGAAACTACCACTGTGTCACTCGCTCTGACTCGGGTCTTAAGAAATTTTGCTGGAGTTTGTTGAGTAAAAGTGATATTAAGGTGAGTCTTGACTCACTCATTGACAACATATGTACAGTAATTAATGCTCAAAGTGGGAGCTAAACGTCGTCGCAAGTTTCAGTCTCCCGTGTGCGGGTTATTTGTGTATTGTTGATAAATGCTTCAGATAATCGACAAGTTGGGTAAATTAGACATATGTGCAACACTCGGGTGTCTGTATTTTGGGATAGTTTCGCCACACAGTGGTTTTATCAGTCCAGTACGAAGAATAATGGTGGAGATCAGAAGGAGTTTGAGGTAATCAGTCCCTCAGCCTGGAGTCGATGTAATCCGTCCATCAATCTTTTCAAGATTGATGGACGGATTACATAGATTCCAGGCTGAGGGACTGATTACCTCAAACTCCTTCTGATCTTCACCATTCTTTTTGTATAGGACTGATAAAGCTACTGTGTGGCGAAACATTTCCACAATAAAGATACCCAAGTCTTGCACATATTTATTTAATTTGCATATTTGTGTATTGTTACAGTCACGGTGTTGTGAGTTTTATTCATGCTTTGATAACTGATGCATTGTGTTGGTGGGGGTTGAGTCTCGACTCCTGGCCCCGCCTACTAAACTGAAATCGTCGGCGTTATTGGCTCTTGGGCGTAGCATATATATCGAGTTTCCCCATGTAGTTCACTCCATTTTTAATCACCCTGAGACCGAAAAAGTAGTTCCTAACATCCTTGTGGTTCATCTGTGATTTGAGCTCCTGTCTAGGACAACTCGCTTCTGTGTCTCTCATTTGAAAAAAAAGTGTGTTCCTCTGTGCTCTGTTAGTCTTTGAGTATCTTGTATGTCGTTATCATATCTCCCCAAATCCTACTTTTTTCTTAAGTCATGCGGTTCAGTGCCTAAGGTTTTCCTCATTAGTCAGTCTTCTCAGCAAAGCTTTGGACCCTTTCATGTTTTTCGCAAACGATTTAGTGAGAGCTGAATGTTGTTGCTGCATACTCCGTGATGGCTCTAATAGAGGTCGTAGTGAGACTCTTAAATTATTAAGAATTTCTGAAGGTAGGTCTGAGATTACGTGTGTGTTGTGTGGTGTGTGTGTGTGTGTGTGTGTTTTGTGTGTGTGTGTGTGTGTGTGTGTGTGTGTTGTGTGGTTCATTTGTCGTTGGTTGTAAGTTTGTGGTGTTGGGGTTCTGTAGGGAAGTCACTGGCGTAAGGGTGGAGGTGAGTGCTCTTCTTCCCTCCCATAATGTTGTCTTTGTGGCTCATTCTAACTTCATTCACAATTTTAATAATGCAGTTTAGAGGGGTGCTACCTTTTAATTATAGATTGTAGGGTTGTGCTAGGGTGAGGCTTCTTGAGTATAACTTACGACAGTAAGAGTATCCATGGTCGCTGTTGTTGGTCATGTTCTTGTTATTAATGGTCCCTGTTGCTGGTCATGTTCTTGTTATTAATGGTCCCTGTTGCTGGTCATGTTCTTGTTATTCATGGTCACTGTTGCTGGTCATGCTTCTTGTTTTCATGGTCGCTGTTGTTTGGGCATGTTCTTGTTATTCATGGTCACTGTTGCTGGTCATGTTCTTGTTATTCATGGTCACTGTTGCTGATCATGTTCTTGTTATTAATGGTCCCTGTTGCTGGTCATGTTCTTGTTATTCATGGTCACTGTTGTTGGTCATGTTCTTGTTATTCATGGTCACTGTTGTTGGTCATGTTCTTGTTATTCATGGCCTGTTGCTGGTTATGTTCTTGTTATTCATGGTTACTGTTGCTGGTTATGTTCTTGTTATCCATGGTCTCTGTTGCTGGTTATGTTCTTGTTATCCATGGTCGCTGTTGTTGGTCACGTTCTTGTTATTCATGGTCTCTGTTGCTGGTTATGTTCTTGTTATCCATGGTCTCTGTTGCTGGTTATGTTCTTGTTATCCATGGTCTCTGTTGCTGGTTATGTTCTTGTTATCCATGGTCTCTGTTGCTGGTTATGTTCTTGTTATCATGGTCTCTGTTGTGGTTATGTTCTTGTTATCCATGGTCACCTGTTGCTGGTTATGTTCTTGTTATCCATGGTCTCTGTTGCTGGTTATGTTCTTGTTATCCATGGTCTCTGTTGCTGGTTATGTTCTTGTTATCCATGGTCGCTGTTGCTGGTTATGTTCTTGTTATCCATGGTCTCTGTTGCTGGTTATGTTCTTGTTATCCATGGTCGCTGTTGCTGGTTATGTTCTTGTTATCCATGGACGCTGTTGCTGGTTATGTTCTTGTTATCCATGGGTCGCTGTTGCTGGTTATGTTCTTGTTATCCATGGTCGCTGTTGCTGGTTATGTTCTTGTTATCCATGGTCGCTGTTGCTGGTTATGTTCTTGTTATCCATGGTCGCTGTTGCTGGTTATGTTCTTGTTATCCATGGTCTCTGTTGCTGGTTATGTTCTTGTTATCCATGGTCACTGTTGCTGGTTATGTTTCTTGTTATCCATGGTCTCTGTTGCTGGTTATGTTCTTGTTATCCATGGTCTCTGTTGCTGGTTATGTTCTTGTTATCCATGGTCACTGTTGCTGGTTATGTTCTTGTTATCCATGGTCGCTGTTGCTGGTTATGTTCTTGTTATCCATGGTCGCTGTTGCTGGTTATTTTCTTGTTATCCATGGTCGCTGTTGCTGGTTATGTTCTTGTTATCCATGGTCGCTGTTGCTGGTTATGTTCTTGTTATCCATGGTCCACTGTTGCTGGGTTATGTTCTTGTTATCCATGGTCACTGTTGCTGGTTATGTTCTTGTTATCCATGGTCTCTGTTGCTGGTTATGTTCTTGTTATCCATGGTCACTGTTGCTGGTTATGTTCTTGTTATCCATGGTCACTGTTGCTGGTTATGTTCTTGTTATCCATGGTCGCTGTTGCTGGTTATGTTCTTGTTATCCATGGTCGCTGTTGCTGGTTATGTTCTTGTTATCCATGGTCTCTGTTGCTGGTTATGTTCTTGTTATCCATGGTCGCTGTTGCTGGTTATGTTCTTGTTATCCATGGTCACTGTTGCTGGTTATGTTCTTGTTATCGAACACGTGTGGGTAGTGTCGGACACGCCACGTGTGGGTAGTGTCGGACACGCCACGTGTGGATAGTGTCGGACACGCCACGTGTGGGTAGTGTCGGACACGCCACGTGTGGGTAGTGTCGGACACGCCACGTGTGGGTAGTGTCGGACACGCCACGTGTGGTAGTGTCGGACACGCCACGTGTGGGTAGTGTCGGACGTGCACGTGTGGGTAGTGTCGGACACACCACGTGTGGGTAGTGTCGACACGCCACGTGTGGGTATGTCGGACCGCCACGTGTGGATAGTGTCGGACACGCCACGTGTGGGTAGTGTCGGACACGCCACGTGTGGGTAGTGTCGGACACGCCACGTGTGGGTAGTGTCGGACACGCCACGTGTGGGTAGTGTCGGACACGCCAGTTGGGTACTGTCGGACACGCCACGTGTGGGTAGTGTCGGACACGCCACGTGTGGGTAGTGTCGGACACGCCACGTGTGTGGTAGTGTCGGACACGCCACGTTGTGGGTAGTGTCGGACACGCCACGTGTGGGTAGTGTCGGACACGCCACGTGTGGATAGTGTCGGACACGCCACGTGTGGGTAGTGTCGGACACGCCACGTGTGGGTAGTGTCGGACACGCCACGTGTGGGTAGTGTCGGACACGCCACGTGTGGGTATGTGTCGGACACGCCACGTGTGGGTAGTGTCGGACACGCCACGTGTGGGTAGTGTCGGACACGCCACGTGTGGGTAGTGTTCGGACACGCCACGTGTGGGTAGTGTCGGACACGCCACGTGTGGGTAGTGTCGGACACGCACGTGTGGGTAGTGTCGGACACGCCACGTGTGGGTAGTGTCGGACACGCCACGTGTGGGTAGTGTCGGACACGCCACGTGTGGGTAGTGTCGGACACGCCACGTGTGGGTAGTGTCGGACACGCCACGTGTGGGTAGTGTCGGACACGCCACGTGTGGGTAGTGTCGGACACGCCACGTGTGGGTAGTGTCGGACACGCCACGTGTGGGTAGTGTCGGACACGCCACGTGTGGGTAGTGTCGGACACGCCACGTGTGGGTAGTGTCGGACACGCCACGTGTGGGTAGTGTCGGACACGCCACGTGTGGGTAGTGTCGGACACGCCACGTGTGGGTAGTGTCGGAACGCCACGTGTGGGTAGTGTCGGACACGCCACGTGTGGGTAGTGTCGGACACGCCACGTGTGGGTAGTGTCGGACACGCCACGTGTGGGTAGTGTCGGACACGCCACGTGTGGGTTAGTGTCGGACACGCCACGTGTGGGTAGTGTCGGACACGCCACGTGTGGGTAGTGTCGGACACGCCACGTGTGGGTAGTGTCGGACACGCCACGTGTGGGTAGTGTCGGACACGCCACGTGTGGGTAGTGTCGGACACGCCACGTGTGGGTAGTGTCGGACACGCCACGTGTGGGTAGTGTCGGACACGCCACGTGTGGGTAGTGTCGGACACGCCACGTGTGGGTAGTGTCGGACACGCCACGTGTGGGTAGTGTCGGACACGCCACGTGTGGGTAGTGTCGGACACGCCACGTGTGGGTAGTGTCGGACACGCCTCGTGTGGGTAGTGTCGGACACGCCACGTGTGGGTAGTGTCGGACACGCCACGTGCGGGTAGTGTCGGACGCGCCACGTGTGCGGGTAGTGTCGGACGCGCCACGTGCGGGTAGTGTCGGACGCGCCACGTGCGGGTAGTGTCGGACGCGCCACGTGTGGGTAGTGTCGGACGCGCCACGTGTGGGTAGTGTCGGACGCGCCACGTGTGGGTAGTGTCGGACGCGCCACGTGTGGGTAGTGTCGGACGCGCCACGTGTGGGTAGTGTCGGACGCGCGCCACGTGTGGGTAGTGTCCGACGCGCCACGTGTGGGTAGTGTCCGACACGCCACGTGTGGGCAGTGTCGGACGCGCCACGTGTGGGCAGTGTCGGACGCGCCACGTGTGGGTAGTGTCGGACACGCCTCGTGTGGGTAGTGTCGGACACGCCACTGTGGGTAGTGTCGGACACGCCACGTGTGGGTAGCGTCAGACGCGCCACGTGTGGGTAGCGTCGGACGCGCCACGTGTGGGTAGTGTCGGACGCGCCACGTGTGGGCAGTGTCGGACGCGCCAAACGTGTGGGTAGTGTCGGACACGCCACGTGTGGGTAGTGTCGGACGCGCCACGTGTGGGTAGTGTCGGACGCGCCACGTGTGGGCAGTGTCGGACACGCCACGTGTGGGTAGCGTCGGACGCGCCACGTGTGGGTAGCGTCGGACGCGCCACGTGTGGGTAGCGTCGGACGCGCCACGTGTGGGTAGCGTCGGACACGCCACGTGTGGGTAGTGTCGGACACGCCACGTGTGGGTAGTGTCGGACGCGCCACGTGTGGGTAGCGTCGGACGCGCCACGTGCGGGTAGTGTCGGACGCGCCACGTGCGGGTAGTGTCGGACGCGCCACGTGTGGGTAGTGTCGGACGCGCCACGTGTGGGTAGTGTCGGACGCGCCACGTGTGGGTAGTGTCGGACGCGCCACGTGTGGGTAGTGTCGGACGCGCCACGTGTGGGTAGTGTCGGACGCGCCACGTGTGGGTAGTGTCCGACGCGCCACGTGTGGGTAGTGTCCGACACGCCACGTGTGGGCAGTGTCGGACGCGCCACGTGTGGGTTAGTGTCCGACACGCCTCGTGTGGGTAGTGTCGGACACGCCACGTGTGGGTAGTGTCGGACACGCCACGTGTGGGTAGCGTCAGACACGCCACGTGTGGGTAGCGTCAGACACGCCACGTGTGGGTAGGTCGGACGCGCCACGTGTGGGTAGTGTCGGACGCGCCACGTTGTGGGCAGTGTCGGACGCGCCACGTGTGGGTTTAGTGTCGGACGCGCCACGTGTGGGTAGTGTCGGACGCGCCACGTGTGGGTAGTGTCCGACGCGCCACGTGTGGGCAGTGTCGGACCGCCACGTGGGGGTTTAGCGTCGGACGCGCCACGTGTGGGTAGCGTCGGACACGCCACGTGTGGGTAGCGTCGGACGCGCCACGTGTGGGTAGTGTCCGACACGCCACGTGTGGGTAGTGTCGGACACGCCACGTGTGGGTAGTGTCGGACGCGCCACGTGTGGGCAGTGTCAGACACGTGATGCTACAATGTTCACCTGGGTGAGCTCTTTAAGCTGGTGATTGATTTTCTCTCTCTCTCTCTCTCTCTCTCTCTCTCTCTCTCTCTCTCTCTCTCTCCCTCTCTCTCTCTCTCTCTCTCTCTCTCTCTCTCTCTCTCTCACCTTCAGTGTTAGAATATCCTTGAGATCGATATAAATCTATATCTTTCATTCCTGTGGTCGTTATGTTTGCCTCTTGTGGTGTCCCGTAGCTCGATTGGTAGCGCACTCGGCTCACACACTGAGGTCCAGGGGTCGATCACCGGTACGGGGGAAAACATTAGGACACTTGCTGCCCATGTTCACCCATCAGTAAAATGGTTATCTGGGTGTTCGTCGACTGATGTGGGTTGTATCCTGGGAGAAAATTGACCTAATTTGGGGGAAATGCTGATCGTAACAAGCGGCTTTCTGTATAGTAGTATGTCCTTGATGTCAGCTAGGACTGTATACCTTGTACATGTACCTGTAGAAATAAAGATTACTATTATTATTATTATTATTATTATTATTATTTCATCAAACCGGCCGTATCTCACCGCGGCTATACTATCACTGTTTATCAAACACAGCTATACTATCACTGTTTATCAAACACAGCTATACTATCACTGTTTATCAAACACAGCTATACTATCACTGTTTTTTCAAACACAGCTATACTATCACTGTTTATCAAACACAGCTATACTATCACTGTTTATCAAACACAGCTATACTATCACTGTTTATCAAACACAGCTATACTATCACTGTTTATCAAACACAGCTATACTATCACTGTTTATCAAACACAGCTATACTATCACTGTTTATCAAACATAGCTATACTATCACTGTTTATCAAAACACAGCTATACTATCACTGTTTATCAAACACAGCTATACTATCACTGTTTATCAAACACAGCTATACTATCACTGTTTATCAAACACAGCTATACTATCACTGTTTATCAACACAGCTATACTATCACTGTTTATCAAACACAGCTATACTATCACTGTTTATCAAACACAGCTATACTATCACTGTTTATCAAACACAGCTATACTATCACTGTTTATCAAACACAGCTAAAACTATCACTGTTTATCAAACACAGCTATACTATCACTGTTTATCAAACACAGCTATACTATCACTGTTTATCAAACACAGCTATACTATCACTGTTTATCAAACACAGCTATACTATCACTGTTTATCAAACACAGCTATACTATCACTGTTTATCAAACACAGCTATACTATCACTGTTTTCCAAATGGTTTGAACTTCTCTATATCGAGCAGTTCATATCAAAATCTTCCTTATTTAGGTTCAGTTAGACGCTCGTAAAATATTGATAATAGTTCACGACATCTGGGCGCTGTATTTCGGCCATTAATTATACATTGACTTGTTCAATGTTAAATTGATTATGCAAGTGCCTCGCTATTTTATTGTACAGTTAGTAAAATACTGTAACTGTATGAAAGGAAACCCAGGTAACCCGACCTATAAAAAGCTATACCTTCAAGTCTGCACAGAAAACAAACTTTCCTAGTAAACAGTCCATTATACAGTCAAATAATTGCTGTGTCATTCCACTGACAGTCAGACATCCCGTTATGTAAGCCAGAGTAAAATACTGGGATTAAAGGATGGCTTGCAGGCTGAGTTATTTTAAAATAATAATATTAATCTAATAATCTTCATCTCAACAAGGTCCATGATACATCTTATGTAGACCATAGCTGACATCAGTGACAGACTTAGAAAGTCCCTTGTTATGCACAGCATTTCAGGCAACTTAGGTTAATTTTGTCCCCCAGGATGCGACCCACATAAGTCAGCTAACATCCAGGTACCTACATGCTGCTAGGTGAGCAGGGACAGCAGATGTTTTAAGGAAACTCGCCCCCAATGTTTCCACCCGTACCGGGTGTGGAAAATCTCGCGGGTTTGAATTTCTAGACTGTTATAAACCCTGCCTAAGTTAGGGGGCTGAGGACGAGCAGCCCCCACCTATGTCTGTAAGTGGTGCCACATTTATTTATATACTCTTAATTTGTAAATCTTAATCTATAATGAAGCTTATAGTACTATACACTACTACTTACACGTGTTTAAGCTAAGTTAGATTAATTTAGCTTAGTACTTCCCTACCTCTCACTGCCTACGCAATTATGTAGTAGGCACTCCACAGCCGTCCATGAGTGGCCCTGGGATGCTCCTAGCCATCAGTCACACACACACACACACACAACACACACACACAAAACACACACACACACCACACACACACACAACAACACACACAACACACACACACACACACACACACACACACACAGTGAGAAGAGGGCGACCTTCCCTACCATCCTTTCAGTGAAGTACTATTCGATAATATATTACGACTAGAATTAGAAACATTTCACCACGATAAAGGATATCTGGCTAGTGTACTAGGAGGTTTCAAGTGACTCCCACAGGTATCTCAGGTGGTACTGCCCACAGCGACCCCCAGCTCCATGCAAGTACCTCGAGTGTATTATTGAATGCGCATTCTTTGTACCTTGGGACCACGTGTAAAGGGTCTAGCCAATTTCCTCCACAAAAGATGTACAGTGCAACCGTCAACACACACTGCTGATGTGAGAATAGAGTTAAAAACTAATTCAACTAACTAGGAATGAGGAAGCAGGTTCCTGGCCTGGATTCCACATTGGCCAAGGATCACTAACCTAACCAGTCAGAACTCAGACACCCTCTTTTCTACACATTGTTAATGGCACCCCCGTATAGGCATAGGTGGGAGGTGCTCGTCTTCCCCTTCTTTTCCTCCAACTTAGGTAGGGTTTGTAACGGTCTCGCTGTATAGCCCTTGTGGCTTAGCGCTTCTTTTTGATTATAATAATAATAATTGTAACGGTCTGGAAAATCAAACCTGCGAGATATCTTTATTTCTACAAGTACGTGTACAAAGTATACAGGTCTAGCTGACATCAATGACTTGCTACTATATAGAAAGCTTCTTGTTATGCATTTCAGGCAAATTGGGTCAGTTTTGTCCGAGGATGCAACCCACACCAGTCGACTAACACTCAGGTACCCATTCTACTGATAGGGAACATAGACAACCGGTGTAAAGAAAGACGCCCAATGTTTTTACCCTCGCTGGGAATCGAACCCAGACACTCGCTGTGTGAAGCGAGAGCTTTAGCCACCAGGTCACGAATCACCACACCGGGATCAACCCACGGACCTCAATGTGCGAGGTGAATGCGCTACCAGCTGAGCTACAGGACACTGGAAGATAGTCTGTTCCTCACTGCGAACGACATCCCTTCAGCTGTATTTCCTAAGTTTTCATCTCTTAATTGAAAATTTTTAACCAAATTATATTTCATTTTGAGACTCAGGACCCCAAGAGTTACGACGCCAACAGTTACGACCCTAGGAGTTACGACGCCAGACGTAAGGTTGTAATATAGTGTGGTGGTATTATTAACCACACACTGCGAACACAATGCATCTGAGACAACCAGTGGATATATATTTCTCTTCAGTCTCCAGAGTGTAATGGTTTTTACACTCGCTACAGTTGCCTTTCCCTCTTAATCTTACTGCTTTTATCCGCTGATAAATGTTTGGTTTCTGCTGTTTTAAATGTTTTGTCTTTGCGATGTGTGTTGGCTCAGCTCTACACTATTCTTTGCGCTCTTCCTCTCCACTCGTAGTTTCAAAATTTTTAGTTTTTTTTTATTTAAATTTTCCATCTTTGCCGTTAACGGCATGTTTCTCTTCTTCACCACCTCCTCCTGCACGTTCTTCACCACCCTCACGTTCTTCACCACCTCCTCCTGGGACTTCTTCACCTCCTCCTGCACGTTCTTCACCACCTGCACGTTCTTCACCACCTCCTGCACGTTCTTCACCTACTCCTGCACGTTCTTCACCACCTCCTCCTGCACGTTCTTCACCACCTCCTCCTGCACGTTCTTCACCTCCTCCTGCACGTTCTTCACCTACTCCTGCACGTTCTTCACCTCCTCCTGCACGTTCTTCACCTCCTCCTGCACGTTCTTCACCACCTCCTCCTGCACGTTCTTCACCTCCTCCTGCACCTTCTTTACCACCACCTCCTGCACGTTCACCACCCCCTACACGTTCTTCAAAACCTCCTCCCGCACCTTCTCACCTTCTGCACTTCTTCACCTCCTGCAGGGTTTACCACCTCCTACACGTTTTTTCACCACCTCCCTACACCTTCTTCACCTTCTTGCACGTTCTCACCACCTCCTGCACGTTCTTCACCACCTCCTGCACGTTCTTCACCTCCTCCTGCACGTTCTTCACCTCCTGCACGTTCTTCACCTCCAACTGCACGTTCTTCACCTCCAACTGCACGTTCTTCACCTCCTGCACGTTCTTCACCTCCTGCACGTTCTTCACCTCCTGCACGTCCTTCACCTCCTGCCGTTCTTCACCTGCACGTTCACCTGCACGTTCTTCACCTCCTGGCCAACTTTCTTCCCCTGCACGTTCTTCACCTCCTGCACTTTCTTCACCTCCTGCATTCTTCACCAGCCCTGCAGTTCTTCACCAGCTCCTGCACGTTCTTCTCCTGCACGTTCTTCACCGCACTTTTTCTTCACCTGCACGTTCTTCCCCTGCACGTTCTTCATTCTCCTGTACTTCCCCACAACCCCCCTGAAAATTTTTTCTCCTGCACGTTCTTCACCTGCACTTTCACCTGCACTTTCTCTCCCTGCACCTTTTCACCCCCTCCTGCCCTTCTTCACCACCACCCCCGATCTTCTTCACCACCTCCTCCTGCACTTTCCCATCCTGCCGTTCTTCCCCTGCACCTTCTTCACCACCTCCTCCTGCCCCTTCCCTTCCACACCTCCTCCTGCCCCTTTCTTCACCTCCTGCACCCTTCACCCCCCCTGCACTTTCTTCACCTCCTGCCGTTCTTCACCTCACCTTCCCACCTCCTGCCGTTCT
>NC_069400.1:79623680-79651180 GCF_026875155.1 Cherax quadricarinatus | reverse complement strand
GTAAAACGGAAACCTGTAATTGTTTTACATGATGGTAGGATTGCTGGTGTCTTTTTTCTGTCTCATAAACATGCAAGATTTCAGGTACGTCTTGCTACTTCTACTTACACTTAGGTCACACTACACATACATATACAAGCATATATACACACCCCTCTGGGTTTTCTTCTATTTTCTTTCTAGTTTTTATTCTTGTTTATTTCCTCTTATCTCCATGGGGAAGTGGAACAGAATTTTTCCTCCGTAAGCCATGTGTGTTGTAAGAGGCGACTAAAATGCCGGGAGCAAGGGGCTAGTAACCCCTTCTCTTGTATATATTACTAAATGTAAAAGGAGAAACTTTCGTTTTCCTTTTGAGTCACCCTGCCTCGGTGGGATACAGCCGGTGTGTTGAAAGAAAAGAAAGATATATATATATATATATATATATATATATATATATTTATATATATATATATATATATATATATTGAATAGGCTCACTGTAAACAGGTGATATCACAGTATGCAAAACGAACACTGTGAATAAATGGTGGAGTTTTAAGCGCTTTCGTGATTTATAACATCAAGGACCTGTAAAATTAATAGAACAGCAGAAGGCTTATAAGGCTGAGATACCTCAGCCTTATAAGGCTGATAAGGCTGTTATAAGGCTGAGATACCTCAGCCTTATAAGGCTGATAAGGCTGTTATAAGGCTGATAAGAGAACATTCAAAATATGACACACTTTACTATATAACGGGGAGAAACTAGATCGTCAATTTTCACACATGTGATAAACGTGTAGATGTGAACGTTTCCTCAGACAGTTCTGTTAATGTGTTGCCACACTTGTGTTTATTTGTTTTCTTATTTCCTTGAAGGTAAATATACTCTTCATAGAATTAAGTAAACTTACCTGTCTGTCTCAGAGAAAATTGTATTTTTAAGTTAAGAATGAACGTTCAGAAACTGAGAGTTGCTGCTGACAAATAACGTTATTAAATGTATATTTGTTGATGGTTTATTACTGGGGTAACTTTACCGACTCTACTGACGACTTTCTTTGATTTATATGACGTTGCTAAACTTCTTACTGACTTATCTTCAATATTTGTTTTTGTTGCTTCCACCTGTGTTCCTTGTTGTTCTTGTACTCTCACCTCCATTGTTCTTGTTCTTTTTACCCTTTGTTCCTGTCCGCCTCCTCCTTTGTTCCTGTCCGCCCTCCTTTTGTTCCTGTCCGCCTCCTCCTTTGTTCCTGTCCGCCTCCCCCTTTGTTCCTGTCCGCCTCCCCCTTTGTTCCTGTCCGCCTCCTCCTTTGTTCCTGTCCTCCTACCCCTTTGTTACTGTCCGCCTCCTCCTTTGTTCCTGTCCTCCTACCCCTTTGTTACTGTCCGCCTCCTCCTTTGTTCCTGTCCGCCGCCTCCTTTGTTCCTGTCCGCCTCCTCCTTTGTTCCTGTCCGCCTCCCCTTTGTTCCTGTCCGCCTCCTCCTTTGTTCCTGTCCGCCTCCCCTTTGTTCCTGTCCGCCTCCTCCTTTGTTCCTGTCCGCCTACCCCTTTGTTTTTGTCCCCCTTCCCCTTTATTCTGATACCCCTCTCTTGTTCTGATACCCCTCCTTGTTCTGATACCCCTCCCTTGTTCTCATACCCCTCCCTTGTTCTGTTACCCTTCCCTTGTTCTGTTACCCCTCCTTGTTCTGTTACCCCTCCCTTGTTCTGATACCCCTCCCTTATTCTGTTACCCCTCCCTTGTTCTGTTACCCCTCCTTGTTCTGTTACCCCTCCTTGTTCTGTTACCCTCCCTTGTTCTGATACTCCCTTGTTCTGATACCTTTCCCTTGTTCTGTTACCCCTCCCTTGTTCTGATACCCTCCCTTGTTCTGTTACCCCTCCCTTGTTATGTTACCCCTCCCTTGTTCTGTTACCCCTCCCTTGTTCTGATACTCCTCCCTTGTTCTGATACCTTTCCCTTGTTCTGATACCCCTCCCTTGTTCTGATACCCTTCCTTGTTCTTTTACCCCTCCCTTGTTCTGATACCCCTCCCTTGTTCTGTTACCCCTCCCTTGTTCTGTTACCCCTCCCTTGTTCTGTTACCCCTCCCTTGTTCTGTTACCCCTCCCTTGTTCTGTTACCCCTCCCTTGTTTTGATTCCTCTCCTTTGTTCTGATACCGCTCCCCTTTTCTTACCCCCCCCCCTCCCTCCTTGTTCTAGCTCTCCCTTGGGTACGTCATATAGTGGTGTCAGGATTCACTGTTTTCTGGTAATAAGCTGATGTAGCAGCGGGTGTTGAGAAGCACCTAAGGTGTTAGTCTGACACTTTACCTGAACGGATATCTATCTACCTGGAGGTCATTTCGAAAGTCAACGCCCCCGTGGCCCAGTCTTTGTCCAGGCCTCCCATTGGATCAAGCGGTGGTCAACCAGGCTGTTACTGCTGGCCACACGCAAACCAACGTACGAACCACAGCCCGGCTGATTGGGCACTGACTTTAGGTATCTGTCCAGTTCATCTTGAAGGCAGAAAGATGTGTGGATGGAACTTCCCGAGAGCTTTGCTGAGGACTTCTCTGCCTCTAGCGTCGGGATCTGAGGACTTCTCTGCCTCTAGCGTCGGGATCTGAGGACTTCTCTGCCTCTAGTGTCGGGATCTGAGGACTTCTCTGCCTCTAGCGTCGGGATCTGAGGACTTCTCTGCCTCTAGCGTCGGGATCTGAGGACTTCTCTGCCTATGCGTCGGGATCTGAGGACTTCTCTGCCTCTAGCGTCGGGATCTGAGGACTTCTCTGCCTCTAGCGTCGGGATCTGAGGACTTCTCTGCCTCTAGCGTCGGGATCTGAGGACTTCTCTGCTCTAGCGTCGGGATCTGAGGACTTCTTGCCTCTAGCGTCGGGATCTGAGGACTTCTCTGCCTCTAGCGTCGGGATCTGAGGACTTCTCTGCCTCTAGTGTCGGGATCTGAGGACTTCTCTGCCTCTAGCGTCGGGATCTGAGGACTTCTCTGCTTCTAGCGTCGGGATCTGAGGACTTCTCTGCCTCTAGCGTCGGGATCTGAGGACTTCTCTGCCTCTAGCTTCGGGATCTGAGGACTTCTCTGCCTCTAGCGTCGGGATCTGAGGACTTCTCTGCCTCTAGCGTCGGGATCTGAGGACTTCTCTGCCTCTAGCGTCGGGATCTGAGGACTTCTCTGCCTCTAGCGTCGGGATCTGAGGACTTCTCTGATATCCATTTCAAAGTTGGGTTAGGTTAAGTTAGGTTAAAAAAGAACGAACAGAAAATAGGCGGCCACTACTCTCTGCTCATATAACTCATATTTCAACTGTTCAAGGCTCCGTCAACAGCCATCCATTTGAGTGTTTTCTAAGAGTGTCATGGTGTGGTTAAGAGGCTCGGAGTCTTGAGCAAACAATCTCCTTGGCCATTATTGACACTGGTGAATCATGATTTGTTGTTGTTTACGATGGCGCAGTTGTTGTCCGCCTTGTCTGCCTGATCCTCCATGGCTCCAAGGTACAATTGGGTGTATTGTTTGAGGCACCTCCCGGCTCCCTCCCTAACTTTCTTATTGATATATATAATGGTAAGGGGTCAAGTGGGATGCTTCCCCAGAGTTGGCAGTTGTCTGTGCTTCTGGCTGTCTCCAAGCCGGGCAGCTGTCTGTGCTTCTGGCTGTCTCCAAGCCGGGCAGTTGTCTGTGCTTCTGGCTGTCTCCAAGCCGGGCAGCTGTCTGTGCTTCTGGCTGTCTCCAAGCCGGGCAGCTGTCTGTGCTTCTGGCTGTCTCCAAGCCGGGCAGCTGTCTGTGCTTCTGGCTGTCTCCAAGCCGGGCAGCTGTCTGTGCTTCTGGCTGTCTCCAAGCCGGGCAGCTGTCTGTGCTTCTGGCTGTCTCCAAGCCGGGCAGCTGTCTGTGCTTCTAGCTGTCTCTAAGCCGGGCAGCTGTCTGTGCTTCTGGCTGTCTCTAAGCCGGGCAGCTGTCTGTGCTTCTGGCTGTCTCCAAGCGGGCAGCTGTCTGTGCTTCTGGCTGTCTCCAAGCCGGGCAGCTGTCTGTGCTTCTGGCTGTCTTTAAGCCGGGCAGCTGTCTGTGCTTCTGGCTGTCTTTAAGCCGGGCAGCTGTCTGTGCTTCTGGCTGTCTCCAAGCCGGGCAGCTGTCTGTGCTTCTGGCTGTCTCTAAGCCGGGCAGCTGTCTGTGCTTCTGGCTGTCTCCAAGCCGGGCAGCTGTCTGTGCTTCTGACTGTCTCTAAGCCGGGCAGCTGTCTGTGCTTCTGGCTGTCCAAGCCGGGCAGCTGTCTGTGCTTCTGGCTGTCCAAGCCGGGCAACTGTCTGTGCTTCTGGCTGTTTCCAAGCCGGGCAGCTGTCTGTGCTTCTAGCTGTCTCTAAGCCGGGCAGCTGTCTGTGCTTCTGGCTGTCTCTAAGCCGGGCAGCTGTCTGTGCTTCTGGCTGTCTCCAAGCCGGGCAGCTGTCTGTGCTTCTGGCTGTCTCTAAGCGGGCAGCTGTCTGTGCTTCTGGCTGTCTCCAAGCCGGGCAGCTGTCTGTGCTTCTGACTGTCTCTAAGCCGGGCAGCTGTCTGTGCTTCTGGCTGTCCAAGCCGGGCAGCTGTCTGTGCTTCTGGCTGTCTCCAAGCCGGGCAGCTGTCTGTGCTTCTAGCTGTCTCTAAGCCGGGCAGCTGTCTGTGCTTCTGGCTGTCTCTAAGCCGGGCAGCTGTCTGTGCTTCTGGCTGTCTCCAAGCCGGGCAGTTGTCTGTGCTTCTGGCTGTCTCCAAGCCGGGCAGCTGTCTGTGCTTCTGGCTGTCTCCAAGCCGGGCAGCTGTCTGTGCTTCTGGCTGTCTCCAAGCCGGGCAGCTGTCTGTGCTTCTGGCTGTCTCTAAGCCGGGCAGCTGTCTGTGCTTCTGGCTGTCCAAGCCGGGCAGCTGTCTGTGCTTCTGGCTGTCTCCAAGCCGGGCAGCTGTCTGTGCTTCTAGCTGTCTCTAAGCCGGGCAGCTGTCTGTGCTTCTGGCTGTCTCTAAGCCGGGCAGCTGTCTGTGCTTCTGGCTGTCTCCAAGCCGGGCAGTTGTCTGTGCTTCTGGCTGTCTCCAAGCCGGGCAGCTGTCTGTGCTTCTGGCTGTCTCCAAGCCGGGCAGCTGTCTGTGCTTCTGGCTGTCTCCAAGCCGGGCAGCTGTCTGTGCTTCTAGCTGTCTCTAAGCCGGGCAGCTGTCTGTGCTTCTGGCTGTCTCTAAGCCGGGCAGCTGTCTGTGCTTCTGGCTGTCTCCAAGCCGGGCAGCTGTCTGTGCTTCTGGCTGTCTCCAAGCCGGGCAGCTGTCTGTGCTTCTGGCTGTCTCCAAGCCGGGCAGCTGTCTGTGCTTCTGGCTGTCTCCAAGCCGGGCAGCTGTCTGTGCTTCTGGCTGTCTCTAAGCCGGGCAGCTGTCTGTGCTTCTGGCTGTCTCCAAGCCGGGCAGCTGTCTGTGCTTCTGGCTGTCTTTAAGCCGGGCAGCTGTCTGTGCTTCTGGCTGTCTTTAAGCCGGGCAGCTGTCTGTGCTTCTGGCTGTCTCCAAGCCGGGCAGCTGTCTGTGCTTCTGGCTGTCTCTAAGCCGGGCAGCTGTCTGTGCTTCTGGCTGTCTCCAAGCCGGGCAGCTGTCTGTGCTTCTGACTGTCTCTAAGCCGGGCAGCTGTCTGTGCTTCTGGCTGTCCAAGCCGGGCAGCTGTCTGTGCTTCTGGCTGTCTCCAAGCCGGGCAGCTGTCTGTGCTTCTGGCTGTCTCCAAGCCGGGCAGCTGTCTGTGCTTCTGACTGTCTCTAAGCCGGGCAGCTGTCTGTGCTTCTGGCTGTCTCCAAGCCGGGCAGCTGTCTGTGCTTCTGGCTGTCTCCAAGCCGGGCAGCTGTCTGTGCTTCTGGCTGTCTCCAAGCCGGGCAGCTGTCTGTGCTTCTGGCTGTCTCCAAGCCGGGCAGCTGTCTGTGCTTCTGGCTGTCTCCAAGCCGGCAGCTGTCTGTGCTTCTGGCTGTCTCTAAGCCGGGCAGCTGTCTGTGCTTCTGGCTGTCTCCAAGCCGGGCAGCTGTCTGTGCTTCTGGCTGTCTCCAAGCCGGGCAGCTGTCTGTGCTTCTCTCTCTCTCCAAGCCTGGCAGCTGTCTGTGCTTCTGGCTGTCTCCAAGCCGGGCAGCTGTCTGTGCTTCTGGCTGTCTCTAAGCCGGGCAGCTGTCTGTGCTTCTGGCTGTCTCCAAGCCGGGCAGCTGTCTGTGCTTCTGGCTGTCTTTAAGCCGGGCAGCTGTCTGTGCTTCTGGCTGTCTCCAAGCCGGGCAGCTGTCTGTGCTTCTGGCTGTCTCTAAGCCGGGCAGCTGTCTGTGCTTCTGGCTGTCTCCAAGCCGGGCAGCTGTCTGTGCTTCTGACTGTCTCTAAGCCGGGCAGCTGTCTGTGCTTCTGGCTGTCTCCAAGCCGGGCAGCTGTCTGTGGTTCTGGCTGTCTCCAAGCCGGGCAGCTGTCTGTGCTTCTGGCTGTCTCCAAGCCGGGCAGCTGTCTGTGCTTCTGGCTGTCTCCAAACCGGGCAGCTGTCTGTGCTTCTGGCTGTCTCCAAGCCGGGCAGCTGTCTGTGCTTCTGGCTGTCTCCAAGCCGGGCAACTGTCTGTGCTTCTGGCTGTCTCCAAGCCGGGCAGCTGTCTGTGCTTCTGGCTGTCTCCAAGCCGGGCAACTGTCTGTGCTTCTGGCTGTCTCCAAGCCGGGCAGCTGTCTGTGCTTCTGGCTGTCTCCAAGCCGGGCAGCTGTCTGTGCTTCTGGCTGTCTCCAAGCCGGGCAGCTGTCTGTGCTTCTGGCTGTCTCCAAGCCGGCAGCTGTCTGTGCTTCTGGCTGTCTCCAAGCCGGGCAGCTGTCTGTGCTTCTGGCTGTCTCCAAGCCGGGCAGCTGTCTGTGCTTCTGGCTGTCTCCAAGCCGGGCAGCTGTCTGTGCTTCTGGCTGTCTCCAAGCCGGGCAGCTGTCTGTGCTTCTGGCTGTCTCCAAGCCGGGCAGCTGTCTGTGCTTCTGGCTGTCTCCAAGCCGGGCAGCTGTCTGTGCTTCTGGCTGTCTCCAAGCCGGGCAGCTGTCTGTGCTTCTGGCTGTCTCCAAGCCGGGCAGCTGTCTGTGCTTCTGGCTGTCTCCAAGCCGGGCAGCTGTCTGTGCTTCTGGCTGTCTCTAAGCCGGGCAGCTGTCTGTGCTTCTGGCTGTCTCCAAGCCGGGCAGCTGTCTGTGCTTCTGGCTGTCTCCAAGCCGGGCAGCTGTCTGTGCTTCTGTCTCCAAGCCGGGCAGCTGTCTGTGCTTCTGGCTGTCTCCAAGCCGGGCAGCTGTCCGTGCTTCTGGCTGTCTCCAAGCCGGGCAGCTGTCTGTGCTTCTGGCTGTCTGCAAGCCGGGCAGCTGTCTGTGCTTCTGGCTGTCTCCAAGCCGGGCAGCTGTCTGTGCTTCTGGCTGTCTCTAAGCCAGGCAGCTGTCTGTGCTTCTGGCTGTCTGTAAGCCGGGCAGCTGTCTGTGCTTCTGGCTGTCTCTAAGCCGGGCAGCTGTCTGTGCTTCTGGCTGTCTGTAAGCCGGGCCCGTGTTCCTCCACCACTACTCAACTCTCCACCCTTCAGGCACCTACCTAGCAGCAGAATAGCAAAAATTGAACAAATTTTCTGCTCTAACCCCTCAGTGGGTGAGCTCGGTTATTCAGAGACAAAAGTTTGCAGTATTTGCCAGACGAATTAAAATAATGAGAAGTATATATATCCTACCACATTCTTTACACAACTCTATGACATTCAGCAAATATAATACACATTTTAGCGTGCTCTATAATTTTTTTGTGATTCTGAATAATGAACATTTTCAATAATTTTGGATTACCTTATTGCTTTCAAAATGTGACAAATGTCGGCGATGAACAGAGATGTTAGATGACAGTAAGCCATGTGCTGGTTTGTGATGTTCATACTGGAGGTATACGACAGTATTATACTGGGGATACAGGACAGTATTATAATGGTGATCTGGCTCACCTCTCCAGCATCCTGGTGACCTATCTCACGTCTCCAGCATCCTGGTGACTATCTCACCTCTCCAGCATCCTGGTGATCCTTTATCTAGCCTCTCCAGCATCCTGGGGACCTCTTTCTCTCGTCTCCAGCATCCTGGTGACCTCTTTCTCTCGTCTCCAGCATCCTGGTGACCTCTTTCTCTCGTCTCCAGCATCCTGGTGACCATTTGTCTCTCGTCTCCAGCATTCTGGTGACCATCTATGCCGCGTTTCCAGTGTGAACGTCACAACTGCATCACTGACGTTTGTACCAACGCCACAGTAGACAAACTCAAAGAAAAGATCACTTAGTGACACTAAGCTAATTGACCCCCCGTATTAACTTGAACTAATTCAGATATGAGGAAAACTGCTACGTTGTTTTGGCATGAGAGTGTTCAACCAGCTGAGTGTCGTAGTAGTTTGTGTGCCACGAGTGTGGTCCAGTGGTCTCTACCCACCCTTTGTAGCTTGCCCATTGGTGGACAGTGATCCTTGTTCACCCTAATACTGCCATTGGTTGGCAAGTGGTCCCTGCTCGCCCATCTTACCTCCTTGTCCACCCTTCCTGCGTCCTTGTCCACCCTTCCTACCTCCTTGTCCACCCTTCCTATCACCTTGTCCACCCTTTCTACCTACTTGTCCACCCTTCCTGCCTCACTGTCCACCCTTCCTGCCTCCTTGTCCACCCTTCCTGCCACCTTGTCCACCCTTCCTACCTCCTTGTCCACCCTTGCTGCCACCTTTTCCACCCTGCCACCTTGTCCACCCTTCCTACCTCCTTGTCCACCCTTCCTGCCACCTTGTCCACCCGTCCTACCTCCTTGTCTACCCTTCAGCCACCTTGCCTACCCTTGCTACCTCCTTGTCCATCCTTCCTGCCTCCTTGTCCACCCTGCCACCTTGTCCACCCTTCCTACCTCCTTGTCCACCCTTCCTGCCACCTTGTCCACCCTGCCACCTTGTCCACCCTGCCACCTTGTCCACCCTGCCACCTTGTCCACCCTTCCTAATTCCTTGTGCACCCTTCCTGCCTCCTTGTCCACCCTTCCTGCCACCTTGTCCACCCTTCCTACCTCCTTGTCCACCCTTCCTACCTCCTTGTCCACCCTTCCTACCTCCTTGTCCACCCTTCCTGCCACCTTGTCCACCCTTCCTACCTCCTTGTCCACCCTTCCTGCCACCTTGTCCACCCTTCCTACCTCCTTGTCCACCCTTCCTGCCACCTTGTCCACCCTTCCTACCTCCTTGTCCACCCTTCCGCCTCCTGTCCACACTTCCTGCCTCCTTGTCCACCCTTCCACACGTGGTGTGGTGTTGATAGTTGAATTGTAGGTAGAGAACATCTGTACACTAATACTGTGTGTGGTGTGCTAGTGAAGTGTAGGGTAGAGAACATGTATCACTACATACCGGTGTTTGGTGTGACTAGTTTGAAGGTGTAGGTAGAGTACACTGACCACTACATACTGTGTGTGGTGTGCTAGTGAAGTGTAGGTAGAGAACACTGTAAACTACATACTGTGTGTGGTGTGCTAGTGAAGTGTAGGTAATAGAAACAATGTACATACATACTGTGTGTGGTGTACTAGTGAAGTGTAGGTAGAGAAAATGGGAGACACTGTCACCTACATTACTGTGTGTGGTTGTACTAGTGAAGTGTAGGTAGACAAACACTGATACACTACTTACGGTGTGTGGTGGCTAGTGAAGTGTAGGTTAGAGAGAAACACTGTACACTACATTATGTGTGTGGTGTAGTAGTGAACAGTGTAGGTTAGAGTACACTGTTACACTACATACTTGTGGGCGGTATAGTGACTTACTCGGGCCTCTAGCGTCGGGATCTGAGGATTCTCTCGCCTCTAGCGTCGGGCATCTGAGGACATCTCTGGACCGCTTGCGCTACGGGATCTGAGGGTCTTCTCTGCCACTAGCAGTCGGGGATCCTGAGGACGTCTCTGCCTTCTTGTGTCGGGATCTGAAGGTACTTTCACTTACTGCCGCCTAGCGTCGGGATCTGAGGACCTTCATCGCTTCTTGCGTCGGGATCTGAGGCACTTCTCTGCCTCTAGGCGTACGGGGATCTGAGGTTCTCTGCCTCTATGCTTCGGAGGATATGAGGACTTCTCTGCATCTACGTCGGGATATGAGGACTTCTCTTCAATATAGCGTCGGGATCTGAGGTCCTTCTTCTGCCTTAGCGTCGGGAATCTGAGGACCTTTCGCTGCCTCTAGCGTCGGGATATGAGGACTTCTCTGCTATCCATTTCAAAGTTGGGTTAGGTTATGTTAGGTTATAAAAAGAACGAATACATGAAAAATAGGGCGGCCATACTCTTGCTCTATATAACTCATATTGCAACTGTTTCAAGGCTCCGTCAAAAAGCCATCAATTTGAGTGTTTTCTAAGAGTGTCATGGTGTGGGTTATGGGGCTCGGAGTCTGAGCCAAAACAATCTCCTTTGGCCATTATTGACACTGGTGTATACATGAATTTGTTGTTGTTTACGATGGCGCAGTTGTTGTCCGCCTTGTTCTGCTGATCTCCATGGCTCCAAGGTACAACTTGGGTGTATTGTCGTTTGAGGCACCTTCCCGGTCCTCCCTAACTTTCTTATTTGTATATATAATGGTATGGGGTTCATGTGGGATGCTTCCCAGAGTTGGCAGTTGTACTGTGCTTCAGGATGATTCTGCTGTCTACCAAGGCCGGGCCTAGCTGTCTGTGTTCTGGCTGTCTCCAAGCCGGAGCGATGTCTGTTGCTTCTGGCGGTCTCAAGCGGGCAGTGGTCTGTGCTTATGGCTGTCTCAAGCCGGCAGCTGTTGTGCTCTGGCTGTCTCAATTGCGGGCAGTCTGTCTGTGCTTTGGCTGTCTCCAGCCGGGAAGCTGTCTGTGGCCCTTCTGGCATGTTCTCAAGCCGGGCTGCTGTCGGTGTTCTGGCTGTCTCCAAAGCCGGGCAGCTTCTGTGCTTCTAGCTGTCTCTAAGCGGGCAGCTGTCTGTGCTCTCTGGCTTGTCCTCTAAGCGGGCAGATGTCTGTGCTTCTGCTGTCTCCAAGCGGGCAGTGTCTTCTCTGCTTCTGGCTTGTCTCACTAGCCGGGCTGCTGTCTGTGCTTCTGGCTGTCTTTTAAGACCGCGGCTAGCTGTCTGTGCTTATGGCTGTCTTTAAGAGACGGGCAGATGTCTGTGCTTCTGGCTGTGCTCCAAGGGGACAGAGTGTCTGTGCTTCTGGGGCTGTCTCTAGCAGGGCAGCTGTCTGTGCTTCTGGAATGTCTCCAAGCGGGCAGTGTCTGTGCTTCTGACTGTTCTCTATGCCGGGCAGCTGCTGTGTTCTCGCTGTCCAAGCCGGGCAGCTGTCTGTGTTTCTGGCTGTCCCAAGCCGAGGCAACTGTCTGTGCTTCTGGCTGTTCCAGCCGGGCAGCTGTCTGTGCTTCTAGCTGCTCTAAGCGGCAGCTGTCTGTGCTTCTGGCTGTCTCTAAGCGGGCAGATCGTCTGTGCTTTGGCTGTACCACAAGCGGGGGGCAGACTGATCTGTGTTTTGGCTTGTACTCTAATGAGAAAACAACCGGGGCAGCTGACTGTGCTTCTGGCTGTCTCTAGCCGGGCAGCTGTCTGTGCTTCTGGACTGTTCTAAGCCGGGCAGTCGTTCTGTGTTTTGGCTGTCCAAGCCGGGCAGTCTGTCTGTGTTCTGGCTGTCTCAAGCGGGCAGCGTCTGGCTTCTAGCTGTCTCTAAGCGAGGCAGCTGTCTGTGCTATGGCTGTCTATAAGCCGGGCAGCCGGTCTGTGCTTCGGCTGTCTCCAAGGCGGGCCAGTTGTCTGTGCTTTGGCTGTCTCCAAGAACGGGCAGCTGTCTGTGGCTTCTGGCTGATCCAAGCGGGGCTGCTGTCTGTGCTTCTGGCGGTCTCCATGCCGGGCAGCCTGTCTGTGCTTTGGCTGTCTCTAAGCAGGGCCAGCTGCTGTGCTTCTGGCTGTCCAGCGGGCAGCTGTCTGTGCTTTCTGGCTAGGTCTCAAGCCGGGCTGGCTGTCTGTCGCTTCTTGCTGTCTCTAGCCGGGCAGCTGTTCTGTGCTTATGGCTGTCTCTAGCCGGGCAGCTGGCTGTGCTTCTGGGACTGTCCTCCAAGCGGGGCAGTTGTCGTGCTTCTGGCTGTCTCCAAGCGGGCAGCTGTCCTGTGCTTCTGGCTGTCTCCAAGCGGGGCAGCTTGTCTGTGCTTCTGGCTGTCTCCAAGCCGGGCAGCTGTCTGTGCTTCTAGCTGTCTCTATAGAACTGGGCAGCTGTCTGTGTTTCTGGCTGTCTCTAAGACACGGCGCAAGCTGTTGTGCTTCCTCAGAGCTGTCTCCATGCCGGGCACAAGCTGTACTGTTTGCTTCCGGCTGTTCTACAAGACCGCGGCAGCTGTTCTAATGTGCTTCTCGGCTAGTCTCCAAGCCCGCAACCGGCAGATGATCTGTGCATTCTGGGATAACTGTCCTCCTGTCACCCGGGCAGCATGTCATAATCATGTGCTTCTGGGCTCGTCTCCTATGAATCGGGGGAAGTGTCTGCTGCTTCATGGCGTCTCCCAAGACGGCGGCAGAAAACTGTCTGTGCTTCTTGGCTGTCTTGTTGCAAAGGGCGTGGCAGCTGTTACTGTGCTTTTCTGGCTGTCTTTAGCGGGAAGGCAGCTGATCTGTTGCTTCTGGCCTCGTCTCCAAGCCGGCGGCAGCTGTATAGTGATTATACTGGTGTAGCTAAAGCAGGCGCTGCATGTCTGTGCTCTCTGGCTTAGTCTTCACAAAGCCGTCCGGGCAGCATGTCCTGTGCTTCTGAACTGGTCTCTCAAGCCCGCAGGCAGCTTGTCATCTGCTGCTTCTGGCTTCTGTCCAATGCACCGGGCAGCATCGTCTGTGCTTATGGCTGTCTCCAAAGACCGGAGCAGCTGTACTCGTAGCTTGGGTTAAGGTTCTCCAAAGCCCGGGAACGCACGCTTCAGCCTGTCTGTGCTTATGCTGTCTCTAATGCCGGCAGCTGTCTTTGTGCTGCGGGACAGACTGCTTCTCCATGCCGGGCAGATGTCTGTGTTCTCGGCTAGTCTCCAAGCTGCGGCTAAGATGTCGGTGCTTCTGGAACCTGTCATGCACACTAGCCCGGGACAGCTGTCTGTGTTACTGGCTTGTCTCCATGACAGGGCAGCTGTCTGTGCTTATGGGCTGATCTCACAAAGCCGGGCAGCTGTAGGGTGCTTTATGCAGCTGTCTTAAGCCCGGGGCAGCTCAGTCTGTGCTTCTGGCTGTCTCCAAGCCGCGGGCCAGCGGTCACTGTGATTAAGGGCATGTACTCCATGCCCGGGCCCCTGCTTGTATGTCCGTGCTTCTCGCTATCTACAAAGAATGGCCTGCTGTAACCTGTGCTTCCTGGCTGTCTCCAAGCCGGAGCACTGCTTCCTCGTCTGTGCCTTTAGGCATGTCATCTAAGCCACGCGGCAGGTGTTCTCAGGGCCTCTATGCCTAGTCATCCCAAGCCCAGGGCAGTGGCTGTCTGTGCATTCGTGGCTTATGTCATTTAAGCGGGCCTGCTAGTCCCAACCACTCTGCTTCTGGCTGTCTCCACATGCGCGGCGCAGACTTGTCTGGGATTCTGGCTCTGTCTCCTTAGCGGGGCCTCCCTGGCAGCATTGTCATTTCCCTGTGCGTCTGGCTGATATCCAAAGCCCCTGTCTGGCCCAGCTGTCTGTGCTTTACTGACTGTCTCTAACGAGGGCCAGACCGACAGTACTCTCTGCTTAGGCTGTCTCCAAGAAGGGCTGCTTGTACGTGGTTCGGGCGGTACTCATAGCCGTGGAAAAGGCAGCATAGTCTGTGCGTCGGATACGTCTCCAAAAGCCGACATACCGGCAGCTCGTCATGTGCTTCTGGCCCCTGTCTCCAAACAGGGGCAGCCTGTACTGTGCTTTGGTAACTACTTAGTTTACTCCAAGCTGGGGCTAGCTGTATGGGCTGTTCCTGGCGGGCTATTAGGCAGCAGGCAAAAATGTCTGTGCGTCTGGACGGTCCTAACAATGCACGAAGGCCAGAGGTCCCGATGGGAGGCCGCGGTAGTCTAATTTGCCAAAAACGAAAACAGTGCTTACTGTCCTAGTTCGCTATTCTGGAAGGTTCTCTAAAGCCGGGCACAGTTGGTATCCCTAGTGTTTGGACCTGTCCTCCATGACCGTGGCAGCCTGTATCTGTAAAGCTTCTGCGCTGTCTCCCAAGAAGCCGACGGGACTGCTGTTCCACTGTTCGACTTCTAGGCTCTGTCTACATGCGCGGGCACAGACTGTCTGTTTTAGCTTGAGAGCTAGTATCCCTAAAGCAAGCAACGGCCTGCTGTCTGTCGTTGCTCTGGCACTGTCCTCCAAGCCCGCCCGGCAGCTGTTGTATGCCTTCTCGGCTCACAATGTCTCCAATGCAGGGAGCTGTCACTGGGCCTTCTAGGCCATGTCTCCACGAAAGCGGGGCAAGATAACGGTCTGTTGCTTATGACGACTAGCTATACTTGACGGCGGCTGCCTGTTCTGTTGTTCTTGGCTGTCTACATCTGAAGACGGACAGACAGACTTATTCTGGGGATCTTTAGGCTAGTATAATTGCACTAGAGGAAGATAGGATGCTGTGATTACATGCGAGCTGTTCTACCACTGCCGAGGAAGACCTGTCATAGTGATAGATGATGGAGCAACATGCCGGACCCGGAAGCATTGCTTTTGCTGCCATTCCACACTAGGCTGTTCGACTAAGCCCCGGGAAACGCTGTACGGGTTGCTTCTGGCTTAACTCATCTAATCGAGACACAACACCTCCTGTCTCAAGCCGGGCAGCCTTCTAGTGCTTTCTGGCTAGTAAATATCATCCTGGTACGCGCGATCATAGATGTTCGTGTGCAGGCAAGTCCTCCCTAGTCCGGGCAAGCTGTCTGTGATGATGGCTGTTCTCCATGAAGCAACAAGGAATGCTGTTCCGTGCATACTGGCATGGCTCCCTGAAAGTCAGGACAAATCGATAAGAAACCCGGGTCTAGGCAAGATTGAGGGCGATCGTACTGATATGAAAAGAATGGACAGCGGCAGCGGGCGTAGAAGGACGGGAGCAATAGCAGAGAAAACAAGCACCCGGCACTGAACTGGCCGGTATCTCGGGTGATTATGTGCTGTCTATGAAGCCAAGGACAGACATCATACGTCTGTTGCCTGCTGGATGTCTTGTTCAAGAACCGCCCCAGGCTGATCCCCCCAAAACTGCAACTGGCATTGCCCTGTTCTGTGCTTATACGGCTAGTCTCATTTTGAGTCACAGGCTATGCACTAAGATAGGATGCCTTCTGCCTTCCGGATAGTATGTTAATGAAGGGACAAAGGTTTGTGACGCGGCGGGTTCCGCAACTTCCTAACTTATCATACTATCCTCCAGTCAGTGAACCTTACACCTTGCTGAACCAGATATATGATTTTATTTTGGATACTTTTCTGTGGACTCAGCACTCAACCCACCTATGTAGCGAAAGTATCCCCAGTGATCGGTTAGTCAGACGCACAAAGGTATTTATGATGTATACTTAGTATTTGCCTGACAGAATTTAAAAGCTATGATCTGTACAGGTGTTTATTGTCACAAAACAAATCCCCAAAATAAATCTTTCTTTTCTGCTAAACGTTGTGACATTCAGATTTTGTAACATGTATCTGTGTGGAATTGGGAGGAGCGTTGTCTGTGGGGGGGGGAAGCGGTGGCTGTATTGATTGTTTTCATGGGGTTTAGTTGGGGGCGTTGGAGGTGGGAGGGATTTTTGCGATGAGCTACTCTTTAGAGTCGGCAGTAATTTGATAAGACTGAGATGTTTGAATGGATCTACTGTGTTAGCTCATGTGCCTTGGAATTGGATGTGGTTCTTCCCGGGTGGTAGATATAAGTTTTTTACTCGGGGTTTCAGTGAATGGTTTTTAATGGTTGTTATGGTACTCTCATCGCATAGACATCCTGGTGAACCTATCTCATACGTACTCACTGTTCATAGGTGGACTTTCTCTCCTTCTCCAGCATTACATATGTGATACCTTTACTACTCAGCCCTCATCCTGATCCCTCGAGGGACATCTTTCCTCTCGTAGACTGCAGAACATTGCGTGACCTAATTTCTCTCAAGTATCCAGCATACCATGTGTGTAAGTCTTTCTCTCTCCCAACCTAATACGTTTCATTCCAGCATTCATTCCCGGTGACCATTCTGTCTTTCCCTGTCCCCCCCCCCCCTCACCCGCCCCACGCATCCCCCCTGGTGACACATCTATGCCGCGTTTCAGTTGTGAAAGTCCGCAACTGCATCACTGACGTTTGTACCAACGCCACAGTAGACAATCTCATAGAAAAAGATCTAATTAGTGACACTAGTAATTGAGACCCCCCGTATTAACTTGAAACTAAGTCAGTTATGAGGAAAACTGCTACGTTGTTTTGGCAAGGAGAGAGTGTTCTAACACAGCTGAGTGTCGTAGTAGTTTGTGTGCCCACGGAGTGTGGTCCAGTGGTCTCTACCCACACTTTGTAGCTTGCACATTGGTGGACAGTGATCTTGTTCACCCTAATTACTGCCATTGGTTGGCTAAGTGGTCCCTGCTCGGCCCATCTTTACCTCCATTGTCCACTTCAGCGTCCTTGTCCACCATTTCCTACCTCCCTTGTTTCCACCCATTCCTAATCACATTGTCACCCTGTCTACCTATTGTCACACTTCCTGCATTTCTTGTCCACCTTCCCTGCCTCTTGTCACCATTCCTGCCCACTTGTCCACCTTCCTACCTCTTGTCCACCCTGCTGCACCTTTTCCACCCCTTTGCCAACTTGTCCACCCTTACTACATCCTTTGTTCACCCTTCCTGCCATCCTTGTCCAACCGTTCCTACCTCCTTGTCTTCCTTCCAGCCACATTGCTACCCTTGCTACCTCCTTGTCCATCCTCCTGCTACTTGTCCAACCTGCACTTGTTCCACCATTTCCGACCTCCTTGTCCACCTTCCTGCCACCCTATGTCCACCCTGCCACTTGTACCACACCTGCACTTGTGCCACCTGCACCTTGTCATACCCTTCCTAATTCATTTGTTGCACCTTCATGCCTCATTGTCACCTCCTTCCTGCCCACCTTGTCCACCCTTCCTACCTCCTTGTCCACCCTTCCTACCTCCTTGTAACTCCCTTCCTACTCTTGTCCACCCTTCTTGCCACCTTGTCCAACCCTTCCTAACCTCCTTGTCCACCCTTCCTGCACTTGTCAACCTTCTAACCGCCCTTGTCCACCCTTCCTGCCACATGGTCCACCCTTCCTACCTCCTTGTCCACCTTACTGCCTCATTGTCCACACTTCATGCCTCCTTGTCCAACCCTTCCTTCACCTTGTCCACCCTGCCTACCTCCTTGTCACCCTCCACTAACTCAATGTCCACCCTTCCTTGATCTTGTCACCACTTCCTACCCTCCTTGTCCACCACTTCCAGCACCTTGTCCACCATTCCTACCTCCTTTCCATCCCTTCCTGCACCTTGTCTACACTTCCTACCTTCCTTGTCCCCCTTACAGACCACCTTGTACACCCATTCCTACCTCATTGTCCACCCTTTACCTGCTCCTTGTCCACCCTTCTGCCTCCTCTGTCCACACTTCTACCTCCTTGTCCACCCTTCCAGCCCACCTTGTCCACCCTTCCTGCCACCTTGTCCACCTTTCCTTGCCCACTTGTCCACCCTTCCTTTGCTTCAACTTCTCACCCCTTCCTGCCTCCTTGTCCACCCTTCTGGCCTCCTTGTCCACCCCTTACTACTCCTTGTCCCACCCTTCCTGCCACTTGTCCACCTGCCACCTTGTACACCCCTCACCTACTTCTGTATTGTCCCACCCATCCCTGCCGCCTTGTCACACATTCCTAACCTCTTGTCCACCCTTCATTCCTCCTTGTCACCCTGCATGCCTCCTTGTTCTAACCTTCCAGCCACCGTGTCCCCTATAACCCCTTCCTGCTCTTGTCCACTTTCCTGCCCAACTTGTCCCACCCTTCACACTTTCATCCTTGTCCATTCCTATCTCATTGTCCACCCCTTTGGCCACCTTGTACACCTCTCCTACCCACTGGTCAACCTTCCAGCCACCCTAGTCACTCCCTTCTACTTTTGTCCTCCTATCCTGCCAACCTTGTCCACCTTCCTTACTCCTTGTCTCACCCTTTCCTGCCACTTGTCCACCCTTTCTACCTCCTTGTCCAAACTTCCTCCTCCTAGGTCCCACCCTTCCTGCCACCTTTGTCCTCCCTTCCTACCTCCTTGTCCACACTTCCTACCTCTTCTTGTACATCCCTTACTACCTCCCTTGTTCCACCCTTTCCTTTACCTCCTTTGTCCACCATTCAAGCAACCTTGTCCACCCTAACCTCCTTGTCCACCTTTACCTGCCAATCTAGTCCACCCTTCCTGCCACCTTGCCCACCTTCCTGCCACCTTGTTCCACCCTTACTACCTCCTTGTCCTCCTTCCTGCCACCTGTCCACACCTTCCTTCCTCCTTTGTCCACCTTTCTACCTCCTTGTCCACCCTTCATACCTCCTTGTCCAACCTTCATACACTCCTTGTCCACCCTTCAGCACTTGTCAGCCCTTCCTGCCACCTTATCCACCCTTCCTGCCACCTTGTTCACCCTTACTGCCACCACTTGTCACCACTTCGTAACTCCTTTGTCCATCACTTCCTGCCTCCTTGTCCACCGTTCATGCCACCTAGTCCACCCTTTATACCGCTTGTCCACTCTTCCTACCTCTTGTTCAACCTTCCTGCCTCATTGGTACACCTTCCTGCCTACTTTCCACACCTTCATGCCAGCATGTCCACCGTTCCTGCCTCGTTGTCCACCGTTCCTGCCACCTTGTCAACCCTTCCTACCTCTTGTTCTCCCTTCCTGCCACCTTGTCCACCCTTCTACCTCCCTTGTACTCCCTTCCTATCTCCTTGTCCTCCCTTCCTGCCACCTTGGTCCACACCTTCCTGCAACCTTGTCCACCCTTCCTGCCAAGTTGTACACCCCTTCTGACACCTTGTCCACCTTCCTACTCTTTGTCCACCCTTAAGCCACCTTGTCATACCTTAATACCGCCTTGTCCACCCTTCCTACACCTCCTAGTCCACCTTCCCTGCAACCTTGGCCACCCTTCCTACCTCTGTCCACCCTTCCTACCTCCTTGTCCACCCCTTCCAGCCACCTTGTCCCACCCTTCCTAACTTTGTCCAACACCTTCCTGCACCTTGTCCTACCTTCCTACACCTTTTTTTTTCCCTTGTCCACCCTTCCTGCCACCTCTGTCCACCCTTTCTACCTCTTGTCCTCCCTTCCTAACCTCCTAGTCCACCCTTTCCTCTCACCTTTGTTCCACCCTTTCCTCTACTCCTTGTCCACCCTTAGTACTTCTGGTCCAACCCTTCTACCTCCTTGTCCACTTTTCTCTCCTTGTACACCCTTCAGCCACCTTGTCCTCCTTACCACTCTGTCCACCTTTCTGCCACCTTTCCACCATTCCTGCCACATTGTCCACCTTTCCTGCACCCACTTGTACACCCCTTCCCTACTCCTCCTGTCTCCCTTCCTTCCACATTGTCCACCCTTCCTACCTCATTGTCTCACCCTTCCTACCTCCTTGTCCAACTTACTACCTCCTTGTCCACATTCTTCCTCAACTTGTCCACACATTCACGACCTCTTGTCCACCGTCTGCCACCTTGTTCCACCATCCTGCCACATTATCCACCCTTCCCCTGCCATCCTGGTCCACCCTTCCTGCCACCTCTGTCCACCTTCGTACCTCACTTGTCACCTTACTTGCCTCCTTGTCCACCCTGCCTGCCACTTGTCCCCTTCCTTTACGCTTGTTCAACTCTTCCTACTACCTCCTTGGTATCACCTCTCCTGGCCTCCGTGTCCACCACATTCACTTGCCTTCTTTTCCACCCTTCCTGACAGTGTCCACGTTCCCGAACTCTTTGTCCACCGTTCTGCCACCTTTGTCCACAGTACCAGACACTTCTTGGTTCTCTCCTTACTTGCCTCCTTGTCAACCCTTTCATAACTACGCAAGTTCGTCTACCGTCCTTTCACCTTGTTAACCCTTCCTGCCACCTTTGTCCACCATTCTGCCACCTGGTCACCATTAATGCCTAGTTCGTCCACCCTTCCTGCCACATTGTCCACCCTTCCTACCTCCTTTGTCCAACCTTCCAGCCACTTGTACCTCCCTTCCTACCCTCCTTGTCCACCCTTCCTGCCTACTTGCCCACCATTCCTGCCACCTTGGTCAACCTTCCTGCCACCTTGTCCAACCTTCCTACTCCTTGTCAGCCCTTCCTGCCACCTTGTCCACCCATTCCTACCTCGCTTGATCCACATTTTTACCTCCTTGGTCACACCCGTAATACATCTGGTCCCACCTTCCTGCCACTTGATCCTAACCACGTCTGCCACCTTACCACCTTCATGCCACCTTGTCCACCCTTCCTACACTCCTTGTCCACCATTCCTGCCTCCTTGCTCATACTGCCCTCCGTGTCCACCCTTCATGACCGCCTTGTTCCTCGCTTCTATCTCATTGTTCTATCCTCCTGACTCCTTCGTCCCACCCTTCCTGACCATACTTGTCCACCTTCCTGCCACGTTGTCCACACTTCCTGCCCTCCTTGTCATCCGTTCCTGGCCACTTGTCCACCCTTCTTACCTCCTAAGTTCGACACTGACTGCCCTCCTTGTTTACCATGCCACACTTGTCCTCACTTTCCTGCCTCCTTGTCCACCGTTCTGCCACTTGTCCACCATTCCTACCGCCTTGCCCAACATTCCTACCTCCTTAGTTCACGCTTCCTGCCACTCTGTCTCCTTCCTACCTTTTGTTTGTCTCCCTTCCTGCCACCTTATCACACTTTCTGCCACATTGTTCACCCTTCCTGCTCCCTTGTCACCCTTCCTACCTCCTTGTCCACCATTCCTACCTCCTTTTCCACCTTTTTACCTCCTGTCCCATTCCCAGCCTCCTTGTCCAACCATTACTATCTCCTGTCCACCCTTCTACCTCCTTGTCCACCTCCTTCCTGCCTCCTTGTCCCATCCGTCCTACCTCCTTGTCTCCCTTTCCCTACCTCCTTGTCCACCCTTCCCTGCCTCCCTTTGTCCACCCTTCTGCCTCCTTGTCACCTTTCCTAATCCTTGTCCACCTTCCTGATCCACCTCTGTCAACCCTATTGCTTACGTTCTTGTCCCACCCTTCCACCTCATTGTCCACAACCCTTCTGGCCAACTTGTCACCCTTCTACCCTTCTTGTCCACGCCCTTCCTACCTCCTTGTCCAACATTCCTACATTCTATGTCCACCTTCCTGCCACCTTGTCCAACCCCGTTTGGCTACGTCCTTGTCACACCTTCACACCGCTTGTCCACCTTATTGCCCACCTTGTCACAATTCTTGCCTCATTGTCCTCCCTTCCTATCTACATTGGTCCCCCTTCCCTCCGACTTGTCCACAATTCTACCTTTTGATCCACCCTTCCTACCTCTTGTCCACCCTTCTTACCTTCTTGTCCACCCTTCCTACCTCCTTGTCCACCCTTCCTGCCTCCTTGTCCACCCTTATTGCCACCTTGTCCCACATTTTCCTGACCACCTGATCCACCTTTAATGCCACCTAGATCGACCCTGCATACCTCTTGTCATCCTTCCTAACATCCATTGTCCACCATTTCTACCTACTTGTCAATCATTCCTGCCTCCTTGTCACCCTTCTTCCTCCTGTCCACCTCCTGCCACCTTGTCCACCCTTCCTACCTCCTTGTCCAACTTTCCCACCTTCTCCACCCTTCGGCCACCTTGTCCACCCTTCTACCTCTTGTCCACCTTCTATCCTCCTTGTCCACCCTTCCTGCGTCCTTGTCACCCTTCCTGCCTCATTGTCAACACCTTCCTGCTCCTTGTCTCACCCTTCTGCCTCTGTTGTCCACCCTTCCTGCCAAATTTTCCTCCCTTCCTACCTCCTTGTCCACCCTTATCCCCACCTTGTCCACTTCTTATGCCACCTTTTCCACACTTCTAACTCTTGTCACACCCTTCCTCCCACCTTGTCCACCCTTCACTGCGTTTACCATTACCACCTTCTTACCCTCTCACAAATTTTAGCTCCCGGGTATATTCTTATCCACTGGCAGTAATTATCAAGTTTGATGATTGCTTAAAGGACTGGTGAGCCTTTTTCAGTGTGAGGGTCGTGTGTAGAGTTTCAGAGTATTGGTGGATGAAGCTCACTGCTGCTCTAGGTGATGCAATTCATCAGGGTCTTCAGGTAATGAAGGTTCATTACACCTGGAAGGTGATAGTCCACCTGAAGCTTGAATCATCACTAAGTCATATCAACCCCTCAACTTTATTGATTAACTCAGTTTGCTTAGTTGTATTTTATGTGGTATATAATGGGCGTTTTAGTAGTGTGTGTGTGTGTGTGGACACACTCGCCTAGTTGTATTCACCTAGTTGTGGTTTGCAGGGGTCGAGTCATAGCTCGACCCTCTTCACTGGCACTAATGGGTCACTCCCTGCTCACATTGTGCTTTATTATGCATTGAATTAAAGCTATGTTGGATCCTGCCGCACGACCATCACTTCACATTCTATTCTTACTCCTCAGGGACTACACTGTGTCTGACGAAATACTTCGATAACACCCTGTGGTTCATATGAGTCTTCAGCTTCCAACTGTGTCCCTTGTTGCATGTGTCCATCTCTGAAAACATTGTTGTGTCTGTCCACCTTGTCAATATCCTTCATTGATTTTATTGTCGTTATCATGTCCACCCTATCTCTGTGTCCTACAGTGTCGTAGGTCGATTTCCCTTAGCACTCTCATCGTAGGATTTCTCCTTAACTCTGGGACTAGGCTTGTTGCAAACCTTTGCCCACGTTCTAGTTTATTAAACTGTTATGGATAGGTGTGGGTCCTTTTCGGTCGCAGCATACTCCTAATATGGCCTAAACGTACACAGTGTAAGGGTTCCTGTATGATTCTTATTATAAGATGTGGAAATGCATATTACTGAGGTGTTTGACTGGCGCCCCTATTTAGTTGATGTGCGATCAGGGATGTGCCTGGTGTTATTGATAATCCCAAAATCTTTCCTTGAGTGATTAGTTTTGTAGTCTTCTGGGCCCGTACTAGACTGTACTCCGTCTGCGGTCTTTGCATTCCCAATCTTCATGACTTTGCACTTGGTGGGGGTTGAGCTACAGGGGAGTCTAGTGTCCTGGACCTGGCCTTCAGCCTGTCCAGATCCCTTTGTTGTTCTCCCTTGGTCCTAGTACCGATTGATCTTTCTTCTTTCACCTTCTATCATCGTGTATCGTGTTGTTTGTGGTGTGTTGTTGTTTATGTGTTTGGCGTGTGGTTGTGTGGTGCTTTTGTGTTTGGGTGTGGTTGTGTGTGTTTGTGTGTGTATGGGTGTGTGAGTGTGTACACGCCTAATTGGATTGTAGGGGTCAGACTCATAGCTCCTGGCCGACCTCTTCGATGGTCAGCTTACTAGGTCCACTCTCTCCCTGCTCATGAGCTGTATCATACCTCTTTTTTAATGCTATGTTATGGATTCTGCCTCCACTAACTTCACGCTCGGGACTTTTCCTACTTCCTGACATGTCTGTGATGAATGAAATACATTTCTCTTTAAATTCTGTGACTATCATGAGTCTTTCAACTTCCTGCTGTGACACTTGTTGCTGTGTCCTTATCTCTGATACCCATACGTCCCACTCTACCTTGTCAATTCCTCTCAGTATTTTATGTGTTATCATGTGTCCCCTATTCCCTCTTGTCCTCCAGTGTCGTCATTGTCGATTTCCCTTAAACCTCTCATAGGGAATACCCTTTGCTTCACTTGACTATATCTTGTTGCAATACATTTCACTTTCTTAATTCTTGGGTGTTTGACTGGTGTGGGTTCCATACAGGTTTTTGGGCTGCCCTTTACTCGATATTGGGCCTGACGTACACGGTTGTACAGAGTCTTTGAACAACTTACCTTGTAAGGTGTCGAAAACGCAAATTATTTATGGTTTGCCAGGCGTCAATTTACTTCAGGAGTTATTTGGTTGTTGTGCGCCTCGGGGAAGATCGTGCTTGGTATTATGTCACGCCAGATCTTTCTCATTGAGTGAGGTTTGACAGTCTTGGTCCACCTAGCCTATACTCTGTCTGCGATCTCTTTGCCTTCCCCAAGTCTTCAAGGGACTTTGCATTTGGCAGGGTTTGGAATTCGTAGAAGCCAGTGGGGTGAAACCCAGTTGTCAGACTGTCCAGGTCTCTTTGTAGTCCTGTCTGATCATCATATGATTTAAAATCTTCACTTCATCTGCGCTCAGGGAATCTTCCAGAGTCTCATCCCTCCAACATGTCATTCACATATTATCAAAAATAGCACTGTTCTAGGGACTGACCCTCTGGGACCCCGCTCGCCACAGGCGACCATGTGTGTGCTGTAGTGTGTGTGTGTGTGTGTGTGTGTGTGGGTGTGTGTGTGTATATTATATTATATATATATATTTATATATAGTATATATAATAGATATATAATATTTATATATATATATATATTATAATCATAATTGTGGTTGCAGGGGTCGAGTCATAGCTCTGGGCCCCCGCGTGTTCAACTGGTTGCTCCAAGGTCTCTTGTGTGTATTATGTTGTGTGTCCGCGCCGCGCGCGTGTGCGTTGTAGTTGCGTGCATGCGCGACTGGAGGGGGCTACACTTAGGTACTTCACTGTTGTTTACACTGGTGCTACACGTTTTACTACTCCTAGTAAGTACACTATAATACAGTGCAGTTGTATGGTGCACTAGTTAGTGAACTGTGGGTAGAGAACACCATAGACTACAGACAGCGTGGTGTACTAGTGAAGTGTAGGTAGAGAACACTGTACACTACATACTGTGTGTGGTTGTGACTAGAGTGAAGTGATATAGTAGGAACACTGTTACACTACATACTGTGTGTGGACTCCTGCTACTAGTGAAGTGTAGGTAGAGTAGAGAACACTGTACACTACATACTGTGTGTGGTGTGCTAGTGAAGTGTAGGTAGAGAACACTGTACACTACATACTGTGTGTGGTGTGCTAGTGAAGTGTAGGTAGAGAACACTGTACACTACATACTGTGTGTGGGGTTGTTGCTGTGAAGTGGTAGGTATTGAACATCTGTACACTATATCTGTGTCTGTTGGTGTTGCTAGTGAAGTGTAGGTAGAGAACACTGTACACTACATACTGTGTGTGGTGTGCTAGTGAAGTGTAGGTAGAGAACACTGTACACTACATACTGTGTGTGGTGTGCTAGTGAAGTGTAGGTAGAGAACACTGTACACTACTTACTGTGTGTGGTCTGTACTAGTGAAGTGTAGGTAGAGGAACACTGTAACACTACATTACTTGCTGTGTGGTGTGCTTAGTTGAAGGTGTAGGTAGAGACACTGTACACTACATACTGTGTGTGGCTGTGCTTTAGTGAGTGTAGGTAGAGAACACTGCTACACTTTACATACTGTGTGTGGTGGACTAGTGAAGTGTAGGTAAAGGAAAACACTTGTACACTACATACTGTGGTGTGGTGTTGATAGTTGAATTGTAGGTAGAGAACATCTGTACACTAATACTGTGTGTGGTGTGCTAGTGAAGTGTAGGGTAGAGAACATGTATCACTACATACCGGTGTTTGGTGTGACTAGTTTGAAGGTGTAGGTAGAGTACACTGACCACTACATAATGTGTGTGGTGTGCTAGTGAAGTGTAGGTAGAGAACACTGTAAACTACATACTGTGTGTGGTGTGCTAGTGAAGTGTAGGTAATAGAAACAATGTACATACATACTGTGTGTGGTGTACTAGTGAAGTGTAGGTAGAGAAAATGGGAGACACTGTCACCTACATTACTGTGTGTGGTTGTACTAGTGAAGTGTAGGTAGACAAACACTGATACACTACTTACGGTGTGTGGTGGCTAGTGAAGTGTAGGTTAGAGAGAAACACTGTACACTACATTATGTGTGTGGTGTAGTAGTGAACAGTGTAGGTTAGAGTACACTGTTACACTACATACTTGTGGGCGGTATATATTAAAAAAAAAATTTAAATTTTTTATAAATTATAAAAATTTAAAAATTTTTTTTTTATTTTAAATTTAAAAAAAAAATTTTAAAAATTTTTTTTTATATAATTATAAAAATTTTAAAATTTTTTTTAATTAAAAATTTAATATTTTTTTTTTAAAAATTTTTTAAAAAAAATTTTTTAAAAAATTAACTTTTTTTTTTTTAATTTATAAAACATTAAAAAAATTTTTTTTTAAAATTAATAAAAATTTTTAAAATTTTTTTTTTATAATTATAAAATTTTTTAAAAACTATTTTTTTTTTTTAAAATTTTAAAATTAATATATTTTTTTTTTAATTATTTAAAAAATTTTTTAATATTTTTTTTTTTAATTTAATAAAATTTTAAAAAAAATTTTTTTTTTTTATAATTATAATTTTTTTTTTAAAAAATTTTTTTTATAATTATAAAAATTAAAATTTTTTTTTTTAAATATAAAAAAAATTATAAAATTTTTTTTAAATTTTTTAAAAAATTAAAATTATTTTTTTTTTTATTAAAAAATTAAAAATTTAAATTTTTTTTTTTTAATTTTTAAAAATTTTTAAATATTTTTTTATAAATTATAAAAATTTTTTATTAATCATTGATAAGCCCCCTCGTGAACGACTTTCCATGAAAGTGAAGGCAGTTTTAACGGGCCCAAATGAGTGTTTTCAGAAGACAGCTTCACCTGGACCGAAAGTAGTTTTGAGGAGACGCTCACCTGGCCCAGTAAGTGTGTTGAGACAGTTAAGCGGCCCAAATGAGTAGTGTTGGAGACAGCCACCGGACAGTAAGTAGTTTTGAGGAGACACTTCCCCTGGACCAGTAAGGGTAGTGTTGAGGAGACAGCTTCCCTGGCCGTAGTAGTTTTGAGGGGGACAGTTTCCCGGGACCAGTAAGAGTGTTGGGGGAGCAGTTACCTGGACCAGAGTAGTTTTGGGGAGACGCTTCCCTGGACCGTAAGTAGGTTGAGGAGACAGCTTCACCTGGACCAGTAAGTAGTGTTGAGGAGACAGCTTCACCTGGACCAGTAAGTAGTGTTGAGGAGACAGCTTCACCTGGACCAGTAAGTAGTGTTGAGGAGACAGCTTCACCTGGACCAGTAAGGTGTTGAGGAGCGTTCCCACCTGGACCTAAGAGTGTTAGGAGAAGCTTAATGGACCAAAGTGTGTTGGGGGAGACGCTTCACCTGGACCAGTAAGTAGTGTTGAGGAGACAGCTTCACCTGGACCAGTAAGTAGTGTTGAGGAGACAGCTTCACCTGGACCAGTAAGTAGTGTTGAGGAGACAGCTTCACCTGGACCAGTAAGTGTGTTGAGGAACAGCTTCA
>NC_069400.1:79601681-79623180 GCF_026875155.1 Cherax quadricarinatus | reverse complement strand
AAAGAAGTGGGGGGAAAAAGGGGGTGGTGTTAAAACCAGGGGTAAAGGGGGTGGTGGTCAGAAGACAGTTCAGGGGTAAAGCGGGTTGTCAGAAGACAGTTCAGGGGTCAAGGGGGGTGGTCAGACAGTTCAGGGGTAAAGGGAGGTGGTCAGAAGACAGTTCGAGTTAGGAGTCGTAGAGGAAGACAGTCAGGTCACACTTCTGATGCTTCTCAGTGCCTGAGAATGTACTGAGAAGCATCAACACACAAAAACAGAGATTTAGATGATGGTTAGAAATGTTGTGTATAAGGCAGTTTTAACAGGTGTGTCAGTGAGGATTAGAAGTGGGAGTGTGTGTTTCGCCAGAGTAGCAGCTTATTAGATAACTAGCCTCCCTAACATGACAGAAAATCAAGCATTATTAGCGTCAGTCAGTCGACCGCCTAAGGTCAACATACATTTTATTGTTGATGATATTACAACGATTTTAGGGTAAGTTTGTGGTGCTGATTCCGAATATGTCATCGGTTTTGCTTGATCTGCGCTAGTTTTTGATAAATTTGGTAACCCACTGAAAAGCATAAAAATTTTAAAATGCATTAATCAGGCGGGGCTAACTTACAAATCGCATTAAAATTATTTTTCAGATCATGCGAAAGTCAAATCATGTAATACCCGCTAGCACTTCATTCTGTATAATAACAGATTAACATAGTAAGATAATTCAGACAACAATAATTACTGCATATGGAAAACGTACAAACGATTTTCTTCTGTTGGTCATTAGCACAGTGCCGTTGGAGGCTCCAGCGATAGTCTGCCATAATGTGTTCCATCTGACTTCATCAACATTGGGGAAAATCTGTCTAGGTGGCTAAGGAGAAAGTGTACCTTTATGCTCATATTAGTACCTAAATTCTCAAAAGTCTTCAGCATGTTTTGCGCCAGTCTTCATAATTGTCTGCTTTGTGATTACCCAAAAAATTCTTGACAGCTGACACATAACTGCACCGTGCAAAACTTCAGCACCATTCATACATTTTGTGAAATTAGAATCCTTGATAAGCTTTCGAATTTGAGTACCATCAAAGATTATAGATTTAAGTTTTTCCAATCTTAGTTTAGGGAACGATCTACAAATGTATTTGAACCAATCGCCATCTTTGTCCAAGGCTTTAACGAACTTCATTAGTCCTAACTTATGTGGAGTGGTGGCAGAATATAATATCCTTGTCAACCAGTGGCTCGTTTATGATTCCTGCACCTACAGTCATGTTTTCTTATGAAGGCCATACCACTTTTGTCCAATGATCTGCCTTCGCCCTACTGTCCAGCAAACAGATGAAGCAACGGTATTTTGTATATCCACTCTGTTTCCCAATCAAGAAGTTTACCATCTTCAGATCAACACAAATAGATATTTTGTGCTCATGATAAAAAAGCTTCTGCAATACCATTTGATATTTTTGTATTCTTCAAGTTTGTTGAGTGAGCATTTGGAAGAGATGCATATTGTTACTATTGTGCAATAAGACATCTCAAGCTTCTAATGGAGCTGTCTATAAATAGCCGCCAATCTCCTGGTTGATATTCAAGTCTCATTCGAAGAAGTCCAGGAAGGGTGGGTTTGAACATAGGCAACATTTTAGGCCAACTTTACTCCCAAAAAGGGTTTCGCCTACACATTAGGCTTCTTCAGTCAATAAGAAAGTAGGCAGGAAAAAGAAAGAGATATTTTCTGACTATGGAACTGAACCCCTCCGGGCCGGGGGACTGCCCAACCTAAAAATTTCTACGCCTTTAAGGGGGGGACTGATTACATCGTCTTTTTAAAATGTTCCCCCCTACTTTCTGTATTGACTGAAAAACCCACCTGTGTAGGCAAAACCCTTTTTTGGGGAAAAAGTTGCCAAACTGTTCCCTATGTTCCCTTATCCCAAACCCGTCGGTATTGTAAAACCAAATTTTGATTTTAAAGGGCCGGGAAAGTTTTGAATTAAAAAGTTCTTCATCTTGATGAAGAAAGGGAAAGGGAGTTCAAACCTCTTTTTCCCAAGGAACTCCCTTTTTTCACTTTTGTTGTGGGACAGTTTTCTTTTACTCTGGATGAAAAAATTCAAATGTTGCTTTGCTGACTGAAGTCCTTTAAAAAATCTTTTCGATTTTCTTGGGAAAAAACGTGGGGTTTTGAAATCCCTATTTCCCTTTTGGGGGCCCTACTAACACGGTGATCACCGTGTTATATTCATAAACCCCTTGATTTTTCTTCAACATCGGGCAGTGTTGAAAACCCACTGTATGGGAACCCTTTGCTGTGTGGCACGGTCCCCTTTGCGGACTCCAAATAAGGATATTCCCACTTGCCTTTTTGTATTGTTTGGGAAATTTTTTCACTTTTCCACTGTCAGAAAAAAATACCCGTATGGGTTTTCGGCTCTCTTTATCGATGGGCCCACACTAAAATTTAAAACTTTTCCTTTGCATATTTTTTTCACTGTCGTAACATTCTACACGGGTTTTGTAAACCTTTAAAAAGGGAAAACCAAGACTTGTCTTGTTTCTCCTGGCGCCCTCCAAAAAAACCCAAAACGGGCTTTTTTTAAACAAAATTTTTTTTTTCCCTGGGATTTTTAAAAGAGTTTTTGCAAAAAATGTGGGAAAAATGCATTGGGATTTTTTTAAGCAGACTCTTGGTGAAAAATTCATGTTTTTTTGGAAGAAATAACAAAATAAAATTATAATTTTTTTTTTGGGGCCCCACGGGGTCGTTTTTTGAGGGAAAACCCCTTTTTCTTTTAAAAATTAAATTTTTTAAAAATAAAACTCTAATTTTCTTTAAAAAATATCTGTTTTTACATATACACGTTTTAGGGGGCCAAAGTTCCCCCTTAATTGAGGGTAGGTTGGCAATATCTCAAAAACCCTACAGAAAATTTTTAAAAAAACCTACTCCCCATTTTAGAATTCATCAACCCCAAAATACCCTCAATCCCTTCAAAATATCTTTGGCAAACGAATTTTTTGTTGTTTTTGACCTTGAATTATGTGTTTTTTAAAATCTGTTGGAAAAAGGAACTAATAGGTTCAAAATTGTACGGGAGAGAGAAATGGTAAACACCTGAGGGAAACCCGTGGGGGGAGGTATAAACCATTTGGTATCAAATGCAATTTTTTTTTGAGGACAAAAATGGTTTAAAATTTACAAATTAAAAAAAAAAGGGGGGCTATGTACAGGAGTTCCAGGGCAAAAGGAAAATTTTTTAGAGAAAAAGTCAGTTTAAACAAAAAATTAAACAGAGCATGAAATCGTGGGGGGGGGGGGGTAGGGGCGGTTTCCCGACGAAAAAAGAAAATGCAAAGAAGGGGAAAAGTTCCCAGTCGACAAATTGAAAGGGTGGCAATGCCTCGAGCACAGTTGGGGGAGAGGAAAAAGAGTGACCCCTAACGGGGCTACACGGGGCTGCCCCTTAAAAAAAATTTGGAAAAAAACTAGTCATTTTTTTTTTTTTCATTTTTGGGTCAATTTGGGTATGCTTTTAAAATTTTACCAGATATCCAGTCGTGGAAAAAAACTAGGGAAATTGTGTTACACAGGACAGTAACCCAAAAGATTTCCCGGAAGTGGAAAACAAGAGACAAGCGAAGAAGGGGTTGGTTGAGCAGTATTATGAATTCATTTTAAAAAATGGAAAATTATTAAACCAAAAATATTAAAGTAACGCCCTCTGAAAAACAAAATTTTTGCTTCTAGGAGCCACTTAATCCCCTAGACAAAAAGCTAAATATCATTTTCACATCCCTATGTACTCCCACATAAAACTGAAGCAACACATTGAAAAAATTTTTTCCATTGTTTGGGAGGAATAAAAATTTAATCATTGTTTTTTACAAAAAGTTTTTTGAAAAATAAAAATATCTTTGTAAATTTTACAAATTTTGATTCATTTTTTAATTAATATTCAACTGTAGAACTAATGAAATAATTAATACCCACGTACAACTTTTGATATACTCCCTTTGTGTTAAATAGTCTTCAACCCAAAAATTTTAAGTTTTGGGCCCCTAATGTCAAGGGAAAATAAGGTCTCTTTTCATTGCAAACCCCTTTTTGTAAATACAAAAATCCCGTACTGTTTTCAAAAAACAAAAAAAAAATAAATAAATAAAAAAAATTAATGGGGACGTTACTCTTATATATTTATATATTATTTATATTATATTTATTATATATATATATATAAATATATATAATATAAATATTTTTATATATTTTAATAACACAAACGTAAAAAAAATCTTATAAACTTGAATCAGTCGATTGTTGTACGATCAATTCGTTTTTAACGGAAAAAAAAAATTCCCCCAAAACACAAAATTGATCAATTTATTTGACCAGGTCGTTCATTGGGGAAAACGGAAGGGAATGAACAAAAACACCCTTTCCCGTATATTGAAATGGAAATTTAAAAAACCCCCCAGTTGATGATCAAGAAAAAATGTGAAAAAAGTTGGATACTTTAAAATTGGGTTTAAATTTTCGCCTACACATTTGGGTTCCCTTCCCTCAAATTCCCGAGGGCCCCCGCCCCCGGTTTGTTGCGAAAATTGAGATAATGTAATTTACCCCTCAACTTTTAAATTTTGAAAAAGAATTTTTAGGTGGTCAGTCCCCCCGCCCGGAAAAAGAGTTCATTTTTTATAAGAATATAAAAAAATAAGAAAGGGGAAAAACTGCAAAAAGGCCTACTTGGGCCCCTACAAGGCAGGCCCTTTTCAAAATCCCGTACCCAAGGGAAACCAGAGTGGGAAAAAGTTTACCTTTTAAAAAATGTCCCCAAAGGTCAGACAAGTAGCCTTAAAAATGAAAAAACAGTAAATGACAAGTAAGGGCAACCCGTGTAACAAATTTAAAAAACCCCCTTTATGAAAAGTTTTTTTCTTTCCTGCACCTTCATCAGTCCAAATACAATTTCTTCCCTTCAAAAGTTGATGTCTTTAAAAAAAATTTTATTCGTGTTGAAAACCCAGAGGAAAGGGGTGTATGCCTAAACATTTCCCGTGTTGCAAATGTATGTCACTTTTGATCTTGTTGACAGCAATTTCAGTTGTATTCCCGAACAAGAACAACACATGTCATACACCTAAGCCAGTGCAGCCTTTCAATTTTATGTTTACCGTTTTGAATTTTGTAAAGGTTTTTATGAAACTGACAAAAGGTGAGTAAGAGACATGGGATCACTTTTGGTTTCTTCAACCCAACACGAGGAGACAGCAGAACAGTGGGGATTAAAGTTAAGGGGGTTAAATCCATCACTCTCCGGGATTTTGAGGTGGGGCAGTCCCTCAGCCTGAAGAAGAGTTGAGTCATTAACTGGTCAAAAGTGCACTGAAGACTGAGGGTGAAGAATTGTGTAAAAGCCGAAGATACCTCAGGAGATCTTTAAGCGAAGGACGAGGCTTTGGCCCACTGGTAAAAGCAAGAAATTTAAGATTTGAGAGGCAGTGTAGGAAAACCCAAGGCATATCTAACGGGGGGGGGCGTCGAAAGGGGGCGTGGGTTGATTAAATTATCTTTGTTTCCCCAATTTTTTCCGTTGTCATTCCTGTTTTGTGGGTTTATGTTTTAAGAACCATTAGACAACACCAGGGGGTTTACTTTTATGTTCAAGAAACCCAAAAGTTTTCACCAAGGGGTCACCATCTTTTTCATAAACCAAACCCCACAACACCAGGGGTTTTTTGTTAAAGAACCCCCATGGTTCACTTTCGTTTCATGAACAAAAACTGGGTTCCCCTTTCATGTTTAAGACCCATCACTGGTTTTACTTTCATGTTCATGACCATCCCCTGGTTCACTTCATTTAAACATGAAAAAAAAAAAACCCCGGTTCCCTTTCCCTGTTCATGAACCACCCTGGGTTCACTTTCTGTTTTATAACCACCACTGGGTTTACCCTTTTTGTTCTTTAAAAAAAACCAAATGGTTTACTTCATGTTAAAGAAACCCCCACTGGGTTTTCCCTTTTTTGTTCATTTAACCACCCCTGGTTCACTTTCATTTTTCATGAACCACCCCCTGGTTCACTTTCATGTTCATTGGGAAACCCCCACTGGTTCACTTCTGTTCATGAACCACCACTGGTTTTACTTTTAAGTTAAAGAAAACCCCCACTGGTTCACTTTCATTTTCTGAACCCCCCACTGGTTTTACTTTTTATGGTTTTAAGAACCAACTGGTTTTACTTTCATTTTTCATGAACCCCCGGGTTTAAATTTCTTTTTCATGAACCACCCACTGGTTCACTTTCATTTCCCGAACCACCACTGGTTCACTTTCATGTTCATGAAAACCCCCACTGGTTCACTTTCATGTTTGAACCACCACTGGTTCCTTTCATGTTCATGAACCACCACTGGTTCCCCTTTTAAGTTCATGAACCCCCACTGGTTCATTTTTATGTTCATGAACCAACCCCTGGTTCAAATTTTTATTTCAAAGAACCACCAAAAGGTTTTATTTCCCTGTTCATGAACCACCACTGGGGTTTACTTTCATGTTCATGAAACCCCCTTGGGGTTTACTTTCAAGTTCTGAAACCCTCAATGGTTTACTTTCATGTTAAGAACCACCACTGGTTCACTTTCATGTTCATGAACCACCACTGGGTTTACTTTTATGGTTTATGAACCCCCACTGGGTCACTTTCTGTTTTATGAAACCCCCACTTTGGGTTTACTTTTGTTCTGAACCCCAAAAGGTTCAAACCCGCCGTCTTCCCCCTCTACTTTATAATTATTAAAATGGGTCAACACTGGCTTGGGGTTATTTTTAGTGACTCATATTCCCGTTTCTTAAACCACGGAAGATAATTTAAAAATTTTTTTTTACTATCAAAAACCCACTTTTTCTTTTTCTTTTTACACTTTGTTTGTCATGTAAGATTCCCCTGACCCAAAAAACCCACGATTTCTTTTTCCCTTTCCCGTTATGCCCAAAGTTACTGCCAAAACGCAAAAAAAAATATAAAATTAAAAAATTTTTAAAAATTTTTTATATATATAAATATATATTTATTTTAAATATATATTTTTAAAAAAGTGTGGAAGTTTTGTATTAAAACGGGTGACCCGGCACGAGAAAATAACCGACAAAATTTTTTTCCCAAATTAATTATTTTCAGGGCAGGTGGGGGAGGGGGCCCGGGTTTTTCTCTTTCAGAGGCTGTCTGCCCCCTGCCGCCCCCGTTCCCCCCCTTTTGCTTTGAGGTCGTGAAGGGCATCCAAGGTCGTTTCGAAGGGGCTGAAGCAGACGGGGCACGGGGGACGGGGGGGGGGAAGGGCACCCCAGTATACATTCCTTTGAAAATGGTATAAAATACCGACACAAAGGAAATTTTAAAAAACCCCCAAGCAGTATAATGTGGGGTCCTTTGTTACGACGTTTTCGCCCACACAGTAAAGGGTTTATCAAGTCAAATGTTTGGAAATCTCCAAAAATATATAATTTTACGACGTGATTTTCCCACAGTGGGAAGTCGATCTTTGATTACATTAATTCCTTTTTATAATGGGATTTCAATACCGAAGGGTTTAAAATCAGACAATGTGCAACATTGTACGAAAGGTATAAAAAAACCGACAAGATGAGATTAAGACACATGTGAACATCTGGGTTCTTTAAATTTTTGAACCAATAAAGATAAACCCGAGTTGGGATATGTGTCCCTTTAAATTTATCTTGTCGGTATTATATACCCTTCGTACACAAATTGCAGACAAGCAAAATCATGGAATCCCTTTAAATTTTGAGGCTTTTACATAACCCTTTACGGTACGGGCTTTTTTACTCCGTCCCTTTAGTGGGCAGTCGCCCGTCGTCAAGTGGTCGGGCCCTCCCGTGAGGTCCCCGGGCCCCGAGCTGGGTTTGGGGATTAGTGGGACGGTTAAAAAACATGGCTTTTTCTTCTGCCCGTGTTTTAAAATTGAGGGTTTGGGGAGTTGGGGGAGGGGTCCCTTTCTTTCCCGGGGAGATTAGGAGGGTGAAGGGCCACTTCAATGGGTTGGGAGGGGGATGTGAGGTGGCTGGGGTTTTTGGGGAATGGGGCTTCAAGTGGGGGTGCAGTCTGTCTCTCGCTGTGGGAGGGTTTTAGGTTTTGGGGGGGGTTTGCAACGGGGTACCCGCAGTGAGGTGCAGTCCAGCACCTGTTTCAAGTGGCCCATTGGTTCACAGTAAGGGGAAAGGCGCATCAGAGTAAGGAAAGTTAAGAGTGAAGATCTGAAGGTAGGAAATCGCTTCTCTGTTCTTCAGGATGAATGTACTTCAGTGGCCAGTGAAGGTAAGGGTACTACTGCCCCTGCTAATGGAGGTAAGCGCATTCTTGTGGTTGGTGACTCTCAGGTAAGATATATTGACCGTGCTTTTTGTAATAGGAATAAGAAGATGAGAGATAGAGTGTGCTTCCCTGGAGCTGGTGTTGGGGACATTGTCAAACAGGCTGGATAATATCATGTCAGGTAATGGGAACAAGCCCATTATCTGTCTCAGTGCTGGTGGAAATGATATTGGGAAGGGTAGGAGAGAAGAGCTGCTAGATAAGTACAGGTCAGCTATAGATTTCATTAAGTCTAAGGGAGGGATCCCAATCATATGTAGCATCTTGCCTAGAAGGGGAGTAGGAATGAATGGTTGTCTAAGGCAATTGGTGTAAATTGCTGGCTAGACAGATACTGCAAGAAACTTGCAATCCCATTCATTGACAACTGGAACAACTTTTATGGCAACATGATATGTATGCAAGGGATGGGGTACATCTCTCTGGGGCTGGGGTGGTAGCACTTGCAGACTCGATTGAGAAGGCCTTGTGAAATTGTGAAATGCCTATGATTTTAAACTGATGGAAGATAGAGGTATGGGTGTGTGTGGGGAAACAAGCAGGTTGCAACACTTGGGTTGGAAACAGTAAATGTATAAAAGGCATTCAGCATGAAGTTATAAATAAAGACAATAGATCAGGTCAGCAAAAAAGGGGACGCAGAGGGCAGAAGGACTAGCCCCCTTTAAAGGGGTTTCTATACTAATAGCAGGGGGGTGAAAAATAAGATAGATACAAAGATTAATTGCAAGTGCGGAAACATAGATATTATTGCTATAAAAAGGCCCTGGCTCAATCAAAAAGATAAGAGATGCCCTCTGAATGTCACTACAAGGTAAAAAATTATTCCACACCGACGGGGTCAACAGGAAAGGTGGTGGAGTAGGATGTTGTCAAGAAAAATTTAAAGGGTTGTTTTAACAAAATTAAATTAGAAGCGTCACCCTGAATCGTTTGGTTAAGTTCTCGGGGGCCGAGAAAAAAATTTTGGGTGTTTTTACAGGGCCCCAAATCTTGATAGGGAGTGCGTAAATTTCTATGGGACGAAATTCGTAAGGCATCTAATACAAAAAATTTTGTGAAGGGGGAGTTTTCAACTATAGACAGATTGACTGGAGCATTTTGCAGGAATTTAGAGTCGGTACTTTCTTGATACGACCAGGTTTTTTTTTTTAAAACATTTTGTGACAACCCCAAAATGGGGGGAAATAACCCCCTTGCTTGGTTTTGCCAGTAGGGAAACATAATTTAATAATTTTGAGGTTAATTGGGCTTGGGGAAAGTATCACAAATCACTCAGTTTTAATATACATGGAATTCCCCTAATAATGGAATAAAGTCTCCGTCCCTGATTTTCGCTTGGCTGATTTCATGGACTGAAAAATTATTAGGTGGGCGAACGGGAATGACCTCTAAGGGTCGGTAGTGGTGATGGTTCCCGATAGATGCTTTCCAGGGAAAAGTTCTGGGGTTCAGTCAAATTAGTTCCAAATGGGGAAAATCAGATCAAACAAAAATGACCAAATGGATGAAAAATAGAAAAAAATATCTGATTGGGTCAAAAAGAGGTTATAGGCAAATAAAAAGAGGAGAGGGAAATTGAAAAAAAAATCGATATATTGTTAAAGAGAGAAATAAAAAAGGGAAATTAAAAAGCAAAAAGAGATTATGGGGTTAAAGTTGCAAGAAAATCGAAGACAAACCCCAAAAAAAGGTTTCTTTCAGGTAACAGAATAAGATCAGGGACAAAATGGCCCACTAAAAGTTCCTCGGGTCAGCTCATGCAGTAAAAAGGGGAAAATGTGTAGAATTTTTAAACATACTTCCTCTCAGTTTTAAACAGGAGGATACCAGCGTATTCAGTAATGAAAAAATTATGTAACAGGACGATAATAAACGTGCATATTGGGGTCAAAAGTACATGGTCCTTAGGCAAATAGATAAATTAAAACCTAACAAATCCCCAGGCCCTGATAAAAACTGTATAAAGGGGGTTCAAAGGAATGAAAAGAGGAGCTTGCACCCCCTTTTGGCTAATTTTTTCAACTTTCACTACAAACGGGCAGGTGCCAAAAAGTGGAAAAGGGAAATGTGTACCTTTTCAAAAAAAGGTGCAGGTCCTTAGCTTCGAACTAAGACCAAAAACTGACCTCCATAGTGGGAAAATTTATGGGAACATAATTTTTCCCAGGCAGTTCGTAGCCCCCTTAAAAAACATAAATTAATCAACGAATCTCAGCATGGTTTTACAAAGGGGCGTTCCTGCCTTACAATTTTTAACTTTTTTCACAAGGTATTTGAGGGGGGAGATTTATGGGAATGAATATGTTTTTGGTTTGGACTTCAGTAAAGGCTTTTGAAGGGTCCCAATCGAGACTGTTGAGGAAAAAATTTAAAACACTGGAATAGGAGGGAAATTTTTTTTCCCGGATAGAGGCATGGGTTGCCCAAAAGGCAGCAGAGAGTTTGCATAAATGGGGGAATCGAGTGGGGGAAATGTCACGGGGGGTTCCACAGGGGTCATGTTGGGCCCCCCGCGTTCACAACTACATAAAGACTAGATGAGGGCATAAAGAGCGACATCGGCAAATTTTGCCCATGCACCAAATAGGCCGTCGAATTATTTGCGAGGGGCATTCGAGCACTCCGGGGAATTTAATAGACTGATGCAGTGGTGGAGGAAAATGGGAGATGCAGTTTTAAAATAGACAAATGCAAAGTTCTAAATGTTGGACAGGACAAAAACCGCCCAAAATAAACTAAATAAAGTAGATCTTAATATTACGGATTGCGAAAAAAAATTTAGGAGTTCTGGTTAGCAGTAATTGAAACAAGACAAAGTGCATAAGTGTTCGCAATAAAACAATGAATCCCTTGGGTTCATATCAAGAAGCATAAATAAAAGGAGTCCTCAGGTTTTTCTTCAAATCTATCATCCTTGGGTTGGGTCATTTTGATTATCTGCACAGTTTTGGTCACGATTACAAATGGAATAAATTTTCTGGGAAAAAGTACAAAGGGGGAGACAAAAAATTGATCCCTTTTATCGAAAAACCTTCCCTTTGAGGGTAGACAAGGGCCCGAAAATGCACTTTAGAAAAACGTAGAATTTGGGGGGGGTATGATTTAGGTGTATAAATGGAAGAAGGAATAAATAAAGGGGTGTAAATGTGTGTGAAAATATCTAGCCTAGACAGGACTCGCCCGCAATGGTTTTAAGTTGGAAAAATTCAGATTCAGGAAGGAATAGGAAAGTAGGTTTGGTAAAAAGTTGTGGATGAGTGGGAAAAAACTCCCAAGTACCGTTTAAGGGTAAACGTTGTGTAGCTTTAAAAATAGGTGGATAAAACTGATAGATGTGGGTGGGGGTGAGTTAACCGATGCTTGTGTACCCGGTCGGTTGCCGTGTTCCTCCCTTTAAATCAAGTGACCTGACCTGACTAGGTTGGGTGCATTTGGCTTAAGCCGGTAGGAGATTGACCTGCCCGCATGGGCCAGTAGGGCCTTTTTGAGTGTTTCCTCGTTCTTATGTTTTATGTTCTTAACAACCCATCTCTTTGGGAAGGCCCACTTCCCCTGGGGGAAACCCCCTACCATGAATTGCCCCGCTGTACACCCGACGTTACTAATAACGCCAGGTCCTGTCTTCTGTTTTAGAATCTCCCGCTATGGGGTTTCGCACCCACCCTGTTTAGGGGGCGATTACCTCATCTTCTGTACATAGTTCTACTGTCTTCAAGTTATGTCCTAGAATTTGTATTGATAAAGCCACTGGATGGCGAAACGTCTACAATAAAGATACCCAGATGTTGCATATGTGTCTTAATCTCATCTTGTCGGTATTATATACCATTCGTACACAACTTGTCAGACACTGCAACATCATGGAATCTTAATTCTGAGGACATGTACATAACCTTCACGGCTACGACAATTACTACTACAACTAACCCATCTCTTTGGGAAGGACCTACTTCCACTGGGGAATCCCGCCTACCAGTGAATATGCCCTCGTCTGCTACACCTGACGGGTTTACTATATAAGCGCCAGGATCCTGTCTTCTGCTTCAGAATCTCCACGACTATGGTGCTCTTCGCACCTACTCCTAGTTTGAGGGACTGATTACCTCATCTTCTGTACATAGTTCTACTGTCTTCAAGTTATGTCCTAGAATTTGTATTGATAAAGCCACTGGATGGCGAAACGTCTACAATAAAGATACCCAGATGTTGCATATGTGTCTTAATCTCATCAACATGTGCAACATCTGGGTATCTTTATTGTAGACGTTTCACTATCCATGGCTTTATCGATGGAAATTCAAGGACAAAATTGGAAAATTGTATTGATAAACCCATTGGAGGGCGCACGTCGCTAAAGAACCCAGATTTGCACTGTGTCTAATTTTCAACATTAATTCCTTGGATCGGGGCCATGCATAAAATCATGACAGATCCCCCGAAGGCAGCCCGGAAGGCAGTTACAATGAAGACAGCTATCATGAGATGCCTGCGTCAAGGAAAACCCAAAAAGGGAAGAGTGTTAATGAGAGCTTTAAAAGATAATTTAAAACTGAGAAAAAGGAAAAAAAAATGATTTAAGTTGGAAAAATTTTTGTTTTTAAAAAAGATATAGGTAAGCTTTGGTTTAAAACAGGGGTTGTGGGGGGGAAACAATTTCGTGTGAGGAAAGGGAGGCTGGGACCCGGGGGGAGCTTTAAAAAAGATTAGACAAAATTTTATGAGTGGGAGGGGCGGTTTTGATTGGTGTCGTGGGTACGGAATTAATTCCTGGTAGCTTTGGTTTTGATAAGGACCTCCCTTTAGGGGCCCGGGGGCCTTCTCGTGTTCTTCCAATCTAAGTTCTTAAAATAAAGGATGGGAGTCGGGTCGTTCACGATCTTTGGAGGAGAGAGAAAAATGTGGAAAGTCACTGATAAGACCCCCCCCAATAATCCCCCTTTTTAAAATACCTGAGAAAATAAAAATATTATTAATGCATACAGTATTGATAATTTAAAATCGCGATCAAGCGATACAGAGGGTTTTAGGGAGGATTTTAAAACACGTATTCCCTTGGAGGGTTTGTGTGGAGGATGTTAACCCCAGTATTCCCCCTTGGGATGGTTTGTGGAGGATGTTAACACCAGTATTTCCCTTTGGATGGTTGTGTAAAGGATGTTAACCCCAGACTTCCCTTGGAGGGGGTTATGTGGAGGATGTTAACCCAATATTCCCTTGGAGGGTTTTATGGGGAGGGGGTTAAACCTCAATATTTCCCCTTTGGGATGGTTATTGGGGAGGATGAAAAATCCAGTACTTCCCTTGGATGGTTATGTGGGGTTTTTTTAACTCCAGTACTTCCCTTGGATGGTTATGTGGAGGATGTTAACTACAGTACTTCCCTTGGATGGTTGTGTGGAGGATGTTAACTACGTACATAGTGGGGGGGTTGGGATTTGGTGGGACTTTCATCGAGTTTATTTCTTGGGTGGTTAAAAATTGGGTTGGGCAAATGTTTTGTTGTGGGATGAATTGAAAGGGGACCTCTGTAGGGGAAAAAAGGGCCTCGCGTGTCCTCCTTTTTATGTTTTCCTTTGTAGGGTATGTGGAAGATTTTAAACCCCCGGTACTTTCCTTGGATGTTTATGCGGAGGATGTTAACCCCGTATTTCCCCTTGGAGGGTTATGTAAAGGATGTTAATTTACAGTTTTTCCCCTTGGTTGGTTATAGGAGGATGTTAACCCCAGTATTTTTTTTGGATGGTTTGTGGAGGATGTTAACCCAGTACCCCCTTGGTGGTTGTGTGAAGGTGTTAACCCCAGTACTTTTTTGATGGTTATGTGGAGAATTTTAAACCCAGTATTCCCCTTGGATGGTTGTATGGGGATTTTAACCCTAGTCCCCCCTTGGAGGGTTGTATGGAGGATGTTAACCCAGTACTTTTTTTGGATGGCTGTGTGGGGATTTTAACCCTCAATAGTTTCTTTGGTTTGGTTATGTGGAGGATGTTAAACCAAATTCCCCTTGGATGGTTGTGTGGGGATGTTAACCCAGTACTTTTTTTGGATGGTTATGTGGGGTGTTAACCCCAAAGTACTTCCCTTGGATGGTTATGTGGAGGATGAAACCCAATATTTCCCTTGGAGGTTATGTGGAGGTTTTAACCCAGTACTTCCCTTGGATGGTTTGTGGAGGTGTTACCCCAGATTTCCCCTTGAATGTTTATGGGAGGATTTTAAACCCCCATATTCCCCTTGGGGTTATGTGGAGGATTTAACCCAAGTATTTCCCCTTGGTGGTTGTGTGGAGGATTTTAAACCCATACTTTCTTTGGATGGTTATGTGGAGGTGTTAACTTCAGTATTTCCCCGGGGTGGTTGTGTGGGGGATGTTAACCCCAGTATTTCTTTGGATGGTTATGGGGGATGTTAACCCCATACTTTACTTGGTTTGTGGGGATTTTAACCCCCCGTATTTCCCCTTGGATGGTTATGTGGGGTGTTAACTACGTACTTCCTTTGTATTTCAGGGAGGATGTTAACCCCAGACTTCTTTTGTATAGTATGTGGGGGTTTTAAAACCCCATCTTCTTTTGTATGGTTATGTGGGGGATTTTAACCCAGGTACTTTCTTCGTTGTTTATGTGGAGGTGTTCCCCCATACTTCCCTTGGATGGTTATGGGGAGGATGTTAACTACAATATTTTCCCTTGGGGGTTTATGTGGAGGATGTTAACCCCAGTTTTCCCTTAAATGGTTTTGTGGAGGATGAAAAACCCCAGTACTTCTTTTGTATGGTTATGTGTAGGATTTTAAAACCCAGTACTTCCCTTGCGTGATTACTGAATCAGATAACGAGCTGTGGGGGAAAAGTCTTGGGAATAGAGTTTTAACCCCCGTCCGGGAAGGCTTCGAGAAGGGGGTTTTTTTCCCAGTGTGAGGATTTTTGAGATCCCGGTCAGGTCCTCTTGTTTTGGGATTGGCACCGCATTATTTGTATTTGGGGAAATTGCTTCTGGGGTCTTCCCAAACTAAGGCGTGTATACACGAGCAAGCTCTGAGCTACGCCTTTGCTTCCGGGATGCTGCATCTCAAGTTTTTAGAGAGGATCCTGGGCTTTCATCTGGTTTGGGACTCATAGTGACAGGTAACTTTCATCTTCTTCCCTTTTGCCCTTCGGCACAGTAAAGCATGTTTGATAAGTCCACACAGGGGGGAAACATATGGTAAAGCTCTACACAGAGTAAAAACGGGAATGATAAAGTGTACACGTGCCCCGTGTTTGGCCGGGCTGAGTGCAGCCAGCCGAGATTGCCACATGACCTTGTGTTTAATTTTGGTTGAGTCCCGATTTTCTTTGTCGGGAGGGGGGATAAATTTGGATATTTGACTCCATTGAGCTCTGCCATTCTCTGTCCCTTCCTTTCGAGTGTAATAATGTACAGTGGACGGGGGGGTTCACTGTGGGGAAAATTGTACCCCTTACTTAACAGGGGGACGTTATACTGTTTTTACCTTAACCCTGGTCCTGTAACAAGGGTTTCGTTTACTGTGCCCTATAAACCACGTGGGCACTGTAACAAAGGGGACGTTATACTGTGACCCTTTTAAACCCCGTGGCACTGAACAAGGGTACTTTTATGTAGCACCTATAACCACGTGGCACTGAAAAAAGGGGACGTTTTACTGCGGTACATATAATGACCGGTCACTGTAACAAAGGGTACGTTATATTGCGGCACCCATAATGACTGGTCACTGTAACAAGGGTACATTTACTGCGGTTTAAAGACGGTCACGTAACAAAGGTTTTAAATTATCTCGGTACCCATAATGCCCCCGGTCCCCGTAACAAGGGTGCATTATTTCCCGGCACCTATAATACCTGGTCACTGTAACAAGGGGTTCGTTATACTCGGTAATTTTTTTGACCTGGGACTTAACAAGGGTACCCCCTTTTAAAATCGGCCCTATAACCCATGAAAAAAACCCAAATTCCCCCCCTGGGCACTGTAACAAGGGGACTTTTTACTGCCCCCGGCCCAATAAGACCTGGATTAACAAGGGGGACATTTACTGCGGGACCTATTGACCTGGTCCTTAACAAGGGTACATTAAATGCGGACCTATAATGACCTGGCACTGTAACAAGGGTAATTATACTGCGGACCCATTAAAGACCTGGTCACTGTAACAAGGGTACATTTACTGCGGACCTTAATGACCCGGTCACTGTAACGGGTAATTATTGGGCACCTAAATCTGGCCCGACGGGGTTTTTTCGGGTACTTAATGACCTGGTCCTGTAACAAGGGACATTTTCTGGGACCTATAAGACCTGGTCACTGTAACAAGGGAATTATCTGGGGTACCTATAATGCCTGGTACTGTAACAAAGGGGAATTTTTTGCGGACCCATAATCCTGGCACTGTAACAAGGGTACATTATACTGCGGTACCTTAATGACCTGGGCACTGTAAAAAAGGGTACATTATCTGCGGCCCCTTTAAAGACCTGGTCACTGTAAAAAGGGTACATTTCTGCGGACCCATATGACCTGGTCACTTTAAAGGGGGGCTTATACTGCGGCACTAAAATGACTGGTACTGTAACAGGGTACATTTACTGCGGACCCATAATGACCTGGTCACTGTAACAAGGGTCATTATACTGCGCACCTTAATGACCTGGTCACGTAACAAGGGGACATTATACTGCGGCCCCATAAAGATGGGCCTGTAACAAAGGGTACTTTACTGGGCACCCATAATGACCGGTCACTTAACAAGGGTACATTTTACGCGGTTTCTTAATGACCTGGTCCTGTAAAAGGGTAATTATACTGCGGACCTTAATGACTGGTCACGTAACAAGGGAAAATTTTTACGCGGTACTTTAAAGACCCGGGGCTTTTAAAAAGGGTAATTAAACTGGGTACATATAATGACCTGGCACGTAACAAGGGTTTTTATATGCGGTTCTTAATGACCTGGTCATGTAACAAGGGTAATTATACTGCGGTCATATGCTGGTCCTGTAACAAGGGTACATTATATGCGGTTTATAATGACCTGGTCACTGTAAAGGGTACTTTTTACTGCGGTACCTTAAAGCTGGTCATGTAACAGGGTACATTATATGCGGTTCCCATAATGACCTGGTCAGTAAAGGGTACTTTACTGCGGGACCCATTAAAGACCTGGTCATGTAAAGGGTAATTTTTACTGCGGACCCTTTAAAGACCTGGTCACTGTAACAGGGTACATTATTTCTCGGTCCATAATGACTGGTCATGTACAAGGGTACATTATACTGCGGACCTATAAAGACTGGTCACTGAACAGGGTCTTTACTGCGGCCCCAAAAGCCTGGTCCTGTAAAAGGGTCATTTTTCTGCGGCACCTTTAAATGCCTGGTCACTGTTAAAAAGGGTACTTTTACTGCGGATTTAATGGGTCCGTTTAAAGGGTCATTTATTTTCGGTCCTTAATGATGGTCCGTAAAAAGGGTTTATATGCGGAACTTTTAAAGACCGGTCCTGTCGGGTACATTTTTGCGGAAAATTTTGGGGTTTAAAAAGGGAAAAATTTTGGGAAATTGGATGGAGGGCAAGGGGGTTTTGGGTTTTTTGGGCGGGGTTTTTGCGGGTTTTTTGGGTTTGTTTAGGGGCGTTCGCGGAAAAATTGTAGGGAAAAGGGTTTTTGGGGCGGTTTTAGGCCGGTAATTTGTGGGGATGGGTTCGGGGTTTGGGGGGGGTTTTCGGAGGGGATGGGGTGGGGGGGGGGGGGGGGGGGGTAGAGGGGGTGAGGGGGAGTATGGGAATTATATTTTGGGGTTGGTTGGATGTTTTTGAAGGTGGGGGGTGGGTTTTTTTTGGGAAAAGAAAGAAAAAAGAAAAAAAGAAAGAAGGAAAAGGGGAAGGAAGAAGAAAAAAAAGGAAAGGGAAAGGAAAGGGGGAAGAAAAAAGGGAAAAGGGGAAGGGAAGGAGAAGAAAGGAAAAGTAGGAAAAGAAGGAAAGGAAAGAAAGAAGGAAAGAAAGAAAAAAAGAAGATGGAAAAAAAGGGAAGAAGAGGAAAGGGGGAAGGAAAGGAAAAAAGGAGAGAAAAAAAGGAGAGAAGAAAGGGAGAAAGAAGGGGGAGAAGGAAAGGGGGAAAGAGAAAAGGAAAAAAAGGGGGAAAAAAGAGAGGGAAGAAGAAAGAAAGTGGGTAGGAAAGAAAATAGGAAGAAAGGAAGGGGTAGGAAAGAAAGAAAGAAAGAAAGAAAAGAGGGTAGGAAGAAAGAGGGTAGGAAAAAGAAAGAAGAAAGAGAGGAAAAAAAGGGAAGGAAAAAATGAAGGGGTAGGAAAGAAAGGGGTAGGGAAAAAAAAGAGAGAGGGTAGGAAAAAAAGAAAGAGGGGGGGAAAAATGAAAGGGGTAGGGAAAAAAAAGGGTAGGAAGGAAAAAGGGTAGGGAAAGAAAGAGGGTAGGAAAAAAAAGAGGGTGGAAGGGAAAAAGGGGTAGAAAAAAGAGGGTAGGAAAGAAAAAGGGGGAGGAAAAAAAGAGGGTAGGAAAAAAAAAGGAAAGAAAGAAAGAAAGAGGAAGGAAAGTGGAATGAAAGAGGGTAGAAAGAAAAAAAGTAGGAAAGAAAAAGGGTAGGAAAAAAGAGGGGGAGAGAAAAAGGGGGAGGAGAGAAAGAAAAAGGGTAGGAGAGAAAAAAAGAGGGTAGGAAAAAAAAAAGGGGTAGGAAAAAAAGAAAAAGGGTAGGGAAAAGAGAGAGGGTGGAAAGAAAGAGAAGGGTAGGAAAGAAAGAAGGGTAGGAAAGAAAGAAAGAGGGTAGGAAAAAAAGGGGGGGGTGAAAAGGGGGGTAGGAAAGAAAGGGGAGGGTGGGAAAAAAAGAAGAGGGGGTAGGAAGAAAGAAAGGGGTAGGAAAGAAAGAAAAAAGGGTAGGAAAGAAGAGAGAGGGTGGAAAGGAAAAAAGAGGGTAGGAAAGAAAGAAGGGTAGGAAAGAAAGAAAAGGAGGGTAGGAAAGAAAGGGGGAAAGGGGAGGAAAGAAAGAAAAAAGAGAGGGGGGAAAGAAAGGGGGGGGGTTAGGAAAGAAAGAAAAGAGGGGAGGAAGGAAAAAGGGGGGGTGGAAAGAAAGAAAAAGGGGAGGAAAGAAAGAGAGAGGGTAGGGAAAAAAAGGAGAGGAAAGAAAGAAAAGAGGGAGGAAGAAAGAGAAGGAAGAAAGAAAGAGGAGGAAAGAAAGAAAGGGTAGGGAAAAAAAGAGGAGGGAGGGAAAGGGGAGAGAGGAAAGAAAAAAAAGGGGGTGGAAGAAAGGCGAGGGAGGAAAGAAAAAGAGAGGAAAGAAAGGAAAGGGGGTAGGAAAGAAAGAGAAGAGGGGGGAAAAGGGGGAAAGGAGAGGAAAGAAGGGAGAGGGTGGGAAAGAAAGAGAGGGGAAAAGAAAAAAAGGGGGGGGAAAAAGGAAAGAGGGAGGAAAAAAAGAAAGAGGGTAGGAAAAAAAGAGAGAGGAAAGAAAGAAAGAGGGTGGGAAAAAGGGAGGAGAGGAAAGAAAAAAAGGGGTAGGAAAAAGAGAGAGGAAAAAAAGAAGAGGGTAGGAAAAGAAAGAGAGGGAAAGAAAAAAAGGGGGTAGGAAAAAAAGAGGGGGAAAAAGGAAAGAAAAAAAAGGGGGTGGGAAAAGAAAGAGAGAGGAAGAAAGAGGGTGGAAAAGAAAGGGAAAAAGAAAAAAGGGGGGAAAAAGGGAAGGGAAAAAAAAAGGGGGGGAAAGAAAGGAGGGAAAGAAAGAAAGGGGTGGGAAAGAAAGAGAGGGAAGAAGAAAGAGGGTAGGAAAGAAAGAGAGAGGAAAAAAAAAGGGGGAAAAAGAAAAAGGGAAAGAAAAAGAGGGTGGGAAAGGGGAGAGAGAGGAAGAAAAAAGGGTGGGAAAAGAAAGAGAGAGGAAAAAAGAAAAGAGGGTGGAAAAGAAAGAGAGGGGAAAAGAAAAAAAAGAGGGTGGAAAAGAAAAAGAGAGGAAAGAAAGAAAGAGGGGGGAAAAGAAAGGGGGAGGAAAGAAAGAAAGAGGGTGGAAAGAAAGAGAGAGGAAAAAAAGAGAGTTAGGAAAAAAAGAGAGGGGAAAAAAGAAAGAGGGTGGAAAGGGGAGAGAGAGGAAAGAAAGAAAGAGGGTGGAAAAAAGAGAGGGGAAAAGAAAGAGGGTAGGAAAGGAGAGGGAAGAAAAAAAGGGGAAAGGGTAGGAAAGAAAGAGAGAGGAAAGAAAGAAAGGGGTGGAAAGGGGAGAGAGGAAAAGAAAGAGGGTAGGAAGAAAGAGAGAAGGAAAAGAAAGAAGAGGGTAGGAAAAAAGAGAGAGGAAAGAAAGAAGAGGGTGGAAAGAAAGAGAGGGAAAGAAAGAAGAGGGTAGGAAAGAAAGGAGAGGAAAAAAAAGGGGAAAAGAGGGAGGAAAGAAAGAGGGGGGAAAAAAAGAAGGGGTAGGAAGAAAGAGGGGGAAAAGAAAGAGAGGGGGGAAAAGGGAAGAGAGAGGAAAGAAAGAAAGGGGGGTAGGAAAGGGGGGGAAAAAAGGAAAGAGGGTAGGAAAAGAAAGAGAGAGGAAAGAAAGAAAGAGGGTAGGAAAGAAAGGAGGGAAAAGAAAGAAAGAGGGTAGGAAAGAAGAGGAGGAAAAAAAAGGGGGGAGGGTAGGAAAAAAAAGAGAGGGAAAGAAAAAAGGGGTGGAAAGAAGGGGGGAAAGAAAGAAAAGCACGAGGGGCCCGAAAGGGGGAGAAGGGAGGGGCCAGCAGCGGGAGGAAAAGTAAGGCAAACAGGGGGATTCTTTCCCTCCCTCCCTTTATTCCCTCCCTCTCTCTTCCCTCCTCCCTCTTTACTTCCCTCCCTCTCTCTTCCCTCCCTCCTCTTTACTTCCCTCCCTCTCTTTTTCCCTCCCCTCCTTTACTTCCCCCTCTCTTCCCTCCCTCCTCTTTTACTTCCCTCCCTCTCTCTTCCCTCCCTCCCTTTTTTATTTTTCCCCTTTTCCCTTCTCTTCCCTCCCCCCTCTTTACTTCCCCCCCTTCTTCTTCCCTCCCTCCCCTTTTACTTCCCTTTCCCTCTCTCTTCCCCCCCTCCTCTTTACTTCCCCCCCTTTTTCTCTTCCCTCCCCCCTTTTTCCCCTTCCCCCTCCCCCCCCTCTTTACTTCCCTCCCTCT
>NC_069400.1:79482290-79601181 GCF_026875155.1 Cherax quadricarinatus | reverse complement strand
CCCACCACCACCACCATCCTTCAGAGTGCAGGCACTGTACTTCCCACCACCACCATCCTTCGGAGTGCAGGCACTGTACTTCCCACCACCACCACCACCATCCTTCAGAGTGCAGGCACTGTACTTCCCACCACCACCATCCTTCAGAGTGCAGGCACTGTACTTCCCACCACCACCATCCTTCAGAGTGCAGGCACTGTACTTCCCACCACCACCATCCTTCAGAGTGCAGGCACTGTACTTCACAACGGTATAGCATCATATTCCTTTTCTAAAACTTTAAATGAGACGGAGATTCTTACGTTTATATATATATTCTTCTCAACATCAACACTTGATCTACACATCCTGTACCCTTCCTAAATTCTTCCTTTTCTTCTACTTTCCTACTCTCTGCTGTACCGCTAACTTTAAATAATAATTCTGCCAAACATTTCACCTGATATACACAAGATAACAATGTGTGGTCTGAATATTATGCAAAGAATTCGCAGCAAAGTAATTAGAAGATAATGTGAGGGTACGTAAGTTATTATCCAGAGGGCAGAAGACAGCTTGATGAGGTGGTGCGGTAATTTAGCAAAGTTGCAGTGGACTAGAATGAGCAAAAGTGTACAAATACGAGGTGGAAAAGAAAGGTAGGAGTCGTCCCAGGATGATGTGAGTTTTATCTGCTAGGGACTTTAGCACCCTGCAAGTGTGTATGTCTGGTCGAGTTGAGTAAAGTGGTTCTGAGGATTTGTGATGCTACTGCAGTGTGAGCAAGAAATCATTTATGATGGAAGTTAAGTAAACAGGTTATCAGGACTTGACACCGTGGCCTAGCTGGCAAAGCTCTCGCTTCACACACGGAATGTCCGGGTTCGATTCCCGGCGGGGTAGAAACATTTCGACGTGTTTCCTTACACCTCTTGTCCTGTTCACCTATCAGCAAATAAGTACCAGGGTGTTAATTGACTGGTGTGGGTCGCATCCTGGGGGACAAGATTGAGGACCCCAATGGAAATAAGACAGACAGTCCTCGATGACGCACTGCCATTCTTGGGTTTTCCTGGGTGGATAACCCTGAGGGGCTAAAGTTCCGAACGAAATCTTACCTTGAGACCTGGAGGAGAGAGAGAGAGTACCTGCACTCCGAAGGTGGAGTGAGGATGTGTAACTTAGGAGAGGTGAGGCTGCTGCACTTAGCAGTCTCATCTGAAATGAGGTGTACACACTTAAAAATATACAAATATTTCGAAATTACCGTATAATACATACAATAATCTGAAGGTCCCTGGGATGCACAGCATTTCCGACAACACAACTGTTGAATTAATGATATTGAACATTTCTGTTTTTGCGGGAGCTCACCTGCCCTGCTGGATGGTTTGTGAGGGAAACATTGCAGAAACAATGACATGTTTGACAGAAACACAAACACACAAGAAAACTCATACACACAAGCAAACACACACATAATTACACACACAAGAAAACATACACACAAGCAACACACAAACAAAAAAACAACATAATACACAAAGAAAACAATCAACACACAAGCACACAGCAAACCAAACACACAAACACACACAAAGCAAACATACACACAAGCAAACACACACAAGCAACTACACCTGCAACACACCAAGCAAACACGACACAAGCACACACACAAGCAAACACACACACAAGCACACACCAAACACAAACAGCACACACAGCAAAAACACACACAAGCACACACTAGCAACACACACAAGAAAACACACAACACACAAGCAACACACACAAGCAAACACACAAGCAATACACACACAAGCACACACACACAAGCAACACACACAAGCACACACACACGCAAACATACACACAAGCAAACACACACAAGCACACATACACACTAGCAAACACACACACAAGCAAACACGCACACAAGCACACACAAAGCAAACACACACACACAAGCACACACACAAGCACACACACAAGCAAACACACACACAAAGCACATACACACTAGCAAACACACACAAGAAAACACACACACAAACACACAAGCACACCACACAAGCAAACACACAAGCAAACACACAAGCACACACACACACAGCACACACACACAAGCACACACACACAAGCACACACACAAGCACACACACAAGCACACACACACAAGCAAACAAACACAAGCATACAGGAAGGTGTATCTCGACCGCGACAGAACACAAGAAGGCAGAAACTGAGAGAGATGGTACAAAGGTGAAAGGAGGAAAGAGAGGGGATGGAGAAGACAGACAGGAGATCCCAGACCCAGGAAGAAGATCAAATACAGCCTCCCTCACAACTTCCTATAGAAGCCTCCCAACCAGGTCAACCCCAGTGCAACCAAACACTCTAAATCAAAACACCCATGCCACATCCAATGCCCCCACCCACTACATTACAAACTCCACCCCCACAGCAACAACCCATACTTCCTTACCAGGTCTCCCACTTCCCCAACCCCAATATACCTCCCAGACCACAGTCTTAGAAAAGAAGTTGAAGGTGTGGTATACAAATGCAGATGGAATAACAAACAAGTATGAGGAGTGGCACGAAAGAATCAAAGAGACATCCCCAGACATAATAGCACTCACAGAAACAAAACTCACCAGAATAATAACAGATTCAATCTTTCCATCCGGATACCAAATCCTCAGGAAAGACAGAGGGAGGAGAGGGGGAGGAGGAGTTGCACTGCTCATTAAAAACCAGTGGGATTTTGAGAAAATGGAAGGAATGGATGGCATGGGCGAAAGGGACTACTTAGTAGGAACAATCCAGTCTGAGGGACATAAGGTGATAATTGCAGTAATGTACAACCCACCACAGAACTGCAGGAGGCCAAGAGAAGAATACGATGAGAGCAACAGAGCAATGATCGACACACTAGCCGAGGTGGCCAGGAGAGCACACATGGGGGGAGCAAAGTTACTAGTTATGGGTGATTTCAATCACAAGGAGATTGACTGGGAAAACCTGGAGCCCAATGGGGGTCCCGAAACATGGAGAGCCAAGATGATGGATGTGGTACTGGAAAACCTCATGCATCAACATGTTAGAGACACTACCAGAGAGAGAGGAGAGAGGATGAACCAGCAAGGCTGGACCTTGTATTCACCATGAGTAGTTCGGACATCGAGGGTATCATGTATGAAAGGCCCTGGGAGCTAGTGATCATGTGGTTCTGTGCTTCGACTACATAGTTGAGCTCCAAGTGGAGAGAGTAGCAGGAATAGGCTGGGAAAAACCAAACTACAAAAGGGGGAACTACTCAGGCATGAGGAACTTCCTTCAAGACATTCAGTGGGAGAGGGAACTGACAGGAAAACGAGTACAAGAAATGATGGACTATGTAGCAACAAAATGCAAGGAGGCAGAGGAGAGGTTTGTTCCCAAGGGAAACAGAAATAATGGGAAGAACAGAACGAGTCCTTGGTTCACCCAAAGGTGTAGGGAGGCAAAACTAGGTGTACTAGAGAATGGAAAAGGTACAGAAGACAGAGAACTCAGGAAAATAAGGAAATCAGCCGAAGAGCCAGAAACGAATATGCACAGATAAGAAGGGAGGCTCAGAGACAATATGAAAATGACATAGCATCAAAAGTAAAGACTGACCCGAAGCTGTTGTACAGCCACATCAGGAGGAAAACAACAGTCAAGGACCAGGTAATCAGACTGAGGAAGGGTGATGGGGAATTCACAAGAAACGACCAAGAGGTATGTCAGGAGCTCAACACAAGATTTAAAGAGGTATTTACAGTGGAAAGCAGTAGGACTTGAGGAAATCAGAACAGGGGGGCACACCAGCAAGTGCTGGATGAGGTACATATAACCAAGGAGGAGGTGAAGAAGCTGCTATGCGAACGTGACACCTCAAAGGCGGTGGGACCAGACATCTCTCCATGGGTCCTTAAAGAGGGAGCAGAGATATTGTGTGAGCCATTAACAAAGATCTTCAACACATCATTTGAAACTGGGCAACTCCCTGAGGTATGGAAAATGGCAAATGTAGTCCAATTTTAAAAAGGGAGACAGACATGAGGCACTAAACTACAGACCTGTATCACTAACGTGTATAGTATGCAAGGTCACGGAGAAGATCATCAGGAGGATAGTGGTGGGGCACCTGGAAAGAAACAAGTGTATAATTGACAACCAGCACGGTTTCAGGGAAGGGAAATCCTGTGTCACAAACCTACTAGAGTTTTATGACAAGGTGACAGAAGTAAGACAAGAGAGAGAGGGGTGGATCGACTGCATATTTTTGGACTGCAAGAAGGCCTTCGACACAGTTCCTCACAAGAGGTTACTGCAAAAGCTAGAGGATCAGGCACACATAACAGGAAAGGCACTGCAATGGATCAGAGAATACCTGACAGGGAGGCAACACGAGTCATGGTACGCGACGAGGTGTCAGAGTGGGCGCCTGTGACAAGCGGGGTTCCACAGGGGTCAGTCCTAGGACCTGTGCTGTTCTTGGTATATGTGAACGACATAACGGAAGGGATAGACTCAGAAGTGTCCTGTTGCAGATGATGCGAAGTTAATGAGAAGAATCAAATCGGATGAGGATCAGGCAGGACTACAAGAGACCTGGACAGGCTACAAGCCTGGTCCAGCAACTGGCTCCTTGAATTTAACCTGCCAAATGCAAAGTCATGAGATTGGGGAAGGGCAAAGAAGACCGCAGACACAATATAGTTTAGATGGCCAAAGACTGCAAACCTCACTCAAGGAAAAAGATCTGGGGGTGAGCATAACACCGAGCATATCTCCTGAGGCGCACATCAATCAGATAACTGCTGCAGCATACGGGCGCCTGGCAAACCTACGGATAGCGTTCCGATACCTCAGTAAAGATTCGTTTAAGACTCTGTATATCATTTACGTCAGGCCCATACTGGAGTATGCAGCACCAGTTTGGAATCCACACCTAGTCAAGCACGTCAAGAAATTAGAGAAAGTGCAAAGGTTTGCAACAAGACTAGTCCCAGAGCTACGGGGATTGTCTACGAAGAAAGGTTGAGGGAAATCGGCCTGACGACACTGGATGACAGGAGGGTCAGGGGAGACATGATAACGACATATAAAATACTGCGCGGAATAGACGAGGTGGACAAAGACGGGATGTTCCAGAGAAGGGACACAGACACAAGAGGTCACAATTGGAAGTTGAAGACTCAGATGAATCAAAGGGATGTTAGGAAGTATTTCTTCAGTCATAGAGTAGTCAGGCCGTGGAATAGCCTAGAAAGTGACGTAGTGGAGGCGGGAACCATACATAGTTTTAAGGCGAGGTATGCTAGAGCTCATGGGGCAGGGAGAGAGAGGACCTAGTAGCAATCAGCGAAGAGGCGGGGCCAGGAGCTGTGACTCGACCCCTGCAACCACAAATAGGTGAGTACAAATAGGTGAGTACACAACACACAAGCACACACACAAGCACACACACACACGCACACACACACAAGCAACATCACACAAGCAAACACACACAAGCAAACACACACACAAGCAAACACACACACACAAGCAAACACTGTTAAGACGAGGTTTGATAAAGCTCATGGAGCAGGAAGAGAGAAGAACCCAGTAGCAACCGGTGAAGAGGCGGGGCCAGGAGCTAAGAATCGACCCTGCAACCACAAATAGGTGAATACACACAGCAAACACACACACAAGCAAAGACACACACACTAGCAAACACACACAACCAAACACACACACACAAGTAAACACCAAGCAACACACACACACACACACACACACACACACCACTAAGATGATGGAGGTGTACTGGAAAACTTCATGTACCAACACGTAAGGGACACTAACAAGAGGAGAGAGGAGAGGATGAACCAGCAAGACTGAGACTTAGTATTCACCTTGAGTAGTGCAGATATTGAGGACAATCACATATGAAAAGACCCCTTGGGGCCAGCGATCATGTGGTTTGAGCTTCGAATACACAGTAGAGCTACAAGTGGAGGGGGAAGCAGGAAGGCCAGGACGAATGAACACAAACTACAGGAAAGGGACTACACAGGAATGAGGAACTTCCTGAATGAGGTTCAGTGGGACAGAGAACTGGCAGGGAAACCATTAATGAGATGATGGAATATGTAGTCACAATTGTGCAAGGAGGCATGAGGAGAGGTTTGTAAAGGGTAACAGGAATAATGAAAAAGCCAGGATGAGCCCATGGTTCACTCAAAGATGCAAGGAGGCAAAACCAAGTGTGCTAGGGAATGAAGAAATAAGAGGCAAGGACCAGGAGAATAAGGAGAGCAGTCGTAGAGCCAGAAACGAATATGCACAGATAAGAAAGGGAGGCCCAAGTCAATATGAAAACGACATAGCAGCAAAAGCCAAAATCTGACCCGAGCTGTTATACAGCCACATCAGGAAGAAAACAACCGTCAAAGACCAGGTTAATCAGGCTAAGGAAGGAAGGGAGGGAGAGGACACAAGAAATGACAGTGAAGTATGTGAGGAACTCAACAAGAGATTCAAAGAAGTGTTCACAGAGGAGACAGAAGGGGCTCCAGAAAGACGGAGAGGTGGGGTACACCACATGTGCTGGACACAGTACACACAACCGAGGAAGAGAAGTAAGAGGCTTCTGAGTGAGCTAGATACCTCAAAGGCAATGGGGCCAGATAACATCTCTCCATGGGTCCTGAGAGAGGGAGCAGAGGCGTATGTGTACCCTAACAACAATATTCAATACATTATCGAAACAGGGAGATGCCTGAGGCATGGAGACAGCAAATGTAGTCCCAATCTTTAAAAAGGAGTACAGACATGAAGCACTAAACTACAGACAGTGTCACTGACATGTATAGCATGCAAAAATCATGGAAAGATTGTCAGGAGAAGAATGGTTGGAACATCTAGAAAGGATGATCTCATCACCAGCAGACAACATTGTTTCAGAGACGGGAAATCCTGTGTCACAAACCTACTGGAGTTCTATGACATGGTGACAGCAGTATGAGAAGAGAGGAGAGGGGTGGTGGATTGCATTTTCTTAGACTGCAAGAAGGCGTTGACACAATACCCCACAAGAGTTAGTGCAAAAACTGGAGGACCAAGCAGGAATAACAGGGAAGGCACTGCAATGGATCAGGGAATACTTGTCAGGAAGACAGCCGAGTAATGGTACGAGGCGAGGTGTCAGAGTGGCACCTGTGACCAGTGGGGTCCCACAGGGGTCAGTCCTGGACCAGTGCTGTTTCTGGTATTTCGTGAACGACATGACGGAAGGAATAAACTCCGAGGTGTCACTGTTTGCAGATGACGTGAAATTGATGAGAAGAGTTCATTCGATCGAAGACCAGGCAGAAATACAAAGGGATCTGGACAGGCTGCAGACCTGGTCAGCAACTGGCTCCTGGAGTTCATCCCCCAAGTGCAAAGTCATGAGATTGGGGAAGGGCAAAGAAGACGCAGATGGAGTACAGTCTAGGGGGTCAGAGACTACAAACATCACTCAAGGAAAAAGATCTTGGGGTGAGTATAACACCAGGCACATCTCCTGAAGCGCACATCAACCAAATAACTGCTGCAGCATATGGGCGCCTGGCAAACCTCAGAACAGCATTCCGACATCTTAATAAGGAATCGTTCAGGACCCTATACACCGTGTACGTTAGGCCCATATTGGAGTATGCTCGGCACCAGTTTGGAACCCACACCTAGCCAAGCATGTAAAGAAACTAGAGAAAGTGCAAAGGTTTGCAACAAGACTAGTCCAGAGCTAAGAGGTATGTCCTATGAGGAGAGGTTAAGGGAAATCAACCTGACGACACTGGAGGACAGGAGAGATAGGGGGGACATGATAACGACTTACAAAATACTGAGAGGAATTGACAAGGTGGACAAAGACAGGATGTTCCAGAGACTGGACACAGTAACAAGGGGACACAGTTGGAAGTTGAAGACACAGATGAATCAAAGGGATGTTAGGAAGTATTTCTTCAGCCACAGAGTAGTCAGGAAATGGAATAGTTTGGGAAGCGATGTAGTGGAGTCAGGATCCATACATAGCTTTAAGCAGAGGTACGATAAAGCTCATGGTTCAGGGAGAGTGACCTAGTAGCGACCAGTGAAGAGGCGGGGCCAGGAGCTTGGACTCGACCCCTGCAACCTCAACTAGGTGAGTACAACTAGGCGAGTACACACACACACACACACACACACAGCTGCTGAGGAAGGAGTTTCAAAAGTGCCTGGGACGTGATGTTTGTCCAGGGCTCTGTTAATAGAGGGGACGAAGAGGAGCAATGATGAAGGGGAGGAGAGAGGCAATGATGGAGGGAAGGAGAGAGGCAATGATGGAGGGAAGGAGAGAGGCAATGATGGAGGGAAGGAGAAAGGCAATGATGGAGGGAAGAAGAGAGGCAATGATGAAGGGAAGAGAGAGGCAATGATGAAGGAAGAGAGGCAATGATGAAGGGAAGGAGAGAGGCAATGATGAAGGGAAGAAGAGAGGCAATGATGAAGGGAAGGAGAGGGCAATGATGAAGGGGAGGAGAGAGGCAATGATGGAGGGAAGGAGAGAGGCAATGATGGAGGGAAGGAGAGAGGCAATGATGAAGGGAAGGAGAGGGGCAATGATGAAGGGAAGGAGAGAGGCAATGATGGAGGGAAGAAGAGAGGCAATGATGAAGGGAAGAAGAGAGGCAATGATGAAAGGAAGGAGAGAGGCAATGATGAAGGGAAGGAGAGAGGCAATGATGAAGGGAAAAGAGAGGCAATGATGAAGGGAAGAAGAGAGGCAATGGTGAAGGAAAGAAGAGAGGCAATGATGAAGGAAGGAGAGAGGCAATGATGAAGGGAAGGAGAGAGGCAATGATGAAGGGAAGGAGAGAGGCAATGATGGAGGGAAGGAGAGAGGGAATGATGAAGGGAAGAAGAGAGGCAATGATGGAGGGAAGGAGAGGGGCAATGATGAAGGGAAGGAGAGAGGCAATGATGGAGGGAAGAAGAGAGGCAATGATGAAGGGAAGAAGAGAGGCAATGATGAAGGGAAGGAGAGAGGCAATGATGAAGGGAAGGAGAGAGGCAATGATGAAGGGAAGAAGAGAGGCAATGATGAAGGGAAGGAGAGAGGCAATGATGAAGGGAAGGAGGGATGTGGGTGGCCTTACTGTTATGTACAAGGCAAATATTGTCAAAATACCACACTTGGATCCACTTCGAGGACAGCGTGAAACAAGCTTTTATGCCACAAGACGGGCAGAAAGCAGCAACTTCACTCTGGCTGTACCCTTCTCCAGAACATCACTCCATCTGAGATCATACATACCCAGGATGACTCAAGTATGGAACACATTCGTACAGCATAATGATGTCAACGAGATAAAGTCAGTTGATCAAATGAAAATGCTGGCCCACAGATGGCTCCAACTTCATCCTGTTTCCTACTTGTATGTCTCATAACAATAAAAATGCTTTCAAATGAGCTGATGTAGGTAACAGCTCTTAGCTTGTCAATAAAGTTAGGAATCCTTAACCTGTAAATAGCTGTCAATAAAGCTAGGGATCCTTAACCTTGTCAAACCCTGTGTAAAAAAAAAAAAAAAAAAAAAGAGAGGCAATGATGAAGGGAGAGAGGCAATGATGAAGGGAAGAAGAGAGGCAATGATGAAGGGAAGAAGAGAGGCAATGATGAAGGGAAGGAGAGGCAATGATGAAGGGAAGGAGAGAGGCAATGATGAAGGGAAGAAGAGAGGCAATGATGAAGGGAAGAAGAGAGGCAATGATGAAGGGAAGGAGAGGCAATGATGAAGGAGAGAAGAGAGGCAATGATGAAGGGAAGAAGAGAGGCAATGATGAAGGGAGAGAGGCAATGATGAAGGGAAGAAGAGAGGCAATGATGAAGGGAAGAAGAGAGGCAATGATGAAGGGAGAGAGGCAATGATGAAGGGAAGAAGAGAGGCAATGATGAAGGGAAGAAGAGAGGCAATGATGAAGGGAGAGAGGCAATGATGAAGGGAAGAAGAGAGGCAATGATGAAGGGAAGGAGAGGCAATGATGAAGGGAAGGAGAGGCAATGATGAAGGGAAGGAGAGGCAATGATGAAGGGAAGAAGAGAGGCAATGATGAAGGGAAGAAGAGAGGCAATGACGAAGGGAAGGAGAGAGGCAATGATGAAGGGAAGAAGAGAGGCAATGACGGCGGGAAGGAGAGAGGCAATGATAAAGGGAAGGAGAGAGTCAATGATGAAGGGAAGGAGAGAGGCAATGATGAAGGGAAGGAGACAGGCAATGATGAAGGGAAGAAGAGAGGCAATGATGAAGGGAAGGAGACAGGCAATGATGAAGGGAAGAAGAGAGGCAATGATGAAGGGAAGGAGGGAGGCAATGATGAAGGGAAGGAGAGGCAATGATGAAGGGAAGGAGAGGCAATGATGGAGGGAAGAAGAGAGGCAATGATGAAGGGAAGGAGAGAGGCAATGACGAAGGGAAGGAGAGAGGCAATGATGAAGGGAAGAAGAGAGGCAATGACGGCGGGAAGGAGAGAGGCAATGATAAAGGGAAGGAGAGAGTCAATGATGAAGGGAAGGAGAGAGGCAATGATGAAGGGAAGGAGACAGGCAATGATGAAGGGAAGAGGAGGCAATGATGAAGGGAAGAAGAGAGGCAATGATGAAGGGAAGGAAAGAGAGGCAATGATGAGAAGGGAGAGAGGGCAATGATGAAGGGAAGAAGAGAGGCAATGATGAAGGGAAGGAGAGGCAATGATGAAGGGAAGGAGTAGGCAATGATGAAGGGAAGGAGGGCAATGATGAAGGGAGAAGAGAGGCAATGTGAAGGGAAGAAGAGAGGCAATGACGAGGGAGGAGAAGAGGCAATGATGAAGGGAAGAAGAGAGGCAATGACGGCGGGAAGGAGAGAGGCAATGATAAAGGGAAGAGAGGAGTCAATGATGAAGGGAAAGGAGAGAGGCAATGATGAAGGGAAGGAGACAGGCAATGATGAAGGGAAGAAGAGAGGCAATGATGAAGGGAAGGAGACAGGCAATGATGAAGGGAAGAGAGAGGCAATGATGAAGGGAGGAGGGAGGCAATGATGAGGGAAGGAGAGGCAATGATGAAGGGAAGGAGAGGCAATGATGGAGGGAAGAAGAGAGGCAATGATGAAGGGAAGGAGAGAGGCAATGACGAGGGAAGGAGAGAGGCAATGATGAAGGGAAGAAGAGAGGCAATGACGGCGGGAAGGAGAGAGGCAATGATAAAGGGAAGGAGAGAGTCAATGATGAAGGGAAGGGAGAGGCAATGATGAAGGGAAGGAGACAGGCAATGATGAAGGGAAGAAGAGAGGCAATGATGAAGGGAAGGGAGACAGGCAATGATGAAGGGAAGAAGAGAGGCAATGATGAAGGGAAGGAGGGAGGCAATGATGAAGGGAAGGAGAGAGGCAATGATGAGGGGAAGAAGAGAGGCAATGATGAAGGGAAGAAAGAGGGCAATGATGAATGTAAGGAGACAGGCAATGATGGAGGGAAGGAGAGAGGCAATGATGAAGGGAAGGAGAGAGGCAATGATGGAGGGAAGGAAAGAGGCAATGATGGAGGGAAGGAAAGAGGCAATGATGGAGGGTAGGAGAGGGGCAATGATGGAGGGTAGGAGAGGGGCAATGATGGAGGGTAGGAGAGGGGCAATGGAGGGAAGGAGAGGGGCAATGATGGAGGGAAGGAGAGGGCAATGATGGAGGGTAGGAGAGGGGGCAATGATGGAGGGAAGGAGAGAGGTAATGATGGAGGTAGGAGAGAGGCAATGATGGAGGGAAGGTGAGGGGCAATTATGGAGGGAAGGAGAGAAGTAATGTGGAGTGAAGGAGAGAGGTAATGGAGGGTAGGAGACGGGCAGTGATGGAGGGAAGGAGAGGGGCAATGATGGAGGTTAGGGGAGAGGCAATGATGGAGGGTAGGAGAGGGGCAATGGAGGGAAGGTGAGGGGCAATGATGGAGGGTAGGAGAGAGGCAATGATGGAGGGAAGGTGAGGGGCAATGATGGAGGGTAGGAGAGGGGCTATAATGGAGGGTAGGAGAGGGGCAATGATGGAGGGTAGGAGAGGGCTATAATGGAGGGTAGGAGAGGGGCAATGATGGAGGGAAGGAGAGGGGCAATGATGGAGGGTAGGAGAGGGGCAATGATGGAGGGTAGGAGAGGGCTATAATGGAGGGTAGGAGAGGGGCTATAATGGAGGGTAGGAGAGGGGCAATGATGGAGGGAAGGAGAGGGGCATGATTGGAGGGTAGGAGAGGGGCAATGATGGAGGGTAGGAGAGAGGCAATGATGGAGGGTAGGAGAGGGGCAATAATGGAGGGAAGATTAGGGGCAATAATGGAGGGAAGGAGAGAGGTAATGATGGAGGGTAGGAGAGAGGCAATGATGGAGGGAAGGTGAGGGGCAATGATGGAGGGAAGGTGAGGGGCAATGATGGAGGGAAGGAGAGAGGCAATGATGGAGGGTAGGAGAGGGGCAATAATGGAGGGTATGAGAGGGGCAATGATGGAGGGAAGGAGAGGCAATAATGGAGGGAAGGAGAGAGGCAATAATGGAGGGAAGGTGAGGGGCAATGATGGAGGGAAGGTGAGGGGCAATAATGGAGGGAAGGTGAGGGGCAATGATGGAGGGAAGGTGAGGGGGAATGATGGAGGAAGAGGGGCAATGGAAGGAATGAGCGGCAATGATGAAGGGAAAAATAATGATGGAGGTAGGAAGGGTGTTGAGGGAGGGGCGGGTGATGGTACTGGTAGAGTATGGAGGGAATAGTGTCATCCACACCCATACACCAACCTATCCAGCAGTCATCCACACCCATACACCAACCTATCCAGCAGTCATCCACACCCACACACCAACCTATCCAGCAGTCATCCACACCCACATACCAGCCTATCCAGCAGTCATCCACACCCACACACCAGCCTATCCAGCAGTCATCCACACCCACACACCAACCTATCCAGCAGTCATCCACACCACACACCCAACCTATCCAGCAGTCATCCACACCCACATACCAGCCTATCCAGCAGTCATCCACACCCACATACCAGCCTATCCAGCAGTCATCCACACCCACATACCAGCCTATCCAGCAGTCATCCACACCCACATACCAGCCTATCCAACGGTCATCCACACCCACATACCAGCCTATTTAGCAGTCATCCACACCCACATACCGGCCTATCCAGCAGACATCCATACCCACACACCAGCCTATTTAGCAGTCATCCACACCCACATACCAGCCTATCCAGCAGTCATCCATACCCACATACCAGCCTCTCCAGCAGTCATCCACACTCACACACCAGCCTATCCAGCAGTCATCCACCACACACCAGCCTATCCAGCAGTCATCCACACCCACATACCAGCCTATCCAGCAGTCATCCATACCCACACACCAGCCTATCCAGCAGTCATCCACATTCACACATCAGCCTATCCAGCAGTCATCCACACCCACACACCAGCCTATCTAGCAGTCATCCACACCCACACACCAGCCTATCTAGCAGTCATCCACACCCACACACCAACCCATCCAACGGCCATCCACACCCACATACCAGCCTACCCAGCAGTCATCCACACCCACACACCAACCTCTCCAACGGTCATCCACACCCACATACCAGCCTATCCAGCAGTCATCCACACCCACATACCAGCCTATCCAGCAGTCATCCACACCACATATCAGCCTAACCAGCAGTCATCCACACCCACATATCAGCCTAACCAGCAGTCATCCACACCCACATACCAGCCTAACCAGCAGTCATCCACACCACATACCAGCCTAACCAGTAGTCATCCACACCCACACACCAACCTCTCAACGGTCATCCACCCACATACCAGCCTATCCAGCAGTCATCCACACCCACATACCAGCCTATCCAGCAGTCATCCACACCCACATACCAGCCTAACCAGCAGTCATCCACTCCCACATACCAGCCTATCCAGCAGTCATCCACTCCCACATACCAGCCTATCCAGCAGTCATCCAACTCCCACACACCAGCCTATCCAAGCAGTCATCCACACCCACATACCAGCCTATCCAGCAGTCATCCACACCCACAACCAGCCTAACCAGCAGTCATCCACTCCCACATACCAGCCATATCAGCAGTCATCCACTCCCACACACCAGCCTATCCAGCAGTCATCCACACCCACATACCAGCCTATCCAGCAGTCATCCACACCCACATACCAGCCTATCCAGCAGTCATCCACACCCACATACCAGCCTATCCAGCAGTCATCCACACCCACACACCAGCCTATCCAGCAGTCATCCACTCCCACATACCAGCCTACCCAGTAGTCATCCACATCACGTATCCCTCAACATCCAGGGTAGTGGGTGGATGGGTGAATTTTTATTTATAAAAATAGGATAGATCAGCAGTGTGCTGTTACATTATTCTCTATGATAGATCAATACATCTTCTTAGTCATATAGTATTTCAATGTTTCTAAAGTAGTCAAACTGCTTAGATAATCTTTAACAGTGTGGGCCAGGGGGCCGCCAGCATCAACAGCCTGGTTAACCAGACAAGCACCAGACGAGCCTGGCCTAGGACCGGGCTACAAGAGTAGGAAAACTCTCGAAGCCCATCAGTGGCATCAAGACTATTCTTAACATTAGATTTTTGACTACTGAGTGGTTACTTTATACCCAGTTATTAATTTTATTTCCTCATTTTTCCATAACGGGATAAATGAAAGTGATCCTCATTGAACACCATATTGTTTTTTGTGGTCCACTGGAAGACTTGGTTTATGTCTGCTTAAAGATCCGCAGTGTCCTCAGTGGACACCACTCATCATTTTTTTCATCATCTCTGCAAGACTCTACATGATGCTATAATTTATATCTCAGTGCCGTGCATGAGGATGAAAGGGATGAGTGCCAGTACTGTACCTTGGGGAACATACCTATACACTGTTACAGCCTCTGACTTAACTTCGTTAACTATTACTCTGTGTTCCATGGGTTAGAAAGTGTCAAGTCCATCTGCTCATTTTTCCAGTTAATCATTTCGTACGCATTCTTTGCGCTAAATCGCACTTGTCAAACACTTGAAAAATCAGTGTACATTACATCCACATTTTATCTCCAAGGGAGGATTCCATGAGATCATCCCAGGGAGGATTACATGAGAAGAGATCATCCCAGGGTGAAGGATGAGACTTTAAAGCTTATGGTCACTTCTAACTAGTTGTGGTGCTGCCCTGATCTGTGACTCCTCACACCAAGACGAAAATAACCCCATCAGCCCCAGCCACCACTATAATAACTAATACACAAATAACACAAAGAATTCATAAATATATATATATATATATATATTATATATATATATATATATATAATATATATATATATATATATATTATATATATATATATATATATATATATATATATAATAACGAAAATGAAACGAAAAATGGGAAATGAAACTCCATACCTTAAATCTGTTCAATTATAATCCCGAAAATCTACTTTATAATATAATTATTGGGCACAATAAATTACCATAAGTTATATCCTCATTATATCCTCTACATTGTCAAAACACAAGATATTACAAAATATAACTACCTAACCAATCTGTCGAATACAACAATTATATCCAATAATACCACTTGTAGGCTGTTCACTGCTTAACAATTTATAGACACCCAAGACTCAACAACCCACCTTGTCTTACACCTCTACATTCATAAAAACACACTAACTTCTGTGCCTGCAGCTCCAGTAACATTGTAAACTGTTTACCAGTTGTTCAACTGCCATTTTCACATCTCCAGCGCTTACACAGCCTCTCATCTCAGTCCTGGCTGAAGTAAAGTTGCCCAACCAGAGCGAGGACCGATACACCTCTACTCAATGATGGCCACAGCTGCACTGACACAGTCCTTACATCTTGATCTACACAAAGATTATCAATAACACTAACGTAGCTAATTAATAGCTCTCTAACCATCGACAAATTTACAAGGGTATTTTCATCATCATCTATATGTGAATATGAACTAAACCTGTAAAAATAATAAAAAGCTTGCACAACCCTCATTTCAAGCATCAAATTCTCACAATTAAGCGACTCTACAAACACCAATACACTTAGGCAACTTTCTCTGGTACTACCTGGCCAAAAATATGATTTTATAACCCAGACCTGTGATAATGCTTATATAAAATGTAAACAGCTGGGTCTCAAATACTTGGCAGCCTAGCTAATATATATCAGATGCTCCTAATACCAACACAACCACAAATCTTCTCTATTAATATAATAAACATAACCTATACTCTATATACTCTAAGCTACATTACACTAACCTCACGTCTAAAATACGTAGAGGAATTAACAATTTAGACAGGGATTGAGAGCTGGAGAGGCGTTAAACGCGCGCACATGGACTCCATTGGAAGTTAAAGATACAAACGAACTTAAAGGACGTCAAGAAGCGTTTCTTCTGTCTCAGGTCAGGAAGCGGAATGACCTGAACGACGAGGAAGACAGACTCCCAGCATGATGGGTAACACGAGGCTAGGAATTATGCGACTTAAGAGGCAGGGGTAGTAAGATTGGTCGTCTGTTAGGAGAAAGAGTTAAAATACACTGCTTCCCCGCGCTGCTGCTCCTCCCTAGGAAAGTAATCCCAGCTGAGCTTCTTACCTTGTTACTGGAATGATTAAAGTATCAAGGATCATCCCTGCTGATCTTACCTTCAAATAACTTAGGTTTTTAGCTACACTGGCCAGGATTTACTGAGATCTGGAACACCTTATATGTGCTGGCTAAGATGAAGTTGTGATCTGTGTGTGTGTGTGGTGTGGTGTGTGTGTGTGTGTGTGTGTGGTGTGTGTGTGTGTGAGTGTGTGTGTGTTGTGTGTGACTGCGTGCTGTGTGTGTGTGTGTGTGTGTGTGTGTGTGTGTGTGTGTGTGTGTGTGTGTGTGTGTGTGTGTGGTGTGTGTGTGTGTGTGTGTGTGACTGCGTGCGTCTGTGCACACTTGTTTTCTCACCTATTCGTGGTTGTAAGGGTCGAGTCTCAGTTCCTCGTCCCGCTTCTCCGCTGGTCGCTACTGGTGTCACTCTCCCATGGTTGCGTGAGCCATGTTATGTCTAGTCTTAATACTATGTATGAATCCTGCCTCTACCACTTTGCTGTCTAGGTTGTTCCACTTCCTGACCACTGTAAGGCTAAAGAAGCATTTCCTAAAATCCCTGAAACCCATTTGTGTTAACTTCCAGGCTGTATCTGAGACTCGCCTCTCAGACAGCCTGGAACATTATGCTAGAACATCACTATACCTGGAACAGTATACCTGTAACACCATACCCTGGAACGGTACACCTGTAACACCATACCCTGGAACAGTATACCTGGAACACCATACCTTGAAACAGTATACCTTGAACATTGCCATACCTGGATCATCATACCTTGAAGAGTATACCTGCAACACCATACTCTGGAACAGTATATATGAAACACCATACCCTGGAACAGTATATATGGAACACCTTACCCTGGAACAGTATATATGGAGCATCACCATACCTGGAACACCTAACAGCACTAAGGCGTATCTCATATCTCAACAGAAGAGACTGAAAGACTGCGCGATGTACAAGTGCGCTCAAACCTTGAGTATGCTCCACTTTCTTGGATTGCATGCCCCCTTCTCATCTACGACTTTTTGACAAAATTGAAAACAGACAAGACGACCCAGCCTGACTAGATCTCTCGTTTCAGCAGAGCTTTCAACAACGGAGGGATGTGGGTGGTCTTCCTTTTAGATGCTATACAAAACCAATGTTGTCAAGGTACCACACTTGGCTCCGCATCGCCGTCAGCGAAAAGACAGCTTCTACACAACAAGACGGGCAGCAAACAGCAAGTACACTCTAGCTGTACCCTTCTCAAGAACATCGCTTCATTTGAGATCATTTATTCCTAGGACGACTAGAATCTGGAACATGTTCGTACTGAATAATGACATCGATGAGATCAAGCTGACCAAGTGAAATCACTGGTCCACAGATGACACTAACTGCACACTATGCTATATGTCTTATAATAATAAAAAGGTTCTGAAATGAGTTGAAGTGGGTAACAGTTCTTGGTTTGTAAATAAAGGTAGGAACTCTTAACCTATGTAAAAACCTTCGAGTAAATAAGAAAGAACACACATTAACAGCGGCTTCAGATCCATAACGTGGGGTGAGAACACATTCTTGTTCCCAGTCTTAAAGGTTCAAGCACTTAATTTTCTAACCATCTATATTTACCAGACTCAGACACAGCAGCTAGCTTCTACAGTATATTCACCAGACAGACACAACAGTTACCATCGACAACGAATATAACCAAACTAACAACAAAACTGTATCTAATTTCAACAATAACCACAGTGATACAAACTGTTATTAAAACTGCTGAACATTTATAGGCATTTGTGGTCTGTATACAAATGCAACGATTTTAATAAAATATTGGTTTCAACTGATATTATTATTGGTATTTTTAGTATTATCGGTATTATTTTTTTTATTATTTATGATAATTCTGTTGTCATTGCCTAATAAAGCCTGGTATAAGGAACATGACCTTTAATGCCAGTTGGTATTAGTGCTGAGGCACCGGTATTAAAGGTTAGTGTTGCCAGAGATGAGTGTTGTGTTGTGTTGGTCAGTTAGGTCAGGTTAGGTTAAGGTTCGTCAGGAAACAGGAGAAATGTTTCCTGACGCGGGTCTTTGTCAGATGACCCGCCGTTGGAGCTTTTGGTCATCTGACCGAGGTCTTCCACTGGCTTACCGGGCCACCATTTAAAAAATTAGAGTTTTTAAGTATTGTGTTGGTCAGTGTCTATATTATACTGCAGTGTTGAAGGTCAGTATAGTGGGAGGATGTTGACCCGGGCTGGCATACTGCCGCAGTAGTACCAGACACACCAATATCAGTGATTAACTGTCAAAATACATACCCTCATTTACTACACACAATTATACATCACTGTTCATATGTATCCCGTTATTGTACACTGTCCAGTATTTGGTCGCTGATATTACCACGACGGCAGCGGAACAACGACATTATGTAATTTCACGCTACAGAACATTCAATGCTATTTATATGTAACTTATATAATTTATCTAAGTTAAGCATAATTCTGATACCGAGGGAGAGAGTCCTAGAATTTAGAGGAGAGAGTTGAAACTTCAGGAAACAAAGAAAGACAATAGCGAACGCTGCTGGCTGTGACATTACTGTTGTGGAAGACAAGACTCACCAGTCAAGACTACTGATGGAGACAATACTCACCAGTCAAGACTACTGAGGGAGACAATACTCACCAGTCAAGACTACTGATGGAGACAATACTCACCAGTCAAGACTACTGAGGGAGACAAGACTCACCAGTCAAGACTACTGAGGGAGACAAGACTCACCAGTCAAGACTACTGAGGGAGACAAGACTCACCAGTCAAGACTACTGAGGGAAACAAGACTCACCAGTCAAGACTACTGACGGAGACAAGACTCACCAGTCAAGACTACTGAGGGAGACAAGACTCACCAGTCAAGACTACTGAGGGGACAAGACTCACCAGTCAAGACTACTGACGGAGACAAGACTCACCAGTCAAGACTACTGAGGGAGACAAGACTCACCAGTCAAGACTACTGACGGAGACAAGACTCACCAGTCAAGACTACTGAGGGAGACAAGACTCACCAGTCAAGATACTGAGGGAGACAAGACTCACCAGTCAAAACTACTGAGGGAAACAAGACTTTACCAGTCAAGACTACTGAGGGAGACAAGACCACCAGTCAAGACTACTGAGGGAGACAAGACTCACCAGTCAAGACTACTGAGGGAGACAAGACTCACCAGTCAAGACTACTGAGGGAGACAAGACTCACCAGTCAAGACTACTGAGGGAAACAAGACTCACCAGTCAAGACTACTGACGGAGACAAGACTCACCAGTCAAGACTACTGAGGGAACCAGACTCACCAGTCAAGACTATTTGGGGGGACAAGACTCCACCAGTCAAGGGCTACTGAGGGAGACAAGACTCACCAGTCAAGACTACTGAGGGAGACAAACTCACCAGTCAAGACTACTGACGGAGACAAGATCACCATCAAGACTACTGAGGAGACAAGACTCACCAGTCAAGGGCTAAATGACGAAGACAAAACTCACCAGTCAAGACTACTGACGAAGACAAGACTCACCAGTAAGACTACTGACGAAGACAAGACTCGCCAGTCAAGACTACTGAGGGAGACAAGACTCGCCAGTCAAGACTACTGACGAAGACAAGACTCACCAGTCAAGACTACTGAAGAAGACAAGACTCACCAGTCAAGACTACTGACGAAGACAAGACTCACCAGTCAAGACTACTGAGGGAGACAAGACTCACCAGTCAAGACTACTGACGAAGACAAGACTCACCAGTCAAGACTACTGACGAAGACAAGACTCACCAGTCAAGACTACTGAGGGAGACAAGACTCACCAGTCAAGACTACTGAGGGAGACGAGACTCACCAGTCAAGACTACTGAGGGAGACGAGACTCACCAGTCAAGACTACTGAGGGAGACAAGACTCACCAGTCAAGACTACTGGCGGAGACAAGACTCACCAGTCAAGACTACTGGCGGAGACAAGACTCACCAGTCAAGACTACTGAGGGAGACAAGACTCACCAGTCAAGACTACTGAAGAAGACAAGACTCACCAGTCAAGACTACTGACGAAGACAAGACTCACCAGTCAAGACTACTGAGGGAGACAAGACTCGCCAGTCAAAACTACTGAGGGAGACAAGACTCACCAGTCAAGACTACTGACGAAGACAAGACTCACCAGTCAAGACTACTGACGAAGACAAGACTCACCAGTCAAGACTACTGAGGGAGACAAGACTCCCATCAAGATACTGAGGGGGACGAGACTCACCAGTCAAGACTACTGAGGGAGACGAGACTCACCAGTCAAGACTACTGAGGGAGACAAGACTCACCAGTCAAGACTACTGGCGGAGACAAGACTCACCCGTCAAGACTAAATGGCGGAGACAAGACTCAACCCGTCAAGACTACTGAGGGGGACAAGACTCACCAGTCAAGACTACTGAAGAAGACAAGACTCACCAGTCCAAAACTACTGACGAAGACAAGACTCACCAGTCAAGGGCTACTAAAGAAGACAAGACTCACCAGTCAAGACTACTAAAGGGAAAACAAGACTCACCAGTCAAAACTACTGGGCGAAGACAAGACTCACCAGTCAAGACTACTGACGAAGACAAAAACTCACCCGTCAAGACTACTGAGGGAGACAAGACTCACCAGTCAAGACTACTGAGGGAGATAAGACTCACCAGTCAAGACTACTGAGGGAGACAAGACTCACCAGTCAAGACTACTGAGGGAGACGAGACTCACCAGTCAAGACTACTGAGGGAGACAAGACTCACCAGTCAAGACTACTGAGGGGGACAAGACTCACCATCAAGACTACTGAGGGAGACAAGACTCACCATCAAGACTACTGAGGGAGACAATACTCACCAGTCAAGACTACTGACGAAGACAAGACTCACCAGTCAAGACTACTGGCGGAGACAAGACTCACCAGTCAAGACTACTGAGGGAGACGAGACTCACCAGTCAAGACTACTGAGGGAGACAAGACTCACCAGTCAAGACTAAAATGAGGGAGACAAGACTCACCAGTCAGACTACTGAGGGAGAGAGAAATCACCAGTCAAGACTACTGAGGGAGACGAAACTCACCAATCAAGACTACTGAGGGAGACAAGACTCACCAGTCAAGACTACTGAAGGAGACAAGACTCACCAGTCAAGACTACTGAGGGAGACAAGACTCACCAGTCAAGACTACTGAGGGAGACGAGACTCACCAGTCAAGACTACTGAGGGAGACGAGACTCACCAGTCAAGACTACTGAGGGAGACGAGACTCACCAGTCAAGACTACGAGGGAGACGAGACTCACCAGTCAAGACTACTGAGGGAGACGAGACTCACCAGTCAAGACTACTGAGGGAGACAAGACTCACCAGTCAAGACTACTGAGGGAGACAAGACTCACCAGTCAAGGGTAAATGACGGAGACAAAAACTCACCAGTCAAGACTACTGAGGGAGACAAGACTCACCAGTCAAGACTACTGAGGGAGACAAGACTCACCAGTCAAGACTACTGAGGGAGACGAGACTCACCAGTCAAGACTACTGAAGAAGACAAGACTCACCAGTCAAGACTACTGACGAAGACAAGACTCACCAGTCAAGACTACTAAAGAAGACAAGACTCACCAGTCAAGACTACTAAAGAAGACAAGACTCACCAGTCAAGACTACTGACGAAGACAAGACTCACCAGTCAAGACTACTGACGAAGACAAGACTCACCAGTCAAGACTATGAGGGAGACAAGATCACCATTTAAGACTACTGGGGGGAGACGAGACCACCAGTCAAGACTTTCTGAGGGAGACAAGACTCACCAGTCAAGACTACTGAGGGAGACAAGACTCACCAGTCAAGACTACTGAGGGAGACAAGACTCACCAGTCAAGACTACTGAGGGAGACAAGACTCACCAGTCAAGACTAATGGCGGACACAAGACTCATCAGTCAAGACTACTGAGGGAGACGAGACTCACCAGTCAAGACTACTGAGGGAGACAAGACTCACCAGTCAAGACTACTGAGGGAGACAAGACTCACCAGTCAAGACTACTGAGGGAGACGAGACTCACCAGTCAAGACTACTGAGGGAGACGAGACTCACCAATCAAGACTACTGAGGGAGACAAGACTCACCAGTCAAGACTACTGAGGGAGACAAGACTCACCAGTCAAGACTACTAGGGAGAAAGAGACTCACCGTCAAGACTACTGAGGGAGACGAAAACTCACCAGTCAAGACTACTGAGGGAGACGAGACCACCAGTCAAGACTACTGAGGGAGACGAGGACTCACCCGTCAAGGACTACTGAGGGGGACAAGACTCACCAGTCAAGACTACTGAGGGAGAAAAGACTCACCAGTCAAGACTAAATGAGGGAGACAAGACTCACCAGTCAAGACTACTGAGGGAGACAAGACTCACCAGTCAAGACTACTGAGGGAGACAAGACTCACCAGTCAAGACTACTGAGGGAGACGAGACTCACCAGTCAAGACTACTGAAGAAGACAAGACTCACCAGTCAAGACTACTGACGAAGACAAGACTCACCAGTCAAGACTACTAAAGAAGACAAGACTCACCAGTCAAGACTACTAAAGAAGACAAGACTCACCAGTCAAGACTACTGACGAAGACAAGACTCACCAGTCAAGACTACTGGCGGAGACAAGACTCACCAGTCAAGACTACTGAGGGAGACGAGACTCACCAGTCAAGACTACTGAGGGAAAGAGACTCACCAGTCAGACTACTGAGGGAGACGAGACTCACCAGTCAAGACTTTCTGAGGGAGACAAGACTCACCAGTCAAGACTACTGAGGGAGACAAGACTCACCAGTCAAGACTACTGAGGGAGACAAGACTCACCAGTCAAGACTACTGAGGGAGACAAGAAATCACCAGTCAAGACTACTGAGGGAGACAAGCCACCAGTCAAGACTACTGAGGGAGACGAGACTCACCAGTCAAGACTACTGAAGAAGACAAGACTCACCAGTCAAGACTACTGACGAAGACAAGACTCACCAGTCAAGAAATACTAAAGAAGACAAGACTCACCAGTCAAGATACTAAAGAAACAAGACTCACCAGTCAAGACTACTGACGAAGACAAGACTCACCAGTCAAGACTACTGACGAAGACAAGACTCACAGGTCAAGACTACTGAGGGAGACAAGACTCACCAGTCAAGACTACTGAGGGAGACAAGACTCACCAGTCAAGACTACTGAGGGAGACAACACTCACCAGTCAAGACTACTGACGAAGACAAGACTCACCAGTCAAGACTACTGAGGGAGACAAGACTCACCATCAAAACTACTGGCGGAGACAAGACTCACCCGTCAAGACTACTGAGGGAGAAAAAGACTCACCAGTCAAGACTACTGAGGGAGGGCAAACTCACCAGTCAAGACTACTGAGGGAGACAAGACTCACCAGTCAAGACTACTGACGAAGACAAGACTCACCAGTCAAGACTACTGGCGGAGACAAGACTCACCAGTCAAGACTACTGAGGGAGACAAGACTCACCAGTCAAGACTACTAAGGGAGACAAGACTCACCAGTCAAGACTACTAAGGGAGACAAGACTCACCAGTCAAGACTACTGAGGGAGACAAGACTCACCAGTCAAGACTACTGACGAAGGTAAGACTCACCAGGCAAGACTACTGACGAAGACAAGACTCACCAGTCAAGACTACTGGCGGAGACAAGACTCACCAGTCAAGACTACTGACGAAGACAAGAGTCACCAGTCAAGACTACTGGCGGAGACAAGACTCACCAGTCAAGACTACTGAAGAAGACAAGAGTCACCAGTCAAGACTACTGACGAAGACAAGAGTCACCAGTCAAGACTACTGGCGGAGACAAGACTCACCAGTCAAGACTACTTAGGGAGACAAGACTCACCAGTCAAGACTAATGAGGGAGACGAGACTCACCAGTCAAGACTACTGAGGGAGACAAGACTCACCAGTCAAGATACTGAGGGAGACAAGATCACCAGTCAAGTCTACTGGGGGGAGACAAGGGCTCACCAGTCAAGACTACTGAGGGAGACGAGACTCACCAGTCAAGACTACTGAGGGAGACGAGACTCACCATTCAAGACTACTGAGGGAGACAAGACTCACCAGTCAAGGGCTACTGAGGAGACAAGACTCACCAGTCAAAAACTACTGAGGGAGACAAGACTCACCAGTCAAGATTTTCTGAGGGAGACAAGACTCACCAGTCAAAACTACTGGAGGGAGACGAGACTCACCAGTCAAGACTACTGAGGGAGACAAGGGCTCACCATTCAAGACTACGAGGGAGACAAGACTCACCAGTCAAGACTACTGAGGGGGACGAGATCACCAGTGAAGACTACTGAGGGAGACAAGACTCACCAGTCAAGACTTTTGAGGGAGACAAGACTCACCAGTCAAGACTACTGGGGAGACAAGACTCACCAGTCAAGACTACTGAGGAGACAAGACTCACCAGTCAAGACTACTGAGGGAGAAGACTCCACCAGTCAAGATACTGAGGGAGACAAGACTCACCAGTCAAGAAATACTGAGGGAGACAAGGCTCACCAGTCAAGACTACTGAGGAGACTAGACTCACCGTCAAGACTACTGAGGGAGACTAGACTCACCAAACAAGCTACTGAGGGAGACGAACTCACCAGTCAAGATACTGAGGGAGACGAGACTCACCAGTCAAGACTACTGAGGGAGACAAGATCACCAGTCAAGACTACTGGCGGAGACAAGACTCACCAGTCAAGACTACTGGCGGAGACAAGAAATCCCAGTCAAGACTACTGAGGGAGACAAGACTCACCCCGTCAAGACTACTGAAGAAGACAAGACTCACAGTCAAAGACTACTGAGGAGACAAGATCACCAGTCAAGACTACTGGCGGAGACAAGACTCCCAGTCCCAAAACTACTGAGGGAGACAAGACTCACCAGTCAAGACTACTGAGGGAAGACGAAAACTCACCAGTCAAGATACTGAGGAGACAAGACTCACCAGTCAAGACTACGGAGGGAGACGAAGACTCACACATCAAGACTACTGAGGGAGACAAGACTCACCAGTCAAGCTAAATGAGGGAGACAAGACTCACCAGTCAAGACTACTGAGGGAGACAAGACTCACCCTCAAGACTACTGAGGAGACAAGACTCACCAGTCAAGACTACTGAGGGAGACAAGACTCACCAGTCAAGACTACTGAGGGAGCAAGACTCACCAGTCAAGACTACTGAGGGGGACAAGACTCACCAGTCAAGACTTTCTGAGGGAGACAAGACTCACCAGTCAAGACTACTGAGGGAGACAAGACTCACCAGTCAAGACTACTGAGGGAGACAAGACTCACCAGTCAAGACTACTGAAGAAGACAAGACTCCCCAGTCAAGACTACTGAGGGAGACAAGACTCACCAGTCAAGACTGCTGAGGGAGACAAGACTGACCAGTCAAGACTATTGAGGGAGAAAAAGACTCACCAGTCAAGACTACGAGGGAGACAAGACTCACCAGTCAAGACTACTGAAGAAGACAAGACTCACCAGTCAAGACTACTGAAGAAGACAAGACTCACCAGTCAAGACTACTGAAGAAGACAAGACTCACCAGTCAAGACTACTGAGGGGGACAAGACTCACCAGTTTAAGACTACTGAGGGAGACAAGACTCACCAGTCAAGACTTTCTGAGGGGGACAAGACTCACCAGTCAAGACTACTGAGGGAGACAAAACTCACCAGTCAAACTACTGAGGGAGACAAAACTCACCAGTCAAGAACTACTGAGGAGGACGAGACTGCCAGTCAAGACTACTGAGGGGACAAGACTCACCAGTCAAAACTACTGAGGGAGACAAGACCACCAGTCAAGACTACTGAGGGGGACAAAACTCACCAGTCAAGACTACTGAGGGAGACAAGACTCACCAGTCAAGACTACTGGGGAGCAAGACTCACCAGTCAAGACTACTGAGGGAGACAAGACTCACCAGTCAAAACTACTGAGGGAGACAAAACTCACCAGTCAAGACTACTGAGGGAGACGAGACTCACCAGTCAAGACTACTGAGGGAGACAAGACTCACCATTCAAGACTACTGAGGGAGACAAGACTCACCAGTCAAGACTACTGAGGGAGACAAGACTCACCAGTCAAGACTACTGAGGGAGACAAGACTCACCAGTCAAGACTACTGAGGGAGACAAGACTCACCAGTCAAGACTACTGAGGGAGACAAGACTCACCAGTCAAGACTACTGAGGGAGACAAGACTCACCAGTCAAGACTACTGAGGGAGACAAGACTCACCAGTCAAGACTACTGAGGGAGACAAGACTCACCAGTCAAGACTACTGAGGGAGACAAGACTCACCAGTCAACACTACTGAGGGAGACAAGACTCACCAGTCAACACTACTGAGGGAGACAAGACTCACCAGTCAAGACTACTGAGGGAGACAAGACTCCACCAGTCAAGACTACTGAGGGAGACAAGACTCACCAGTCAACACTACTGAGGGAGACAAGACTCACCAGTCAAGACTACTGAGGGAGACAAGACTCACCAGTCAAGACTACTGAGGGAGATAAGACTCACCAGTCAACACTACTGAGGGAGACAAGACTCACCAGTCAAGACTACTGAGGGAGACAAGACTCACCAGTCAAGACTACTGAGGGAGACAAGACTCACCAGTCAAGACTCTGGTGCTGCTGCTGGTAATCTATTGAGACATGAATGATATATCACACCAACAGTTACGTGAGTTGTTCTTACTCATCGTTGAGGTGAGTAAAATTAGCGGGGGTTCGCTCACTGTGTGGCCCCGAGAAAGGTATCCCCGTATCTCATAAGCCCAGCCCCCCTTTATCTCAATCCACACTGATGGAATAGTGGAAGGTGGTCCGAAATTTTTTATGCAGCGAAGTGTGTGTGTGTGTGTGTGTGTGTGTGTGTGTTGTGTGTGTGTGTGTGTGTTAGTCATACCTCTTGTATACCTTTGAAGGGTTTCGATAGTTTTCCTACTGGCCCAGCCCTGGGCCAGGCTGTCTGGTGGCCCGATGGCCCACATATCCATCACAGCCTGGTTGATCCTGCACTCGGCGGAGGTATTTGTCAAGTTTGCCCATGAAAACTTAAGAGTTGTGCACTTGTACCAGCACTGTTTTAATATCTTCTGGTAAGATGTAAACTAGAAAACTTTAAAACCACGGATGTTGATATACTACCGTCTTACTGCGTTCAAGGCGCCCCTATCTTTCACACTTTCTCTCACTCCGGTTTATTATGGCAGTTTGCATATTTGGAACCATATTCTCGAGTACTTTCCACGAATATATTATCATGTAACTCATTCTCTCTCCTTCCCCCCAAGTGAGTACATATTTACGACTCTGAACCTTTCCCAGTTATTTAAATGCTGCATTGGCTCCATGCTTGCCCTAATTGATCTTTATATTTGTTGCAACTCTGATAACTCTCCTGCCCTGAACGAAGCTGTCAACACTGAACAACACAAGAAGCCCTGAACGAAGCTGTCAACACTGAACAACACAAGAAGCCCTGAACGAAGCTGTCAACACTGAACAACACAAGAAGCCCTGAACGAAGCTGTCAACACTGAACAACACAAGAAGCCCTGAACGAAGCTGTCAACACTGAACAACACAAGAAGCCCTGAACGAAGCTGTCAACACTGAACAACACAAGAAGCCCTGAACGAAGCTGTCAACACTGAACAACACAAGAAGCCCTGAACGAAGCTGTCAACACTGAACAACACAAGAAGCCCTGAACGAAGCTGTCAACACTGAACAACACAAGAAGCCCTGAACGAAGCTGTCAACACTGAACAACACAGAAGCCCTGAACGAAGCTGTCAACACTGAACAACACAAGAAGCCCTGAACGAAGCTGTCAACACTGAACAACACAAGAAGCCCTGAACGAAGCTGTCAACACTGAACAACACAAGAAGCCCTGAACGAAGCTGTCAACACTGAACAACACAAGAAGCCCTGACGAAGCTGTCAACACTGAACAACACAAGAAGCCCTGAACGAAGCTGTCAACACTGAACAACACAACAAGCCCTGAACGAAGCTGTCAACACTGAACAACACAACAAGCCCTGAACGAAGCTGTCAACACTGAACAACACAACAAGCCCTGAACGAAGCTGTCAACACTGAACAACACAAGAAGCCCTGAACGAAGCTGTCAACACTGAACAACACAAGAAGCCCTGAACGAAGCTGTCAACACTGAACAACACAAGAAGCCCTGAACGAAGCTGTCAACACTGAACAACACAAGAAGCCCTGAACGAAGCTGTCAACACTGAACAACACAAGAAGCCCTGAACGAAGCTGTCAACACTGAACAACACAACAAGCCCTGAACGAAGCTGTCAACACTGAACAACACAAGAAGCCCTGAACGAAGCTGTCAACACTGAACAACACAAGAAGCCCTGAACGAAGCTGTCAACACTGAACAACACAAGCCCTGAACGAAGCTGTCAACACTGAACAACACAACAAGCCCTGAACGAAGCTGTCAACACTGAACAACACAACAAGCCCTTGAACGAAGCTGTCAAACACTGAACAACACAACAAGCCCTGAACGAAGCTGTCAACACTGAACAACACAACAAGCCCTGAACGAAGCTGTCAACACTGAACAACACAACAAGCCTGAACGAAGCTGTCAACACTGAACAACACAAGAAGCCCTGAACGAAGCTGTCAACACTGAACAACACAAGAAGCCCTGAACGAAGCTGTCAACACTGAACAACACAAGCCCTGAACGAAGCTGTCAACACTGAACAACACAACAAGCCCTGAACGAAGCTGTCAACACTGAACAACACAACAAGCCCTGAACGAAGCTGTCAACACTGAACAAACACAACAAGCCCTGAACGAAGCTGTCAACACTGAACAACACAACAAGCCCTGAACGAAGCTGTCAACACTGAACAACACAACAAGCCCTGAACGAAGCTGTCAACACTGAACAACACAACAAGCCCTGAACGAAGCTGTCAACATGAACAACACAACAAGCCCTGAACGAAGCTGTCAACACTGAACAACACAACAAGCCCTGAACGAAGCTGTCAACACTGAACAACACAACAAGCGAGAGAGCACAGGCAATTTAAATGTCACCACTGACACTATTTCTCTTGTTTTGAAAGTCCTCATTATCCACGCCATCATTCTCCCGGCCGTTATCACATCTGTATTATCGCATTCTTTACAATAATTATCATGTCGTTCACGTGTTTTCATTCTATTTGGTGAGCCTCGTGTGTGTTGTATACAATGTACTCTGAGTTCTTCATTCTTTCCATATATAAGCAGTTGGAACTTGTCACCAATATATGTCATGTCATTCTACACTGCCCGTGTTTTCTAGCGAGATGATTTTCATCCTTAATTTAGTATCATCTGTAAATGATGATACGTAACTGTGATAAGTTTTTTATCTATGTCCGCTGTCAGGATAAGCAACAGTTAAGGTGTCAGGATCCTGCCTGGGAGAACTGAGCTTTTTACTTCGTTAATGCTATATTTTGTTCTATTTGCTGCTATGTGTTTTGTCAGAAAGTTGAACATCCATTTGCCTTCTTTCATTATTATATCTATCGTTCTAATTTTGAATATCTTTGCGAAATCAATATATACCACATCAGCGTTCTGATTTTCTTCCAATGTCTCTGTCGTCCTGCCATAGTGGTTTAACAGTTTTGACAAACATGATCTTTCAGCTCTAAACTCTTCATGGTTTAGGGTTTGTATTTTATGCTGTTCCATATAATTTGCAATGGAACCTTATCACTGTTTCCTTCAATGGTCTCCTGGACATTAACTTTTTTTTTTTAGGGTTTCGCTCTTTTTTCTCATGGTCAGTATATGAATCTCCTTCGAGTAATGGATTTTGAATGAGTGTAAAAATATATGGAGTTTCTTGCACTATCCTGGATGGTTTTATCCCTTAAATTATTATACCTCAAGGATGATTTAGTGTTTTTTTCCGAAATATAGAACAAGCCAGCAAGATATTAAATATTCAATGGTTATATCATGTTACCGCTTGAACATATCTTGTTTACTTGGTGCCTTGTTTGTCTGGCAACCATACCTTGTTTACTTCGTGCTTTGTCTGGCAACCATACCTTGTTTACTTGGTGCCTTGTTTGTCTGGCAACCATACCTTGTTTACTTCGTGCTTTGTCTGGCAACCATACCTTGTTTACTTGGTGCCTTGTTTGTCTGGCAACCATACCTTGTTTACTTGGTGCCTTGTTTGTCTGGCAAACCATACCTTGTTTTACTTCGTCTTTGTCTGGCAACCATACCTTGTTTACTTGGTGCCTTGTTTGTCTGGCAACCATACCTTGTTTACTTGGTGCCTTGTTTGTCTGGCAACCATACCTTGTTTACTTGGTGCCTTGTTTGTCTGGCAACCATACCTTGTTTACTTCGTGCTTTGTCTGGCAACCATACCTTGTTTACTTGGTGCCTTGTTTGTCTGGCAACCATACCTTGTTTACTTGGTGCCTTGTTTGTCTGGCAACCATACCTTGTTTACTTGGTGCCTTGTTTGGCTGGCAACCATACCTTGTTCACTTGGTACCTTGTTTGTCTGGCAACCATACCTTGTTTACTTGGTGCCTTGTTTGTCTGGCAACCATACCTTGTTTACTTGGTGCCTTGTTTGTCTGGCAACCATACCTTGTTTACTTGGTGCCTTGTCTGGCAACCATACCTTGTTTACTTGGTGCCTTGTTTGTCTGGCAACCATACCTTGTTCACTTGGTACCTTGTTTGGCAACCATACCTTGTTTACTTGGTGCCTTGTTTGTCTGGCAACCATACCTTGTTTACTTGGTGCCTTGTCTGGCAACCATACCTTGTTTACTTGGTGCCTTGTTTGTTTGGTAACTATACCTTGTTTACTTGGTGCCTTGTTTGTCTAATAACCATACCTTGTTTACTTGGTGCCTTGTTTGTCTGGCAACCATACCTTGTTTACTTGGTGCCTTGTCTGGCAACCATACCTTGTTTACTTGGTGCCTTGTTTGTCTGGCAACCATACCTTGTTTACTTCGTGCTTTGTCTGGCAACCATACCTTGTTTACTTCGTGCTTTGTCTGGCAACCATACCTTGTTTACTTGGTGCCTTGTTTGTTTGGCAACCATACCTTGTTTACTTGGTGCCTTGTTTGTTTGGTAACCATACCTTGTTTACTTGGTGCCTTGTTTGTCTAATAACCATACCTTGTTTACTTGGTGCCTTGTTTGTCTGGCAACCATACCTTGTTTACTTGGTGCCTTGTTTGTCTGGCAACCATACCTTGTTTACTTGGTGCCTTGTCTGGCAACCATACCTTGTTTACTTGGTGCCTTGTTTGTTTGGCAACCATACCTTGTTTACTTGGTGCCTTGTTTGTCTGGCAACCATACCTTGTTTACTTGGTGCCTTGTTTGTTTGGCAACCATACTTGTTTACTTGGTGCCTTGTTTGTCTGGCAACCATACCTTGTTTACTTGGTGCCTTGTTTGTCTGGCAACCATACCTTGTTTACTTGGTGCCTTGTTTGTCTGGCAACCATACCTTGTTTACTTGGTGCCTTGTTTGTCTGGCAATATACGATATACAGTATTGCTGGGCAATACCTGCCCAACAATACTGTGTATATTGTAGCTACCATCACTACACAATACCTGCCCAACAATACTGTGTATATTGTAGCTACCATCACCATACACTACAATACCTGCCCAACAATATTGTGTATATTGTAGCTACCATCACTACACAATACCTGCCCAACAATACTGTGTATATTGTAGCTACCATCACTACACAATACCTTCTCAACAATACTGTGTATATTGTAGCTACCATCACTACACAATACCTGCCCAACAATACTGTGTATATTGTAGCTACCATCACCATACACTACAATACCTGCCCAACAATATTGTGTATATTGTAGCTACCATCACTACACAATACCTGCTCAACAATACTGTGTATATTGTAGCTACCATCACTACACAATACCTGCTCAACAATACTGTGTATATTGTAGCTACCATCACTACACAATACCTGCTCAACAATACTGTGTATATTGTAGCTACCATCACTACACAATACCTGCTTAATAATACTGTGTATATTATAGCTACCATCACCACACATTACAATATCTGCCCAACAATATTTAAATTAATTATCAGTATTAGGTTAGTGGCATATATTAGAACTATTAATAATTACTGATAAAGTAGCAAGAAAATTTTTTTATTCTGGATATATAAACAAAAGCTATTTTGATGCAAAGGTAATTAAATCAGTGTTGTTTACCGGAGGGTCTAAAAGACTTAATTCCACCACATTAACTGCTGTAGCGACTCTCTCTTATAAAATATATCCGGGTCACTTGTCATGAAATAATAGCAGACAAGTGATTAATAAATGCAAAACAAAGCACAAGTGGGTATAGTTGAAGGCGTTTAGCACTCTCACAAGTGCTGCTTCATCAACAGGTTTGCAATAGAGGAAATTGAGCAATGGAATGGAAAATCTTAAGAGTCAACTAGCACGGTGTAGCCTCCCTCAGTGGCACTAGACTCTGGCACCGTGTAGCGGCGCCTGTCAGGGCAAGGAATGGCTGTCTCAAAGCTTAAGAAAACAAAGAGAGAAGATAATAGTAAGCTGAACAAGCCACGCCAAAATTAATAACATTCGAACTCAAATAATGACGCAGTTTGTACGTAATTATTTGAAATTCCTACCCAATTCTACAACCCTTAATACAGCATTAAAATTATCGTGTATCCCCGGCCTACTTAACTCACTATATATGTCTAGAAAATTTCTCTTATTTGGACACTAAGAATTAAATTATGGAACCTACATCATTTAACTATGTTACCGCTAGAGTGTTAAAATAAGTCGACTCAATTCTGGTACACCAAGTATTACTTCCGATAAGGATAAAATAAGTCACTACAAGAAGCGTCAAGGATACCAGAGTCTAGAGAACAGAACAAGAAAAACACAATAGAAGCTAAACACCGATATCTTCAAATTTATAGTTTGCAATAATCACAAATTTGTACGTGAGGTGACAAGTCACTGTGGAGAACAGCAATGTTATCGTTGACGAATTAAAGAAAATGAAGATCGTGTCTGCTCAGCAGAGCATATGAATTTTTATGGTAAACTACGGAGGTATGAAGACTAAGACCGAGCAAGACGAGCAAGATTGTCACACCCACTTGTAAAAATGTATGAGTGTCATGTTTTAACAATGTAGATTATTTTAAGTTGTCAAGGAAGACATCCTGGACACCACACCATTTTGCAGGATGGTTACAAGCTCTAGTATGGTGTCCCGTGGCTCGGTTGGCAACGACGCTCTCGCCCGAGTGTCCGTGGTTCAATCCCTGGCACAGATGGAAGCGTTACACCTGCTGTCCGTTCACCTAGCATTAAGTAGGTACCTGGGTGTTAGCCTACTGGTGTGGGTCGCATCCTGGGGTATAAGACTAAAGGGCCACAGTGGAAATAAGACAGACAGTCCTCGATGACGAACTGGCTTAAGAACATAAGAAAGAAGGAACACTGCAACAGGCCTACTGGCCTATGCGAAGCAGGTTCAATTCCCCCACCGGCTTAAGCCAATGCTTAAGAAAGGAAGGAGCACGGCATCCGACTTGGGCTATCCTGAGTGGCTTACCCTCAGGGTTAAAAATCCCAACAAATCTTACCGTAATATAGCACTCAACCGGGCCATCCCAACTGAGTACTAGTATTGCGATAGCCTAAGTTCTAGAAGTTTTCCTGATTGCCCAACATAGAATCTCTCGCATCACATATTTAGAACCTTGCACACACCACCATTTGCAGCTACGTTCTTTATGTAACAGTAATGATATTCTTGACAATATTTATATACAATAAGTCCTCGCCCATTTAAAGTTTTGGTTGATGTTCACTTGGAGATTTACAGTGTCTTCGGTGAATGACACTGTTATGTAAATTCTAGTAACATCAGCAAAGGAGAACATGATGGTGTGGCTTACATCTCTATGTCAGATATGAGGATGAGAAAAGGGATAGGGTCGAGTACTGTACCTTGTGGAACAGAGCTTTTCACTGTAGCCTCCTCTGACTTGACTCTGTTTACTATTACTCTTGTGTTCTATTTGTTAGGAAGTTACGGATTCATCTACCAATTTTTCCTGTTATTCCTTTATCACGCATTTTGTGTGCTATTATACCATGGTCGCACTTGTCGAAGGCTTTCGCAAAGTCTGTGTATACTACATATGCATTTTGTTTATCCTCTAGTGCATCCAGGACCTTGTCATGATGATCCAGTAATTGTGAGAGGCAGGAGCAACTTACTCTAAACCCCTGCTGCCCTGGGTTGTATAATTAATGGGTATCCAAGTGGTTGGCGGTTTTGCTTCTTAGAACCCTTTCAAAGATTTTTTTATGATGTGGGACATTAGTGTAATAGGTCTGAAATTCTTTGCAACTGCATTACTGGTGTGGGTGTGCAAGGCAGTGGAAGATCTCGCTCCAGGAACCACAAGTTCCACACACTGAGTCATTATATATATCAAACACTCGCTTCTCCAGCACTTTACCCATGTCTCTCCTGGAAAGCAAAATACAACCATTATTACGAGCCTCCCTTTCCCTAACCTGCCTCACTTCCGTCCTAATACCACTCTCTCAATACCGAGGCATTTACCATCCATAATTCTTGTTCAGTCAACTATCAAAGGCCAGAATTAAAGAGTCCATCACTGACGCAGGAAAGCTGACATTCTGAATTTTCCTGCACGTGGATCAGGGCGGAGCCAATTTTCACTGTGATAAATGACCAACCTAAATTGATACATAAATTCTGAAAGGAGATGAGGAGGCTGGTAGGAAGTGTTATTGATGAGGTAGGGGAAAGAGGTACTACAGCGAAGGGGTGAGGGAGAGATTTAGTGAAGGGGTGAGGGAGAGAGGTTTAGTGAAGGGTGGGGAAGGAAAGTTTATTGAAAGATTGGTGGATAGTGGTTTAGTGAGGGGGGGGGGAGATCTTTTAGAAAGGAAGTATTGAGACAGAAGGAATGGAGACAGTTGTGATATTTACACATCACTTGACTACATTCAACCTTTAACAAGATATATTCACTCACGCTGACATACTAACACTCATACTGGTAATAAGAAAAATAGAAAATTCCCAGTAACAAACACATAAGAATGACACAAAGTTAAAAAGACTGGTATCAACACCTCGACGGTTGTAGAGGAACTCCAGTAGTTATACACCACAACATCTGCAAGTTCCGGAGTCGACATGAGGCATTAACAAAGAATTTAAACCCTTTACTTATTCAATACTTTTAACGCAAGTTGCTATCATCAAAAATCGCTATCATTACTATTTTTTCAGCTATCTTAACCAGTCTGAAAACGCTGCCACAGTGACTCATTTACTGTCATATCACAATTTTAATTATAATAAACTAAAAAAAAATTATGTTTATTAGTTACAGTTTGAACGTTATCCATAATACGTCCCAAGTCGCAGGGAGACTCGAGACGAGTCATGGCTACTGGTTCTTGGCAACTCAGGACCCTGAGGAACTAACGTAGGTCCCCTAAAGCCAGGTTCCTTAACGCTGGTGAGGGGCTCTTGATTTAGGGAATTGAATCTGTGCTCAAGTTCCTCGAATTGAGCCTGAATGCCTTCCATCCCTACCCCCACAGGCGCTGTATAATCCCTACCGATTTAGCGCTCGCATAATAATAATAATAACCAATATAGGTGGTAGGAGAAACGAAGGGAAAGGAAGAAAGAGGGGAAACAAATGTTAAAAAAGCATCAGTTATATGATAACACGAAGCACACTATCTGGATAATGCCACCAACAGCGCATTAAATGTGCGCGTCATGTAAGGTGTGAGAATTATCCGGGGCAGCAACAGCTTCCACAGTCTAGAGCTCGTCACTGTCTACCCTCCACTGCCAATGTCTGGCTCGGAGATAGTAAGGACTGATGGCTTCCACAAAGGAATCAGAAGATGATACCTGAGCCATGACAGACATCGTGGAGGGTTGAAGGGGAACAAATATGGATGACCAGGTAGAAAAAGAACAAAAACTGGAAGATCTGCCATCAACTTACAGACAGAAGTTACTGCTACGTCATCACTCCCTCAACCCACACATTAAGCGGAACATAAATCATTCTGAACATACAGTATATTCCTATCATTTCTACCTGCTTGAAATATTAAAGGAATTTTTAATATTTCTTCTTGATTAGGATATGTTAGGTTAAGGAATATTAAGGTATAATTACCCAGCAATGAAGAAATAAAGGATCAAGTAACTTCCATCTGACAACACAGGGAGTAGTACACCTCTAATAATAACCTACATAACCTACTTCCTAGCGTTAGTAGGAAGTACGTAATAGTAGTGTTAGTAGGTAGTAGATATGACAGAGATTTTAACAAGTCATCCCTTGAGGGGATAACTTGTTAAAATCTGTCATATCTGAAGTGTGCAAACCCAAACGAAGAATCAGTAATTAATTTTTATAGTGGGCCTGAAGATGATAAATTATGCAATATAATAGTCACTAGCGAAATGGTTATCAAACAGAAAGACTGGTTAAAGCAAAATAAATCCCCGGGCCCTGATGAACTTTTTTCAAGAGTTCTTAAAGAGTGTAAAATGGAACTTTGTGAACCACTGACTAATATTTCTCTTCAAACATGTGTAGTGTCTGATATGTGGAAGATGGTTAATGTAATTCCTATTTTTAAAGCAGGGGACAAGTTGTTACCGTCAAATTACCGCCCAATAAGCCTAACCTCAATTGTGGGCAAGTTACTAGAGTCAATTATAACTGATAATATAAGAAGCCATCTGGATAAGCACAGCTTGATTAATGATACTCAGCATGGATTCACGAGGGGCCGTTACTGCCTAATTTATTAACCCTCTTCAGTAAAGCTTTTGAGGCCGTTGATCATGATAAAGAATTCGATATTGTTTATTTAGATTTTAGTAAGGCTTTTGACAGAGTACCACACCAGAGACTGTTAAAGAAAGTGGCAGCTCATGGCACTGGGGGAAAAGTGCTGTCATGGATTGAGTCATGGCTCACCAATAGGAAGCAGAGAGTATGATTAAATGGAGTTAAATCCGAGTGGGGATCTGTAGCAAGTGGCGTTCCACAGGGATCAGTCTTGGGCCCGTTGTTGTTTATAATATATATCAATGACCTTGATGAGGTAATTACTAGTGATATGAGAAAATTCGCCGATGACACAAAGATAGGTAGGATAATCGATTCAAACTTAGATGTCAGGGAACTTCAGGAGGATTTAGACAAATTCAATTCCTGGTCAGAAAAGTGGCAGATGCAGTTCAATGTAGATAAATGCAAGGTTCTGAAGCTCGGGAGTGTCCATAACCCTAGTACTTATCAGTTAAATAACGTAGAAGTTAGCCATACAGATTGCGAAAAGGATTTGGGGGTTATGGTAAGCAGCAACCTTAAACCAAGACAGCAGTGTCTAAGCGTACGTAACAAAGCAAACAGATTACTGGGATTTATATCAAGAAGTGTAAGCAACACAAGTCCAGCGGTTATTTTACAACTTTATATATCATTAGTAAGGCCTCACCTAGATTATGCAGCTCAGTTCTGGTCTCCGTATTACAGAATGCATATAAATTCGGTAGAAAATATCCAGCGTAGAATGACCAAATTAATACATAGCATTAGAAATCTTCCATACGAAGAACGATTGAAGACTCTTAAACTACATTCACTTGTAAGACGAAGAATGAGGGGAGACATGATCGAAGTGTATAAGTGGAAGATAGGTATTAACAAAGGAGATATAAATAAGGTTTTGAGGATATCACTTCAAGAAAGAACCCGCAATAATGGATTCAAGTTGGATAAGTTTAGATTTCGAAAGGATATAGGAAAGTATTGGTTTGGAAATAGGGTAGCTGATGAGTGGAACAGTCTGCCTAATAGGGTTATTGAAGCTAAAACGTTGGGTAGTTTCAAATTTAGGTTAGCTAAATACATGAGTGAGAGGGGTTGGATTTGGGCGAGACTTGCATAATGAGTAAATAGAATCATCAAAACTTATTTCTTGGGTAGCATTGAAAATTGGGTTGGGCAAATATTTTGTTAGTGGGAAGGATTGTGAAGGATCTGCCTATTATGGGCCAGCAGGCCTGCTGCAGTGTTCCTCCTTTATGTTCTTAATCGTTAAACCCTTAGCACCTGGTTCGCTGGTTGGGAGGCAGCCTATATGGGAGTGTGACATACGCCGAATAAAATGTAACATACTCGTAGCATGCCACAAGCATGCTAAACCTTGCTCCAGTACACCAGTACATGCTAAACCTTGCTCCAGTACACCAGTACATGCTAAACCTTGCTCCAGTACACCAGTACATGCTAAACCTTGCTCCAGTACACCAGTACATGCTAAACCTTGCTCCAGTACACCAGTATATGCTAAACCTTGCTCCAGTACACCAGTACATGCTAAACCTTGCTCCAGTACACCAGTACATGCTGAACCTTGCTCCAGTACACCAGTACATGCTGAACCTTGCTCCAGTACACCAGTACATGCTAAACCTTGCTCCAGTACACCAGTACATGCTAAACCTTGCTCCAGTACACCAGTACATGCTAAACCTTGCTCCAGTACACCAGTACATGCTGAACCTTGCTCCAGTACACCAGTACATGCTAAACCTTGCTCCAGTACACCAGTACATGCTAAACCTTGCTCCAGTACACCAGTACATGCTAAACCTTGCTCCAGTACACCAGTACATGCTAAACCTTGCTCCAGTACACCAGTACATGCTAAACCTTGCTCCAGTACACCAGTACATGCTAAACCTTGCTCCAGTACACCAGTACATGCTAAACCTTGCTCCAGTACACCAGTACATGCTAAACCATCATGTCTGGTAATTTAACGCCCATGTCAAAAAACAGTTTAGTCTCCCGAGGAATCAGCTACACCACCACCAACACTGTTCCCGCCATCACACTGTTCCCGCCATCACACTGTTCCCGCCATCACACTGTTCCCGCCATCACACTGTTCCCGCCATCACACTGTTCCCGCCATCACGTCAACTGCCGTCATCTGGAAGCTGGACACTCACTTCTTCCTTATAAACTGTTGTTTTGTTTTAATGGGAAAACATCGTTGCCGTTTAGGTCAAATAATTACTAGAAGTGTTGTTAGCTATTTAGTTATTAACCAGGTCACTCACAGCCACCAGGTCACTCACTCAACCACCAGGTCACACACTAAATCACCAGATCACTCACTCAACCACCAGGTCACTCACACTCAACCACCAAGTCACTCACACTAAACCAGATCGCTCAACCACCAGGTCACTCACACTCAACCATCAGGTCACTCAACCACCAGGTCACACTAAACCACCAGGTCACTAACACTAAACCACTAGGTCACTCACTCGACCACCAGGTCACTCACACTCAACCACCAGGTCACATTAAACCACCAGGTCACTCACTCAACCACCAGGTCACATTAAACCACCAGGTCACTCACACTCAACCACCAGGTCACTCACACAACCACCAGGTCACACAACCGCCAGGTCACTCACTCGACCACCAGGTCACACAACCACCAGGTCACACTCAACCGCCAGGTCACTCACACTAAACCACCAGGTCACTCATACAACCACCAGGTTACACAACCATCAGGTCACACAACCACCAGGTCACTCACAACCACCAGGTCACACAACCACCAGGTCACACAACCACCAGGTCACACAACCACCAGGTCACACAACCACCAGGTCACACACAACCATCAGGTCACACTCAACCACCAGGTCACACTCAACCACCAGGTCACACTCAACCATCAGGTCACACTCAACCACCACAGTAAGTTGACTCATCATTCACAATCTTCCACAACTTGGTCAGTCGTTTTCACACCAACTTCTCCATCGTGCATTTCAGTACGCAGGAAATCCCAGTGAAAATTTCATCTTTATTCTTGGTTAAGTTAGAATAAGTTAGATTTGGTTAGGTTAACGTATATAAACTTGTTCCTCTGTATAATTACCCGACGAAAACGAGATAAAAATAAAAGAAGGATGGCTTGCGTCTGGCATGTTGGGAGGGGCAATGGGAGGAATGAGGATGGAAAGGAGGGGAATGAGGAAGGAAAGGAGGGGAATGAGGAAGGAAATGAGGAGGGGAATGAGGAAGGAAATGAGGACGGGAAAGAGGAAGGAAATGAGAAGGGGAATGAGGAAGGAAATAAGTTGGGGAATGAGGAGGGGAGACTAGTTCATCAACATTTCAAGAATTTTCGCATGCAAGGTAAAGAAAATGTGGAAGACAAATTATCGCATCAGGGACACGGAAGTTTAGTGTAGGGATGACGGAAGGGAGGAAGGAGGTACAGGAGATAGGGAGAGAGGGAGGGTTAGAGGGGAAATGAGGTTTAGTGGAGGGGAGGAAAGCACACTTTCAGGGGTAGGAGGTACCGTTAGAATAGCACCACACACTGAGGTACAAAATACGCCAGTCCATTACTTTCTGTATTTGCGTCAGGCGCAGCTGCTTGATGTTTTCTTGGTGTGTTTGTGGCCAGATGAGGCGCTCACACGCACACCTCACCTCCACTATTACCTCATTGCTCTTTTGTTGTCTTTAACCTGCTGCCACTCTCAATCCTGCACTCCCTAATGTTATGCACTCAGTTCTTTCCTGGTGTCTTAATATATTTTTCAATGATTGCTGTGATGATCGCCCCTGCTGCCCGGTCCCACACCAGGCCTCCTAAAGTGTAAACAGGGATACGAACTGTTATGAAACTCAAAGTGTACAGCGAATATAAACAGAAATTTGTAAGCTTTACCTCCCATCAAATATGTTCACATGGCAGACAGAAAAGAACAGTGAGCCTGCCAGCGGCAGAAACTGAATAAGCTGCCATATCACACTCATCAAGGGAGAGCAATACTGTACTTATCTGGATGGTTGCTGGTTGCCAGCTTTCTATCCATGCCTAGTTTGCAAGATTTACAACGTGAGTCTTCATGGTCAGTTTGGAGTCAAATTTCACCCCAAGGATATCAATTTCGTCCCCAGGTACCAACACCCTCCCATTCACACTCACTAGTGCACCAGCATTACCATCATGGTGCCTAGAGACCATCACCATTTGTGTTTTTTTCAGGAGCAAATGTTACCTTCCATCTGTTTCCCCAAGCTGATATAGCTCTTAGCTGGCGATTGACGAAGCTTAGAGCAGCTGGCATTTCCTTTCTTCGAGAAGTAAATGACATAGTGCAGTCGTCTGCATATGCATGGGATTCTAGGATAAGATGAAGAAGGTCATTGAAGTAGACATTCCATAACAATGGTCCAAGCACGCTTCCCTGTGGAACACTTGCTCCAATAGGATGTCTTGCTGATTCTATTCCATTGAGAACTATCCTTAGAGATCTATCATGAAGGTAATCAATGAGCACAGTGTAGAGCCTGCAATTCCCAGTGCTTGCAGTTTTGTTAAGAGGCCCTGGTGCCACACCCGGTCGAAAGCACCAGTAATGTCCAATGCTAACACACAGCTGACTTTGGATTCGTCCAGTGACTGGTGCCACTTATTGGAGAGGTTTAACAACAGATCAGCAGCAAAGTACCCTTCAGTGAAACCATATTGACGGTTAGAAACTAGTGAGTGGTAGTCAAAGAAAAACTCATTTGTCGTGAGAGTATTGTCTGAAGGATCTTGCCAGTGACTGACAAACTCACTCACTCTCTCTCTCTCTCTCTCTCTCTAATACAACAACTTCAGCTACTACTCACAAACTAACTTGCAAAGAGCCATTTAGCCTGATTGTGTAAAAACTTTGCAATCTAGACAACGATTGCCTGCAGATTGTTGCAGCAACATCACACCTTGAGTTGACACTCACAAAAAAATATTGATGAAGATTTCTTCCCTTCTTAATGAGTGGTGGAATTACTCAAAGTTCGTCTCTGCTCAAAGTTATATCTCATAACTGCTGGAGTTTTCACAGTAAAAAGAAGTTATAATTAACTTTCACTAAAATCCAGAGTCATTTTAAAGTCAGAGTAATGAAATGAGAGGGAGAGAAAGAGGGTGGAAAAGAGGGGGGAGGGAAAGAAGATAGGAATAAGAGAAAGGAAAGAGAAAGGAAGGAGAGGAGACAGAAAAAGACTGAAAAAGAGAGAGAGCAAGATATGAAGAGCGGAAAAAAACCATACCCCCGGCCGGGATTGAACCCGCGGTCATAGAGTCTCAAAACTCCAGCCCGTCGCGTTAGCCACTAGACCAGCTAGCCACAATAAGATTCGTCCAACTAGGTATATTTCTACACCATAGGAAGGTTAGCACAGGCACCACTGTGACCACAAATGAAAGTTTTTACAGACGAATCTCCAGCTAGCGTGGCCGTGACGAACTCTAGCTCAAGTCCCTTCACTACCTATGGTGTAGAAATATACCTAGTTGGATGAATCTTATTGTGGCTAGCTGGTCTAGTGGCTAACGCGACGGGCTGGAGTTTTGAGACTCTATGACCGCGGGTTCAATCCCGGCCGGGGGTATGGTTTATTTGCAATCGTGTCATTACGATTTCTTAAGTCATGAAGAGCGGAGACAGCAAAGTGAAAGTAAGAGAGCGAATGAAAGTAAGCAAGAGGCGCTCACACACATACACACACACACACACATACACACACACACACACACACACACACACACACACACACACGACGTTCATTCTAAACTTTCCATACTAAGAAATAATAAATAATTTGTAAAAAAAAAAATCCTTAAATAGCATGTGTTTTAACTGTGCTTTCGACATGTTAAAGCTAAGTTGTCTTCAAGTGTTGCTGCAAGACACCTGCTAGTATGGCAACACCCGGAGTTTACCACATACACTGCAACACTACGTCAGTCTATATTGGTGAGACTGGCAAGAATTTAGCTACCAGGACAGTTTACATATAATAAACTACTGGTTCTGTGTAAGAGAGTTCTGTATACTGATTAAAGCAGTTTCAATTCATATTACTGACCTGTCTATTACGTTGATTATGAGTTTGATTTTGCTATGACATAAAGTGTGTAGGTTTATAATACTGAGGTTGCGCGAGTTGTTTATAATACTGAGGTTGCGCGAGTTGTTTATAATACTGAGGTTGCGCGAGTTGTTTATAATACTGAGGTTGCGCGAGTTGTCGGTGTTGCGAGTCTTACAAGTGTACTGTTGTTCCTTAACTCCGGTGCTTAGCTCAGCTCAAGTTTAGTCAATGTTAAGTTTGCCACAACCACCACAGGAATGGTGGATGCTACAGCAATAATGTGGTGCTGCTTGACTTCACCATTCACGAAATCGTAATAACACGACTGCAAATAACCCACAGAACGGGTGGGGTTTTAATCCTTGACAATTGAGTCCTGAAACTCACAGGCCAGTGCGATAACAACTGGGCCAGCTGGCTCTAATAAGATTCATCCAACTAGGTATATTTTTACACACTAGAGAGGTTAACATAGGCCACCTCTGTGCTGGTTGATGTAACACCATCTGCTGGAGGTGATGGCTGCGATATTCGTTCCACCTAATATCAATGACTATGTAAAAATGATGTCTGCAGTGCCAAGTGTTGCTAGCACAAGAACCGTGTATTATAATCCTCCTCTTCTCTGAGTGCTCAAAGTATTCTATTTTAATTAACCAGTGACGAATAAAGTATAAAACTGCACAGTCCAGGGCAGGGTGGGTTGAGCGCAGGTCGCTCCTGTCTCTGGCAACTACTGCATCACTATGATATGTCTTGGATGTACTGGAAGAAACAGAATGTACATGTAGTATACACAGACTCCGCAAAAGTCTATGACAAGTGCGATCATGGTGTAATAGCGCACAAAATGCGTGCTAAAGGGATAACTGGCAAAGGGGGCAGATGGATCTTCAACTTTCTAACCAATCGCGCACAAAGAACAGTGGTAAACACAGTTAAATCGGAAGCCGCCACAGTGAAGAGCTCTGTTCCACAGGACACAGTACTCGTCCCCATCCTGTTCCTCATACTCATATCAGACATAGACGGAGATGTAAACTGTAGTCAGTGGCATAAGCCGGTAGGTGACTTGGACCTGCCTCGCATGGGCCAGTAGGCTTGCTGCAATGTTCCTTCTTTCTTATGTTCTTTTAGAACCGTGTCATCCTTTGCAAACGATACAAGGATCTGCATAAGACTGTCATCCACTGAGGACACTATTAACCTCCAAGAAGATATAAACCAAGTTTTCCAATGGGCAACGGAAAACAATATGATGTTCAATGAAGACAAATTCCAACTACTCCGTTATGGAGAACTGGAGGAGATAATAATTAGAATTGAGTATACTACATACTCTAATCATACAATAAGCGGAAAAGTAATGTGAAGGACCTGGTAATGGTAATGGTAATGGTAATGACTGAGGATCTCACATTCAAAGATCACAACAGTGCCAGTATCACGTCTGTATAGAAAATGATAAGATGGACAATGAGAACATTTAAAAGAAGAGATGCCAAGCCAATGATGATCCTTTTTAAATCACTTGTTCTCTCTAGGCTGGAATACTGCTGTACATTAACATCTCCGTTCAGAGCAGGTGAAACAGCAGATCTAAAGAATGTATAGAGAACCTTTACTGCACATATAAGTTCCGTCAAACACCTTAATTACTGGCAACTCACTGGAGCGCAGGCGAGAGAAATCATAATATACACTTGGAAAATCCTAGAAAGAATGGCCACTAATGTGCACACAGAAATCACTCCCTGCGAAAGCAAAAAACTGCAGGCGGTGTAAAATACCCCAGTGAAAAGTAGGGGCGCCATTGGTACACTAAGAGAAAACACAATAAGTGTCCGGGGCCCAATACTGTCCAACAGCCTCCCACCATGCATAAGAGGAATTACCAATAGGCCCCTGGCTGCCTTCAAGAGGGAACTGGACAGATACTTAAAGTCGGTGCCGGATGAGCCAGGCTGTGGTTCCTATGTCGGACTACGTGCGGCCAGCAGTAACAGCCTGGTTGATCAGACCGTGATCCACCGGAAGGCCTGGTCGTGGACCGGGCCGCGGGGCCGTTGATCCTCGGAATACCCTGCAGGTAGACTCCAGGTAGGTAGACCAGCCTCGTTACCAAATAAAAGTGAGAGAGGTTTCCAAACCAGTGACTGAGGTTCATAGAAGACTCTGGCCACAACACCGTCAAGTTTGTGCACCTAATTTGAGAAAACTTTTTACTGAAAAAAAAAACAAATTAGGCACAATTTAGAACAAAAAAACATAACCTGGTAACTGTCTTACAACATTCTTAAAAAACATCTGCATAATAATACTAAAGCTTTAAAGAGTTTTAACTTAGTGTAAGCTTACCACGACCACCACGCTCACTGTAAGGTAACTACGACCACGACGCTCACTGTAAGGTAACTACGACTCGACACACCACGCTCATGTAAGGTAACTACGACCACCACGCTCACTGTAAGGTAACTACGACCACCACGCTCATTGTAAGGTAACTACGACCACGACGCTCACTGTAAGGTAACTACGACCACCACGCTCATTGTAAGGTAACTACGACCACCACGCTCATTGTAAGGTAACTACGACCACCACGCTCACTGTAAGGTAACTACGACCACCACGCTCATTGTAAGGTAACTACGACACCACGCTCACTGTAAGGTAACTACGACTACCACGCTCACTGTAGGTAACTACGACCACCACGCTCACTGTAAGGTAACTACGACCACCACGCTCACTGTAAGGTAACTACGACCACCACGCTCACTGTAAGGTAACTACGACCACCACGCTCACTGTAAGGTAACTACGACCACCATGCTCACTGTAAGGTAACTACGACCACCACGCTCACTGTAAGGTAACTACGACCACCACGCTCACTGTAAGGTAACTACGACCACCACGCTCACTGTAAGGTAACTACGACCACCACGCTCACTGTAAGGTAACTACGACCACCACGCTCACTGTAAGGTAACTACGACCACCATGCTCACTGTAAAGGTAACTACGACCACCACGCTCACTGTAAGGTAACTACGACCACCCAGCTCACTGTAAGGTAACTACGACCACCACGCTCACTGTAAGGTAACTACGACCAAAACGCTCACTGTAAGGTAACTACGACCACCACGCTCACTGTAAGGTAAATACGACCACCACGCTCACTGTAAGGTAACTACGACCACCACGCTCACTGTAAGGTAACTACGACCACCACGCTCACTGTAAGGTAACTACGACCACCACGCTCACTGTAAGGTAACTACGACCACCACGCTCACTGTAAGGTAACTACGACCACCACGCTCACTGTAAGGTAACTACGACCACCACGCTCACTGTAAGGTAACTACGACCACCACTCTCATTGTAAGGTAACTACGACCACCACGCTCACTGTAAGGTAACTACGACTACCACGCTCACTGTAAGGTAACTACGACCACCACGCTCACTGTAAGGTAACTACGACCACCACGCTCACTGTAAGGTAACTACGACCACCACGCTCACTGTAAGGTAACTACGACCACCACGCTCATTGTAAGGTAACTACGACCACCACGCTCACTGTAAGGTAACTACGACCACCACGCTCACTGTAAGGTAACTACGACCACCACGCTCACTGTAAGGTAACTACGACCATCATGCTCACTGTAAGGTAACTACGACCACCACGCTCACTGTATGGTAACTACGACTACCACGCTCACTGTAAGGTAACTACGACCACCACGCTCACTGTAAGGTAACTACGACCACCATGCTCACTGTAAGGTAACTACGACCACCACGCTCACTGTAAGGTAACTACGACCACCACGCTCACTGTAAGGTAACTACGACCACCACTTTCACTGTAAGGTAACTACGACCACCATGCTCACTGTAAGGTAACTACGACCACCACGCTCACTGTAAGGTAACTACGACCACCACGCTCACTGTAAGGTAACTACGACCACCATGCTCACTGTAAGGTAACTACGACCCACGCTCACTGTACTACACACACGCTCACTGTAAGGTAACTACGACCACCACGCTCACTGTAAGGTAACTACGACCACCACGCTCACTGTAAGGTATCACGACCCACCTGCTCACTGTAAGGTAACTACGACCACACGCTCACTGTAAGGTAACCACGACCACCACGCTCACTGTAAGGTAACTAGGACCACCATGATCACTGTAAGGTAACCACGACCACCACGCTCACTGTAAGGTAACTACGACCACCATGCTCACTGTAAGGTAACCACGACCACCACGCTCACTGTAAGGTAACTACGACCACCACGCTCACTGTAAGGTAACCACGACCACCACGCTCACTGTAAGGTAACTACGACCACCACGCTCACTGTAAGGTAACCACGACCACCACGTTCACTGTAAGGTAACTACGACCACCACGCTCACTGTAAGGTAACCACGACCACCATGCTCACTGTAAGGTAACTACGACCACCACGCTCACTGTAAGGTAACCACGACCACCACTGCTCACTGTAAGGTTAACTACGACCACCACGCTCACTGTAAGGTAACTACGACCACCACGCTCACTGTAAGGTAACCACGACCACCACGCTCACTGTAAGGTAACTACGACCACCACGCTCACTGTAAGGTAACTACGACCACCACGCTCACTGTAAGGTAACTACGACCACCATGCTCACTGTAAGGTAACTACGACCACCACGCTCACTGTAAGGTAACACGACCACCACGCTCACTGTAGGAACTACGACCACCACGCTCACTGTAAGGTAACCACGACCACCACGCTCACTGTAAGGTAACTAGGACCACCATGATCACTGTAAGGTAACCACGACCACCACGCTCATTGTAAGGTAACTACGACCACCACGCTCACTGTAAGGTAACCACGACCACCACGCTCACTGTAAGGTAACCACGAAAACCACGCTCACTGTAAAGTAACCACGACCACCACGCTCACTGTAAGGTAACTACGACCACCACGCTCACTGTAAGGTAACCACGACCACGCTCACTGTAAGGTAACTACGACCACCACGCTCACTGTAAGGTAACTACGACCACCACGCTCACTGTAAGGTAACCACGACCACCACGCTCACTATAAGGTAACTACGACGACCACGCTCACTGTAAGGTAACTACGACCACCACGCTCACTGTAAGGTAACCACGACCACACGCTCACTGTAAGGTAACCACGACCACCACGCTCACTGTAAGGTAACCACGACCACCACGCTCACTGTAAGGTAACCACGACCACCACGCTCACTGTAAGGTAACTACGACCACCACGCTCACTGTAAGGTAACTACGACCACAACGCTCACTGTAAGGTAACCACGACCACCAAGCTCACTTAAGGTAACACGACCACACGCTCACTGTAAGGTAACCACGACCACCACGCTCACTGTAAGGTGACTACGACCACCGCGCTCACTGTAAGGTAACTACGACCACGCTCACTGTAAGATAACTACGACCACCACGCTCACTGCAAGGTAACCACGACCACCACGCTCACTGTAAGATAACCACGACCACCACGCTCACTGTAAGGTAACTACGACCACCACGTTCACTGTAAGGTAACCACGACCACCACGCTCACTGTAAGGTAACTACGACCACCACGCTCACTGTAAAGTAACCACGACCACCACGCTCATGAAGGTGACTACGACCACCACGTTCACTGTAAGGTAACCACGACCACCACGCTCACTGTAAGGTAACTACGACCACCACGCTCACTGTAAGGTAACCACGACCAACACGCTCACTGTAAGGTAACGACGACCACAACACTCACTGTAAGGTAACGACGACCACCACGCTCACTGTAAGGTGACGACGACCACCACGCTCACTAAGGTAACGACGACCACCACGCTCACTGTAAGGTAACGACGACCACCACGCTCACTGTAAGGTAACAACGACCACCACGCTCACTGTAAGGTGACCACCACGCTCACTGTAAGGTAACGACGACCACCACGCTCACTATAAGGTAACGACGACCACCACGCTCATTGTAAGGTGACGACCACCACGCTCACTAAGGTGACGACCACCACGCTCACTGTAAGGTAACGACGACCAAAACGCTCACTGTAAGGTAACAACTACCACCACGCTCACTGTAAGGTGACGACGACAACCACGCTCACTGTAAGGTAACGACGACCACCACGCTCACTGTAAGGTAACTACGACCACTACGTTCACTAAGGCAACTACGACCACCACGCTCACTGTAAGGTAACTACGACCACCACGCTCACTGTAAGGTAACTAAGACCAACACGCTCACTGTAAGGTGACGATGACCACCACGCTCACTAAGGTAACGACGACCACCACGCTCACTGTAAGGTAACTACAACCACCACGCTCACTGTAACTACGACCACAACGTTCACTGTAAGGTAACCACGACCACCACGCTCACTGTAAGGTAACTACGACCACCACGCTCACTGTAAGGTAACTACGATCACCACGCTCACTGTAAGGTAACTACGAGCACCACGCTCACTGTAAGGTAACCACGACCAACACGCTCACTGTAAGGTAACTACGACCACCACGCTAAGGTAACGACGACCACCACGCTCACTATAAGGTAACGACGACCACCACGCTCATTGTAAGGTAACTACGACCACCACGCTCACTGTAAGGTAACGACGACCACAACACTCACTGTAAGGTAACGACGACCACCACGCTCACTGTAAGGTGACGACGACCACCACGCTCACTAAGGTAACGACGACCACCACGATCACTGTAAGGTAACGACGGCCACCACGCTCACTGTAAGGTAACGACGGCCACCACGCTCACTGTAAGGTAACGACGACCACCACGCTCACTGTAAGGTAACGACGACCACCACGCTCACTGTAAGGTAACGACGGCCACCACGCTCACTGTAAGGTAACGACGACCACCACGCTCACTGTAAGGTGACGACCACCACGCTCACTGTAAGGTAACGACGACCACCACGCTCACTGTAAGGTAACAACGACCACCACGCTCACTGTAAGGTAACTACGACCACGCTCACTGTAAGGTACGACCACCACGCTCACTTAAGGTAACGCACACCACGCTCACTGTAAGGTAACGACGACCCACGCTCACTGTAGATAACTACGACCACCAAGCTCACTGTAAGGTAACTACGACCACGCTCACTGTAAGGTAACTACGACCACGCTCACTGTAAGGTAACAACGACCACAACGCTCACTGTAAGGTAACTACGACCACGCTCACTGTAAGGTAACTACGACCACCACGCTCACTGTAAGGTAACGACCACCACGCTCACTGTAAGGTAACGACCACCACGCTCACTGTAAGGTAACGACCACCACGCTCACTGTAAGGTAACTACGACCACCACGCTCACTGTAAGGTAACTACGACCACCACGCTCACTGAAAGGTAACTACGACCACCACGCTCACTGTAAGGTAACTACCACCACCACGCTCACTAAGGTAACTACGACCACCAAGCTCACTGTAAGGTAACTACGACCACCAAGCTCACTGTAAGGTAACTACGACCACCACACAGTACAGAACTACGACACCATGTCATACTGCGCACCATAGGTAACTACGACCACCACGCTCACTGTAAGGTAATGACCACCACGCTCACTGTAAGGTAACTACGACCACCACGCTCACTGTAAGGTAACTACGACCACCACGCTCACTGAAAGGTAACGTACGACCACCACGCTCACTGTTAAGGTAACTATGACCACTACGCTCACTGTAAGGTAACTACGACCACCCCGCTCACTAAGGTAACTACGACCACCACGCTCACTGTAAGGTAACTACGACCACCACACACTGTAAGGTAACTACGACCACCACCCACATGTAAGGTAACTACGACCACATGCTCCTAACTGACCCACTAAGGTAACTACGACACCACGCTCACTGTAAGTACGACACGTCGTACGACCACCACGCTCATTGTAAGGTATCTACGACCACCACGCTCACTAAGGTAACGACGACCACGCTCACTGTAAGGTAACGACGACCACCACGCTCACTGTAAGGTAACTACGACCACCACGCTCACTGTAAGGTAACTACGACCACCACGCTCACTGTAAGGTAACGACGACCACCACGCTCACTGTAAGGTAACGACGACCACCACGCTCACTGTAAGGTAACTACGACCACCACGCTCACTGTAAGGTAACTACGACCACCACGCTCACTGAAAGGTAACTACGACCACCACGCTCACTGAAAGGTAACTACGACCACCACGCTCACTGTAAGGTAACTACGACCACCACGCTCACTAAGGTAACTACGACCACCACGCTCACTGAAAGGTAACTATGACCACCACCACACTAAGTAACTACGACCACAGCTCATAACTGCGCACTAAGGTAACTACGACCACCACGCTCACTGTAACTACGACCACGCTCGCTACGACCACCACGCTCATTGTAAGGTAACTACGACCACCACGCTCACTGTAAGGTAACGACGACCACGCTCACTGTAAAGTAACGACGACCACCACGCTCACTGTAAGGTAACTACGACCACCACGCTCACTGTAAGGTAACTACGAACACCCCGCTCACTGTAAGGTAACCACGACCACCACGCTCACTGTAAAGTAACGACGACCACCACGCTCACTGCAAGGTAACTACGACCACCACGCTCACTGTAAGGTAACTACGACCACCACGCTCACTGTAAGGTAACCACGACCACCACGCTCACTGTAAGGTAACTACGACCACCACACACTGTAAGGTAACTACGACCACCACGCTCACTGTAACTGCGACCACCACTAAGGTAACTACGACCACCACGCTCACTGTAACTACGACCACGCTCACTACGACCACCACGCTCACTGTAAGGTAATTACGACCACGCTCACTGTAAGGTAACTACGCCCACCACGCTCACTGTAACTGCGACCACCACTAAGGTAACTACGACCACCACGCTCACTGTAACTACGACCACGCTCACTACGACCACCACGCTCACTGTAAGGTAACGACGACCACCACGCTCACTGTAAGGTAACGACGACCACCACGCTCACTGTAAGGTAACTACGACCACCACGCTCACTGTAAGGTAACTACGACCACCACGCTTACTGAAAGGTAACGACGACCACAACACTCACTGTAAGGTAACGACGACCACCACGCTCACTGTAAGGTGACGACGACCACCACGCTCACTAAGGTAAGACGACACCACGATCACTGTAGGTAACGACGGCCACCACGCTCACTGTAAGGTACACGACCACCACGCTCACTGTAAGGTAACGCGACCACCACGCTCACTGTAAGGTAACGACGACCACACGCTCACTGTAAGGTAATACGAGGCCACCACGCTCACTGTAAGGTAACGACGACCACCACGCTCACTGTAAGGTGACGACCACCACGCTCACGTAAGGTAATCGACACACCACGCTCACTGTAAGGTAACAACGACCACCACGCTCACTGTAAGGTAACGACCACCACGCTCACTGTAAGGTAACGACCACCACGCTCACTGTAGGTACGACGACACCACGCACAGTAAGGTAACGACGACCACCACGCTCACTGTAAGATAACTACGACCACCACGCTCACTGTAAGGTAACTACGACCACGCTCACTGTAAGGTAACTACGACCACGCTCACTGTAAGGTAACTACGACCACAACGCTCACTGTAAGGTAACTACGACCAACGCTCACTGTAAGGTAACTACGACCACCACGCTCACTGTAAGGTAACGACCACCACGCTCACTGTAAGGTAACGACCACCACGCTCACTGTAAGGTAACGACCACCACGCTCACTGTAAGGTAACTACGACCACCACTCACTGTAAGGTAACTACGACCACCACGCTCACTGAAAGGTAACTACGACCACCACGCTCACTGTAAGGTAACTACCACCACCACGCTCACTAAGGTAACTACGACCACCAAGCTCACTGTAAGGTAACTACGACCACCAAGCTCACTGTAAGGTAACTACGACCACCACACAGTAAGGTAACTACGACCACCATGCTCACTAACTGCGACCACCACTAAGGTAACTACGACCACCACGCTCACTGTAAGGTAATGACCACCACGCTCACTGTAAGGTAACTACGACCACCACGCTCACTGTAAGGTAACTACGACCACCACGCTCACTGAAAGGTAACTACGACCACCACGCTCACTGTTAGGTAACTATGACCACCACGCTCACTGTAAGGTAACTACGACCACCCCGCTCACTAAGGTAACTACGACCACCACGCTCACTGTAAGGTAACTACGACCACCACACACTGTAAGGTAACTACGACCACCACCACACAGTAAGGTAACTACGACCACCATGCTCACTAACTGCGACCACCACTAAGGTAACTACGACCACCACGCTTACTGTAACTACGACCACGCTCGCTACGACCACCACGCTCATTGTAAGGTATCTACGACCACCACGCTCACTAAGGTAACGACGACCACGCTCACTGTAAGGTAACGACGACCACCACGCTCACTGTAAGGTAACTACGACCACCACGCTCACTGTAAGGTAACTACGACCACCACGCTCACTGTAAGGTAACGACGACCACCACGCTCACTGTAAGGTAACGACGACCACCACGCTCACTGTAAGGTAACTACGACCACCACGCTCACTGTAAGGTAACTACGACCACCACGCTCACTGAAAGGTAACTACGCCACACGCTACTTAGGTACTACGACCACCACGCTCACTAAGGTAACTACGACCACCACGCTCACTGAAAGGTAACTATGACCACCACCACACTAAGGTAACTACGACCACCATGCTCACTAACTGCGACCACTAAGGTAACTACGACTACCACGCTCACTGTAACTACGACCACGCTCGCTACGACCACCACGCTCATTGTAAGGTAACTACGACCACCACGCTCACTGTAAGGTAACGACGACCACGCTCACTGTAAAGTAACGACGACCACCACGCTCACTGTAAGGTAACTACGACCACCACGCTCACTGTAAGGTAACCACGAACACCCGTCACTGTAAGTAACACGACACACGCTCACTGTAAAGTAACGACGACCACCACGCTCACTGCAAGGTAACTACGACCACCACGCTCACTGTAAGGTAACTACGACCACCACGCTCACTGTAAGGTAACCACGACCACCACGCTCACTGTAAGGTAACTACGACCACCACACACTGTAAGGTAACTACGACCACCACGCTCACTGTAACTGCGACACCACTAAGTACTACGACACCACGCTCACTAACTACGACAGCTCACTACGACCACACTCACTGTAAGGTAATTACGACCACGCTCACTGTAAGGTAACTACGCCCACCACGCTCACGTAATGGACACCACTAGGTAATACGCCACCACGCCACTGTAACTACGACATCACTGTAAGGTAATACACCACGCTACTGTAGATAACTACAACACGCTCACTGTAAGGTAACTACGACACACGCTACTAAGGTAACTACGACCACCACGTCCTAAGGTAACTACACCACCACGCTCACTAGTAACTAGCCACCACGTCAGTACGACCACACGCTCACTGTAAGTTAACTATAATCACCACGCTCACTTTAAGGTAACTACGACCACCACGCTCACCGTAAGGTAACTACGACCACCACGCTCACCGTAAGGTAACTACAACGACCACGCTTACTGTAAGGTAACTACGACCACGCTCACTGTAAGGTAACTACGACCACCACGCTCACCGTAAGGTAACTACAACCAACACGTCATGTAAGGAACTACGGACCACCACGCTCACCGTAAGGTAACTACAACCACCACGCTCACTGTAAGGTAACTACGACCACCACGCTCACTGTAAGGTAACCACAGACAACACACTCACTTTGTGGTAAGTGTAATCATTGGTGAGTACGTGTAAACACTGGAGACCACGTGTAAACACTGGAGACCACGTGTAAACACTGGAGACCACGTGTAAACACTGGACATCACATATAAACACTGGAGATCACGAAAACACTGGAGACCACGTATAAACACTGGTTACTAGGTGTGGACGCTGGTGACCATGTGTAAACACTGCTGACCACGTGTAAACACTGGTGACCACGTGTAAGCATTGGTTACTAGGTGTGAACGCTGGTGACCATGTTTAAACACTGGTGACCACGTGTAAACACTGGTGACCACGTGTAAACACTGGTGACCACGTGCAAACACTGCTGACCACGTGTAAACACTGGTGACCACGTGTAAGCATTGGTTACTAGGTGTGAACGCTGGGGACCATGTTTAACACTGGTAACACGTGTAACACTGGTGACACGTGTAAACACTGTGACCACGTGTAAACAAGGAGGAAGTCACTCCGTGTGAGTGGTAACACGTAGTGTCAACTTGAAGGTGTTGGTTTACAAGCAAACACTTGAGGGAGAGTGGCAGTGGTGGCAGGGAGCGGTGCTAGTAATGGCAGTGGTGGCAGGGAGCGGTGCTAGTAATGGCAGGGAGCGGTGCTAGCAATGACAGTGGTGGCAGGGAGTGGTGCTAGTAATGGCAGGGAGCGGTGCTAGCAATGACAGTGGTGGCAGGGAGTGGTGCTAGTAACGGCAGGGAGCGGTGCTAGCAATGACAGTGGTGGCAGGGAGTGGTGCTAGTAATGGCAGGGAGCGGTGCTAGCAATGACAGTGGTGGCAGGGAGTGGTGCTAGTAATGGCAGTGGTTGCAGGGAGCGGTGCTAGTAATGGCAGTGGTGGCACGGAGCGGTGCTAGCAATGGCAGTGGCAGGGAGTGGTGCTAGTAATGGCAGTGGCAGGGAGTGGTGCTAGTAATGGCAGTGGTGGCAGGGAGTGGTGCTAGTAATGGCAGTGATTGCAGGGAGCGGTGCTAGTAATGGCAGTGGTGGCACGGAGCGGTGCTAGCAATGGCAGTGGTGGCAGGGAGTGGTGCTAGTAATGGCAGGGAGCGGTGCTAGCAATGACAGTGGTGGCAGGGAGTGGTGCTAGTAATGGCAGTGGTGGCAGGGAGCGGTGCTAGTAATGGCAGTGGTGGCTGGGAGTGGTGCTAGTAGTGGCAGGGAGCGGTGCTAGCAATGACAGTGGTGGCAGGGAGTGGTGCTAGTAATGGCAGTGGTTGCAGGGAGCGGTGCTAGTAATGGCAGTGGTGGCAGGGAGTGGTGCTAGTAATGGCAGGGAGCGGTGCTAGCAATGGCAGTGGTGGCAGGGAGTGGTGCTAGTAATGGCAGTGATTGCAGGGAGCGATGCTAGTAATGGCAGTGGTGGCACGGAGCGGTGCTAGCAATGGCAGTGGTGGCAGGGAGTGGTGCTAGTAATGGCAGGGAGCGGTGCTAGCAATGGCAGTGGTGGCAGGGAGTGGTGCTAGTAATGGCAGTGACTGCAGGGAGCGGTGCTAGTAATGGCAGTGGTGGCACGGAGCGGTGCTAGCAATGGCAGTGGTGGCAGGGAGTGGTGCTAGTAATGGCAGGGAGCGGTGCTAGCAATGACAGTGGTGGCAGGGAGTGGTGCTAGTAATGGCAGTGGTTGCAGGGAGTGGTGCTAGCAATGGCAGTGGTGGCAGGGAGCGGTGCTAGTAATGGCAGTGATGGCAGAGAGCGGTGCTAGCAATGGCAATGATCGCAAGGAGCGGTGCTAGTAACGGCAGTGGTGGCAGGGAGTGGTGCTAGTAATGGCAGTGGTTGCAGGGAGTGGTGCTAGCAATGGCAGTGGTGGCAGGGAGCGGTGATAGTAATGGCAGTGATGACAGAGAGCGGTGCTAGCAATGGCAATGATGGCAAGGAGCGGTGCTAGTAACGGCAGTGGTGGCAGGGAGCGGTGCTAGTAATGGCAGTGGCAGGAAGCGGTGCTAGTAATGCAGTGAGCAGTGCTAGTAATGCAGTGAGCAGTGCTAGCAATGGCAGTGGTGGCAGCGGTGCTAGTAATGGCAGTGGTGTCAGGCAGCGGTGCTAGTAATGGCAGTGGTGGCAAGGAGCGGTGCTAGTAATGGCAGTGGCAGGAAGCGGTGCTAGTAATGCAGTGAGCAGTGCTAGTAATGCAGTGAGCAGTGCTAGCAATGGCAGTGGTGGCAGCGGTGCTAGTAATGGCAGTGGTGTCAGGCAGCGGTGCTAGTAATGGCAGTGGTGGCAAGGAGCGGTGCTAGTAATGGCAGTGGCAGGAAGCGGTGCTAGTAATGCAGTGAGCAGTGCTAGTAATGCAGTGAGCAGTGCTAGCAATGGCAGTGGGTGGCAGCGGTGCTAGTAATGGCAGTGGTGTCAGGCAGCGGTGCTAGTAATGGCAGTGGTGGGAAGGAGCGGTGCTAGTAATGGCAGTGGCAGGAAGCGGCGCTAGTAATGCAGTGAGCAGTGCTAGTAATGCAGTGAGCAGTGCTAGCAATGGCAGTGGTGGCAGCGGTGCTAGTAATGGCAGTGGTGTCAGGCAGCGGTGCTAGTAATGGCAGTGGTGGCAGGGAGTGGTGCTAGTAATGGCAGTGGTAGCAAGGAGCGGTGCTAGTAATGGCAGTGGTGGCAGGCAGCGCTGCTAGTAATGGCAGTGGTGGCAGGCACGGGTGCTAGCAATGGCAGTTGTGGCAGGGAGTAGTGCTAGTAATGGCAGGGAGCGGTGCTAGCAATGGCAGTGGTGGCAGGGAGTGGTGCTAGTAATGGCAGGGAGCGGTGCTAGCAATGGCAGTGGTAGCAGGGAGCGGTGCTAGTATTGGCAGTAGTGGCAGGGAGAGGTGCTAGCAATGGCAGTGGTGGCAGAAAGCTGTGCTAGCAATGGTAGTGGTGGCAGGGAGTGGTGCTAGTAATAGCAGTTGTGGCAGGAAGTGGTGCTAGTAATGGCAGTGGTGGCAGGGAGCGGTGATAGCAATGGCAGTGGTGGCTGGGAGTGGTGCTACTAATGGCAGTGGTGGCAGGGAGTGATGCTACTAATGGCAGTGGTGGCAGGGAGCGGTGCTAGCAATAGCAGTGGTGGCAGGGAGCGGTGCTAGCAATGGTAGTGGTGGCAGGGAGCGGTGCTAGCAATGGCAGTGGTGGCAGGGAGTGGTGCTAGTAATGGCAACGGTGGCTGGGGATGGTGCTAGTAATGGCAGTGGTGGCTGGGAATGGTGCTAATAACGGCAGTGTTGGCAGGGAGTGGTACTAGTAATGGCAGTAAGTATTGCTAGTTATACAGTTGGGGCAGGGAGTGGTGCTAGTAATGGCAGGCAGCGGTGCTAGTGATGTTTATGGTGGCTGAAAGTGGTGCTAGTAATGGCAGGGAGCTGTGATAGTAATGGTTATGGTGGGAGTGGTGCTAGCAATGGCAGTGGTGGCAGGGAGCGGTGCTAGTAATGGCAGTGGTGGCAGGGAGCGGTGCTAGCAATGGCAGTGTTAGTAATGACAGTGGTGGCTGGGAATGGTGCTAGTAATGGCAGTGTTGGCAGGGAGTGGTGCTAATAATGGCAGTGTTGGCAGGGAGTGGTGCTAGTAATAGCAGTGGTGGCAGAGAATATTGCTAGTTATGATAGTTGGGGCAGGGAGTGGTGCTAGTAATAGCAGGAAGCGGTGTTAATAATGATTATGGTGGCAGGGAGTGGTGCTAATGGCAGGGAGCGGTGCTAGTAATGGTTATGGTGGCTGGGAGTGGTGCTAGTAATGGTAGGGAGCGGTGCTAGTAATGGTGGGAGTGGTGCTAGTAATGGTGGGAGTGGTGCTAGTAATGGTGGCAGGGAGTGGTGCTAGTAGTGGCAGTGGTGGCTGGGAGTGGTGCTAGTAATGGCAGGAAGTAGTGCTAATGGTAGGAAGTGGTGCTAGTAATGGTAGTGGTGTGGTATCAGTGGTGGTGTGGTGGCAGTGGATGTGTGGTGGTTGTGCTGTGTGGTGGCAGTGTGTGAGCAGTGGTGGTGGCAAAGTGAGGGTGTGGTTAGCGTGTGTGGTAACTGGTTGGGCAATGGTATTGTGTGGAAGCATGGATGTGTGGTGGTTGTGATGTGTGGTGGCAGTGGTGGGTGAAGTATTGGTGTGGTGGCTGGGTGGTATGGTTCAGTGGTGTGTGGGCAGTGGTATGATGGGTGGTGGTTGTGGTTGGTAGCAATGGTGGTGGTGCGCTGCAGTGGGTGGTAGCAGTTGTGGTGTGGTGTCAGTTGTGGTGTGGTGGCAGTGGTGGTCGTGTGGTGGCAGCAGTGGTGGGTGTGGTTGCAGTGGTGTGGTGTCGGTGGTGGTGTGGTGGTGTGGTGGCAGTGGTGGTGTGGTGGTGTGGTGGTGTGCTGGCAGTGGTGGGGTGTAGGATCTTATTGATTCCTGGGGTGGGTAGGTGGGTGGGAGGCTGGTGTTAGGGAGGGATGGGGGTCCACCTTATCCAGGAAGGTGGTGGTGGTGGTAACGCTGGTTGTGAGGGTAGTAGCAGAGATGGTAGTGATGATAATGTTGGTTGTGAGGGGTAGTAGCGAGATGGTAGTGATGATAATGCTGGTTGTGAGGGTAGTAGCAGAGATGGTAGTGGTGATAATGTTGGTTGTGAGGGTAGTAGCAGAGATGGTAGTGATGATAATGTTGGTTGTGAGGGTAGTAGCAGAGATGGTAGTGATGATAATGTTGGTTGTGAGGGTAGTAGCAGAGATGGTAGTGATGATAATGTTGGTTGTGAGAGTAGTAGCAGAGATGGTAGTGATGATAATGTTGGTTGTGAGGGTAGTAGCAGAGATGGTAGTGATGATAATGTTGGTTGTGAGAGTAGTAGCAGAGATGGTAGTGATAGATAATGTTGGTTGTGAGGGTAGTAGCAGAGATGGTAGTGATGATAATGTTGGTTGTGAGGGTAGTAGCAGAGATGGTAGTGATGATAATGTTGGTTGTGAGGGTAGTAGCAGAGATGGTAGTGTGATAATGTTGGTTGTGAGAGTAGTAGCAGAGATGGTAGTGATGATAATGTTGGTTGTGAGGGTAGTAGCAGAGATGGTAGTGATGATAATGTTGGTTGTGAGAGGTAGTAGCAGAGATGGTAGTGATGATAATGTTGGTTGTGAGGGTAGTAGCAAGAGATGGTAGTGTGATAATGTTGGTTGTTGAGAGTGTAGCAGAGATGGTAGTGATGATAATGTTGGTTGTGAGGGTAGTATGCAGAGATGGTAGTGATGATAATGTTGGTTGTGAGGGTAGTAGCAGAGATGGTAGTGATGATAATGTTGGTTGTGAGGGTAGTAGCAGAGATGGTAGTGATGATAATGTTGGTTGTGAGGGTAGTAGCAGAGATGGTAGTGATGATAATGTTGGTTGTGATGGTATTAGTGATGATATTGTTGGTTTGGTGACGTTTCTCCACAACTCTAATGTTTAGGTTGGTGATTCACTAATAACTCAATACATAGTGTACAGTTAACGCCTGAGTCGGTATAAAGATCCTACCATCTTAGTCACACTCACTGAACCGTAATGCAATTTATTATTTGAAGTTTTAGCACGGAAAAGGTAAACCTGCACAGCTAAATACATTCTAAATATGGTCCATTTTAGGTGTAATAATGTTAGTAGAATTACCAACAATATTTTAAGTAAAAGAATACAAGTGCAACTAATGTTACATTTTATTGTGGCAAAGTCTCACTCTCCAGGAGCTATGTCACGCCCTAGCAGCTTGACAAAGCTCCTGAAGAGCGAAACGTTGCCAAAATAATATATCACATTAGTTGCACTTATCTTCTTTTACCTAACATTGTCACATAAACAGACCTCCTTCCAAGTGTCTTCTGGAAGCGTCTAAGATACTGACGTGGGTGAACAAAAACATGTCCATCATCCATATCCAAAAATATACGAAAAAGAACATGAAATATAAAGGTAACAAATGAGTGCAGCAAGACGGATATGGAAGCCACGCTTTCTTGATGGCGCTAGACAATTAACACGAGCATGGGAACCGAAGCGAACAAACTACAGCGTGTTAGATCACCGATGAAGCTGGTGTTCTGGCATGTACCTTACATAACTGCATCGTAAGAAATAAACAAATATTTTTAAATATTACTACTGTTATCTCACAGAGAATAAGATATATATATATATATATATTATATTATATATATATATATATATATATATATATATATATATATATATAATTAGTGGTATTCAATACCAACAACGTGATGAATAAGACACATGTGCAACATCTGGGTATCTTTGTAGACGATTTAACATTCGGTGACTTTATCAATACATCACATCACATCACTTGGATGGCGAAACGTCTACAAATAACAATATCCAGAAGGTGCACGTGTGTCTAAATCATCAATAAGTTTTATGACATTAGGTAAATGTATATTGTGCACAATAATAAATAACACACACTATTAACATATAACTAATGCATTTAAAATATTCACTAACAGAAATGATATGCAAAATGCAGTAAAATGATAATGCTGTACGTAGGTTGATCTATCAGCATTGCCCGCCGTCCCCTTTTCCTGATGTCTATCTGTAATACGCATATACACATTACTACATGTGGTATATATACAAGAACAAAACGAAGACATCTTCCAATGATATGCAGTCAACTGTTGCTGGAATCAACGAGGAGAGAGATACAGCTACTACAAGTAGGTTGGCAAGAAAGTACTGCACTAGCTCGTTTTTCTTTCACGAAATTGTAATATTACCAACAATTGTAATATTACCAACAATTGTAATATTACCAACAAATCATAGGTTCAAGTCTCGCTAGTTCCGTGATTTGATAAGCATTATTAAGAGTTGTGTTTCCTGACAAGAGCCGGGTGTTGTGCAACACAACTTTCCATGAATATCGAAAGATATCACGGGTAATAACTTGCAGTGCGATGGATGATACTGTGAGCTGTCAGAGGCAAGCTGTGTACGAGGCAGTGAAGTGAACTACTAGCTGAGTGACTGGTCTCCTTTACCTGGTAATGAAGCCAGTGGTCCAGCTATGACCAGGTGGTCAACTAGGCGAGTGGTTGGTCTCCTTCACCTGGTAATTAAGCCAGTGATCCAAGAGTGACTAAGGCTACAAAACTGCAAAGATTAACTATGAAGTTCATGAATGTCGACACAGCAGTGAAAACATAGTATTTGCAATAGTCTCCCAGGGACAAAAAAAAGTTATCGTTCTACGATAACTTTCTTACGAATGTGACCTTCACTACTACAATGACCAACCTGTGACTCCAACAATGAATGACTGAAGACAACGTGACCTCCACTTCATAGTCCTAATATCCTCCACTATTTAGAAAGTCTAACACTTGACAGAGTTATCAATGCCCTCCACTGATCGCGGACATCAACTAAATCTTCAAATGGGCTACTCAAAACAATATGAAGTTCAATGAAGAAAAATTTCAACTACTCAGATACGGAAAACTTGAAGAAAATAAAATTGTATCAGGATATACAATAAATTTTAACCATACAATACAGCGAAAAAGTAATGTAAAGAACCTGGGAGTGATAATGTCAGAAGGATCTCGACTTCAAAGACCACAACAATGTATCTACCGTATCTGCTAAGTAAATGATAGGATGGATAATGAGAACCTTCAAAACTAGGGACGCCAAACCCATGATAATTCTCTTCAAATCGCTTGTTCTCTCTAGGCTGGAATACTGCTGTACACTAGCTGTTTTCTTCAAGGTAGGCGAAATTGCTGACCTGGAGAGTGTACAAAGAACTTTCACGGCACACACAAGTACAATAAAGCACCTAAATTACTGGGAACGGTTGAAGTCCCTTGATTTGCATTCCTTGGAACATAGGCGGGAAAGATACATGATAATATACCCTTGGAAAATCCTTGAGGGATTAGTACCAAACTTGCACACGAAAATCACTCCCTATGAAAGCAGAAGACTTGGCAAGAGATGCAACATTTCCCCTATGAAACGCAGGGGCGCCACGAGTACACAAACAACACAATAAGTGTCAGGTGCCCAAGACTGTTCAACTGCCTCCCAGCATATATAAAGGGGATTACCAATAGACTCCTGATTGTCTTCAAGAAGGCACTGGACAGGCACCTAAAGTCAATACCTGACCAGCCGGGCCGTGGTTAGTACGTCAGTTTGCGTGCGGCCAGCAGTAACAGCCTGGTTGATCAGACTTTGATCCACTACGAGGCCTGGTCTCACACCGGGCCGCGGGGGCGGTGACCCCCGAAACCCTCTCCAGGTATAATACCACCCGTGCCTCCACGCCTCCTCCAACATCCCTTGTGGGTCACGCCCCCCATTTTGAGAACCATTTAAGCAGACTTCTAATGGAAGGATCAAGTTTCGTCATGAAGTTTAAATTCTTGACTTGTGTCGTGGTAAAACTTTGTTCTTAAGTCAAGTTACATCCCCGGACGTGGTTGGAGTGATGGTGGAGGTGGGGAAGGGGTGGTTAGGTGGTCGCTGTACACAAATAACCCGCACATAAAAGAGAGAAGCTTACGACGACGTTTCGGTGGTGCTTGTGTCAGCGTCCCCCTAGGTGGTGGTGTCAGCGTCCCCCTAGGTGGTGGTGTCAGCGTTCCCCGAGGCATTGGTGTCAGCCTCCCTCAGGTAGTGGTGTCAGCGTCACCCGAGGCGCCAGTGCCAACGTCCTCCGAGGCGCCGGTGCCAACCTCCTCGAGGCGCCGGTGTCAGCGTACCCCGAGGCGCTGGCGTCAGCGTCCTCGGAGGTGCTGGTGTCAGACACGCCACGAAGTAGACAAGTGGTAGAAAAGTCACAACTTGCAGAGGAACTTTGCCGAGAGTTTTCCCCTGTAGACAGGCTTTTTCACTCAATACACTGATGTACAACAAGCAAATTTACACAAGCGTAATCAGGAGAGTGGTCGGATGAGCGAGGTCACTGCACGAGGTGAATTACAAGAGTCATTCACTGTAACAGGCCTACCAGTCCTTCAGATAAGCAGCTTACACAGAATAAGTTGGGCTACAGGTTTGGTTCAACTGAAACTTCCTTCGATTCTGTTGGACTTGCATTTCTGAATTTGTATTAGCACAGTTTCTACGCATCTGCGCCTTCCTTTGTCCATTTTCGTTATGGCCAGCTGGGCGTCATTCCAAGACATCCGGTGTGCACTCTGGTCCTTATGCATTATGCAACCGTGTTTTTATGATGCGAGTTTTGCACGCACACTGGTGTTCTTTCAGCATGATCTGCAGACTAAGGGAGGCCTCGCCTACGTATTTCTAGTCACATGCAATGATGTACACACGTTGTGGTGGTCCTGGCAGGTGTCTACCTGTCTGGTCACGTCTTGGATGATGATGGATGCAATAGTGACAACACATTCAGTATGCAGGTCTTGAGAGAGGATGGGTGTAATACATCCTGCAGTGTGGTCTGTAGGAAGGATAAGAATATAAGAATGGAGGAGCACTGCAGAAGGCCTACTGGCCCATACACGGCAGGTCCTTATCAAAACCACCCTATCAAATGAGTCTTCCCTCTTTTGTCGCTGAAGATTTTGTATGCACGATCTCTGCAATCCCGGATGATGTGTGCAGGAAATTTTAACGTCCGGAAGATATCTTCAAAAATATTGCATTCTTTAAGATAATGAGAGCTGCAGATTCTGTAGACACGTAACTAACATATCAGTGAGTTCATCTCGTTTGGTCTTTGGTCGTGGTCTTAGTAGTAATATAGTATATCACGTCATTCTCCTTGGTTAGTGTTCGGCATACATTGAATATGAGGTGACTGTTTAACGAGAAGAACGTCAAGGAATGAAGGCCATCACTAGCTATTCTGTTTCCAGGGTAAACTAAACTAAGGTGCCCCGTGGCCTGGTGGCTTAAGCTCTCGCTTCACAAGGAGAGGGTCTGGATTCGATTCCCAGCGAGGGTAGAAACATTGGGCGTGTTTCTTTAGACCGGTTGTCTATGTTCAGTCATTCACCCATCAGTAAAATGGGTACCTGGGTGCTGACTGGTGTAAGTCGCTGCCTGGTACAAAACTGACATAATTTGCCCGAAATGCTCTGCATAATAAGCGGCTTTCTATATACTAGTATGTCACTGATATCAGCTAGGACTGTATACCATTGTACATGTACTTGTAGTAAAAAGATATTATTAATAATAAATTAGACACATGTGCAACTCTTGGGTATCTTTATTGAGGAAACGTTTCGCCACCCAGTGGCTTCATCAGTCCAAACAAAGGAGAATCATGAAGAACAGGAGGAGAATGAGGTAATCAGTCCCTCAACCTTGAGTCGATGTGGTCAGTCCATCAATCATGAATAGAATACGGCATATGTGCGGAGAAGCAGCTTATATACCGTGCGCAGGAGAGGTGCAGCAGTCGTAGGTGGTGTCACATTTGTCTAATGCCGGTAGTATGTAAGTCTCCACGTTGTCGTTTGTTCATCACATTGTTTCAAACTATGACAGAATTCTTCTCCAGGCTGAGGGACTGACAATCTCAAATCTATATCTTCAAGAGTGATGGACTGATTACATCGTCTTCACATCTCTAGTACTCCTGCCTACTTTCTGTACCCGACTGAAGAAGCCTACTGTGTAGGTGAAGCGTTTAGGAATAAAGATGCCTAAATGTTGCCTATGTGTCTTACTTACCAACTTGTCGGTATTGTATACCATTTTGACATTTAACTGAATGATTTTAAACTTATCAACACAGATACTCTGTGGATAATGACAAAAGCAGTATACAACTCAATGTCAAGGCACAACGTTTTTAACAAGGAATCACACTGTGTCGGTATTTTTCCCTCCACAGATGACTGCATGAACTGATAACAGTATAATAATGTTGCATTTCGACATACATATGCAGAGAATCACATAGTTAATTTCAGTGATGTTAAAGTACTGACAGGATGCAACAACGCACAACAGAGAAACATTACACAATCATTGATTGACCATGTTCTCAATTTTCAATACTACTAGTGAAAAGAATGAACCTCTTTCGAAAAAGTTTCTTCCTAAATTTGAACAACCGTTAAAGAAAATTAACCAAGAGAAAGTGATCCAAGACCTCCGTCATATTACGCTCCACTCCCACTTCATTATACATATTACTTACGCATATTTAATTATTGACGTATGATAAATATACAGATACTTATTTGACAACAGATTTGTAAATACGTGGTCATGCTGACAGCAGATATATATATAATTATATATATATTATATATATATATATATAAATATATATATATAGCTTCAATTCCGTGAATCAAGAACCCTTCACTAGCATCAAGACGCTGAGGTCAGTCAGTACACTGAGGTCAATGGTCACGTGTGGTCATACCTGCCTAAGCTCTTGGGAGTTAGCGTGGGCTGTTACCAAGCACCTTGTTGTAGTGTTTTAGAATCTCAGGTTCAAGTGTTGAAGTAGATTCTACTTCTTCAGGAGGAAAATAGGAAGCTGAAGCTTCGCATAGATGAGTTTGGGAGTGAGTGTGAGAAGGATTTAGCTGGTAAGGAGGAAATGGTCACCAGCAGTGATAGTGGCAGCCGCTTTAAGTGGCAAGTGGTTCACAGTTCAGGAAGAAGGAAGATGAGGAGAGTTAATAGAGAAGATGTGAAGGTAGGAAATCGATTCTCTGTTCTCCAAGACGAGTGTACTTCAGTGGTTAGTGAGGCTGAAGGTACCACTGATTCCCATGCTAATCAAGGTAAGAATATTTTAATAGTAGGCGATTCTCAGGTAAGATATATGGACCGTGCATATTGTAACCGAGACAGAAAGGTCAGAGAGTGTCCCTTCCTGGAGCTGGTGTTGGTGACATAGTCAGCAGGTTGAATAATATTATGGCAGGTAATGGGAGCTGGGGGTAATGACATTGGGAAGGGCAGGAGAGAGGAGCTGCTGGATAAGTACAGGTCAGCCATAGAAGTAGTTAGGTCTAAGGGAGGGATCCCAGTCATATGTAGCATCTTGCCTAGAAAGGGAGTGGGCAATGAATGGATGTCTAGGGCAATTGGTATAAATTGCTGGCTAGACAGGTACTGCAAGGAACTTGCAATCCCATTCATTGATAACTGGGACCTATTCTTTGACAAACGTGATATGTATGCATCTGGGGATGGAGTGGTTGCATTAGCCAATTCGATTGAGAGGGTAACTGATGACTTGTCTAGAAATTTAAACTGATAGATTATAGAGGCATGGGTGTTTGTGGGAAACAATCAGGCTGCAGCATTAGGGTTAAAAACAGCAGTTATTACCGGGATACCTCAGGGATATGTTTAAAAGACAATATTCAAAATAAAGTTGCTAGTGACTCACGAAATCGTAATGACACGATTGCAAACAAGCCATACCCCGGCCGGGATTGAACCCGCGGTCAGAGAGTCTCAAAACTCCAGCCCGTCGCATTAGCCACTAGACCAGCTAGCCACAATAAGATTCGTCCAACTAGGTATATTTCTACACCATAGGAAGGTTAGCAGAGGCACCACTGTGACCACAAATGCAAGTTTTTACAGACGAATCTCCATACCCGGCCGGGGTATGGTTTGTTTGCAATCGTGTCATTATGATTTCGTGAGTCATGTTGACGGCAGTGAAGGGACTTGAGCTAGAGTTCGTCACGGCCACGCTAGCTGGAGATTCGTCTGTAAAAACTTGCATTTGTGGTCACAGTGGTGCCTGTGCTAACCTTCCTATGGTGTAGAAATATACCTAGTTGGACGAATCTTATTGTGGCTAGCTGGTCTAGTGGCTAACGCGACGGGCTGGAGTTTTGAGACTCTCTGACCGCGGGTTCAATCCCGGCCGGGGTATGGTTTGGTTTAAAGTTGCTAGTAATGGCAAATCAATTGATCAACAGAGAGAGATAGTAGAGGGCAACGAGTGACTAGCTCCCTTAAGGTTTACTATACAAATAGTAGGAGTCTAAGAAATAAGATAGATAAGCTAAGATTACCTGCAAGTGTAGGTAATATAGAAATTATTGCTATAACAGAGACCTGGTTCAACCTGAAAGATAGAGAAATACCTTCTGAATGCAACAGGGTTATAAACTATTCCACACTGATAGAGTCAACAGGAAGGGTGGTGGAGTGGCGATGTCAGAGAAAATTTAAATTGTTGTCTTAGACATGATATAAGATTAGAAACATCGAACACAGAATCTGTTTGGCTACAGTTTCTCGAGGGACGTGACAAATTAATTTTGGATGTGATTTATAGGCCCCAAACCTTGATAGGGAGTGCAGTAAGCTGTTATGGGATGAAATTCATATGGCATCTAGATATGAAAATGTTGTGATAATGGGAGATTTTAACTTTAGACAAATTGATTGGAACAATATGACAGGAAATATTGAGTCTAGTGACTTTCTTGATACGGTTCAGGATTGCTTTTTAGAACAGGTTGTGACAGAACCAACTAGAGGAGACAATCTGCTTGACTTGGTTCTTGCCAACAAAGATTCACTAATTAATAATCTTGAGGTTAATGGTGAGCTTGGGGAAAAGTGATCACAAATCACCTTAGTTTCAATATATCATGGAATTACCCAGATAATTGCAATCAAATCTCTGTCCCAGATTTTCGCTTGGCCGACTTCACGGGACTGAAAAATTACCTGGGTGGGCTAAATTGGGATGTCCTGACTATGGGTCAGGTAGATGATCTTGGTTGCCAATATGACGTTTTTCAGAGCATAGTTCTAGCTGCCCAGACAACTTTTGTTCCGAATAGGGAAATTAGATCTAACAAAAATGATCCCAAATGGATGAACAATAGATTAAAACATCTCACTGGTCAAAAGAGAGGCATATATATACAGGCGTATCAAAAGAGGGGATGGGCAGTTAAGAAATCAATATATTCAATTAAAGAGAGAAATAAAGAAAGGAATAAGAAAAGCAAAATGGGATTATGAGGCTAAGGTCGCAAGGGATTCAAAGACTAACCCAAAAGGGTTATTTCAGGTATACAGAAGTAAGATTAGGGACAAGACTGGCCCACTTAAGAGTAACTGGTCAGATCACTGACAGTGATAAGGATATGTGTGAAATTCTCAATACCTACTTCCTCTCAGTTTTCACCCAGGAAAATACTAGCGATATTCCTGAAATAATAGATTATGTAGAACAGGATGATAAACTATGTTAGGTAAGACACATATGCAACAGTTAGGTATCTTTATTTCGAAACGTTTCGCCTACACAGTAGGCTTCTTCAGTCGAGTACAGAAAAGTTGATAGAAGCAGAAGAGACTTGAAGACGATGTAATCAGTCCCTCAGTCTACTGTGTAGGCGAAACGTTTCGAAATAAAGATACCTAACTGTTGCATATGTGTCTTACCTAACAACCTGTCGGTATTTTATACCATTTTAATGTTCAATAATAAACTATGCACGATTGCGGTAACTAGTGACATGGTCCTCAGACAAATAGAGAAACTAAAACCTAACAAATCCCCAGGCTCTGATGAACTGTTTGCAAGGGTGTTAAAGGAATGTAAAGAGGAACTTAGCATGCTTTTGGCTAATCTTTTTAACATATCACTATAAACTGGCATAGTGCCTGATAAGTGGAAAATGGCAAATGTAATACCTATTTACAAGACAGGTGACAGGTCCTTGGCTTCGAACTATAGATCAATAAGCCTTACCTCCATAGTAGGAAAATTTATGGAATCAATAATTGCTGAAGCAATTCGTAGCCATCTTGATAGGCATAAGTTGATTAATGAATCTCAACACGGTTTTACAAAGGGGCGTTCCTGTCTTACGAATTTACTATTTTTTTTCACTAAGGTGTTTGAGGAGGTCGATCATGGTAATGAATATGATATTGTGTATATGGACTTCAGTAAGGCTTTCGATCAAATTTTTCCTGGGTAGAGGCATGGCTGATAAATAGGTAGCAGAGAGTTTACATAAATGGGGAGAAATCAGAATGGGGGCACGTCACAAGCGGTGTTCCTCAGGGGTCAGTGTTGGGCCCGTTGTTGTTCACAATTTGCATAAACGACATAGATGAGGGAATAAATAGCGACATAAGCAAATTTGCTGATGACATCAAAATAGGCCGTCCAATTCATTCTAATGAGGACACTAGAGCACTCCAGGATTTGAATAGACTGATGCAATGGTTGGAGAAGTGGCAGATGCAGTTTAATATTGACAAATGCAAAGTTCTAAATGTTGGACAGGTAAATAACCATGCCACATATAAATTAAATAATGTAGATCTTAATACTACTGATTGCGAAAAGGATTTAGGAGTTCTGGTTAGCAGTAATCTGGTCACCGTATTACAGAATGAACATAAGAACATAAGAAATGAGGAACACTGCAGCAGGCCTGTTGGCCCATACTAGGCAGGTCCTTTACAATTCATCCCACTAACAAAACATTTGCCCAACCCAATTTTCAATGCTACCCAAGAAACATAAGAACATAAGAAAGGAGGAACACTGCAGGAGGATATAAATGCTCTGGAAAACGTACAGAGGAGGATGACAAAGATGATCCCATGTATCAGAAATCTTCCCTATGAGGATAGACTGAGGATCCTGAATCTGCACTCTCTCGAAAGGCGTAGAATTAGGGGGGATATGATCGAGGTGTATAAATGGAAAACAGGAATAAAGGGGATGTAAATAGCGTGCTGAAAATTTCTAGCCAAGACAAGACTCGCAACAATGGTTTCAAGTTGGAAAAATTCAGATTCAGGAAGGATATAGGAAAGCATTGGTTTGGTAATAGAGTTGTGGATGAGTGGAACAAACTTCCGAGTACAGTTATTCAGGCTAAAACGTTGTGTAGTTTTAAAAATAGGTTAGATATATACATGAGTGGGTGTGCGTTGGACCTGACTAGCTTGTGCTGCTGGGCCTGGTGCCGTGCTCATTCCTTGAGTGGAGATGACCAGGCTGGGTGGGTCATTGAGCTAATCCGGGGGATGACATGGACCTGCTCCGCATGGGTCAGTAGGCCTGTTGCAGTGTTCCTTGTTTCTTATATTCTTATGTTCTTAAGATACCCTCCTTCAAGGATCACTTTACACAAGGCTTCACTTAGAAATTCTCATCCCCGTTTCTTAGCTTATTTTTTCTTTAAATATTAATAAGGTTTTCCTTTGACACTCTCGCCTTAGTATTATTCTTGCGTTCCTTTAATTACCTCAAATTTCCCTCAAGAAAAAAATCATTAAGCTTAACTTTTGTAACGTGATTTTGAAAGACATTTTTCTGCCAGTTTCTTTTCCTCTAGTTCGCCGCCACATGAACGAGTATTCTTACATCTTTTATGCTCTTAGTTCATCTTTACTGTCTCAATCTATACTTGCCACTATCTTGTTCCTCACTTTCTGATCATCATTCTTCAAATAGTCATCATCTGACCACTCTTGGGGGCTTATTCAAGTCTTCTTGAAGCCAGTTCATGTACTCCGTAGTTATCTGCCTCACTAAGTTCACATCAGCAAACAATGAGACATCAGTTTGCTCTGGCAGGTCATTTATATATACCTGGAGATCAGCGTTGCTAGTGACCGGGACACCACCTTGCCAGCTCTCTTTACCTTCTAAATATTCCTTGCTATAAACCTCGGTCACTAGAACATAGTTAGAAAATGTTTCGATCCTGGGACCTGGATCACTTTTAACATCCTGTTAAGTTGGAAGTAGTCAACATCTACTATGCTCCAGTGTTTTCTCACGTGTTTTTTAAACTAAGTATTCCTTTATCCACTCGAGCAAAACCCTGTCACTCCTGCATGACCTGACTTGAAGATTGAGACACTTATGCAGCATATGGGAATCTTTATTCAGGAATAATGAATAAAGATTCCCATATGCTGCATAAGTGTCTCAATCTTCAACTTGTCGGTTTTTCAAACCATTCATCATGACCTGACTTGACAGTCGTGTGTGCCACGACTGTCAGGTCAGGTCATGTCAGGTCAGGTCATGCTTTTCTACAGTCGAGGACGATACTACTTTCTGTTACTTCAATAAAACTCTACAAGATTCAGATGACAAGATTTTTAGCAATAATGATGGTAAATTTAACGACAATATGTTAGGTAAAAGGACACTAGTGCAACTAATGCAACATTTTATTGTGGCAACGTTTCGCTCTCCAGGAGTTTTGTCAAGCCGTTATGGCTTTACTTAACAATATTTTTTGTGAAGATGAATGGTTCAGAGAACCGACAAGTGATAAATTAGACACACGTGCAACACTTGGGTACCTTTAATGAGGAAACGTTTCGCCACACAGTGGCTTCATCAGTCCATACAAAGGAGAATGGTGAAGAACAGGAGTAGTTTGAGGTAATCAGTCCCTCAGTACCTCTTGCAGGAAATTCCTCATGCCTGTGTAGTTTCCTCTTGTAGTTTGGCTTCTCCCGTCCTACTCGTGCTGCTTCCTTCTCCAATTTTAACTCTATAATGTATTCGAAGTTCAGAACCACGTGATCACTGGCTCCGAGGGGCCTTTCATATGTGATGTCCTCAATGTCAGAACCACTCAAGGTGAACATGAGGTCTAGCCTTGCTGGTTCATCCTCTCCTCTCTCTGTTGATGCATGAGGTTTCCCAATACCACCTCCATCATCGTAGCTCTCCAAGTTTCTGGTTCCCCATGTGGCTCCAGTTTTTCCCAGTATCTCCTTGTGATTGAAATCACCCATAACTAGTAACTTTGTCTTACCCACGTGAGCCCTTCTGGCCACCTCAGCTACCATGTCCGCCATTGCTCTGTTGCTCTCATCATATTCTCTTGGCCTCCTGCTATTCTGTGGCAGGTGTGCGCGTGCACGCGAGCGTTTATACATTATCAAGTATGTTCTAAGTACACAAAACTCAATTCACGGCATGTGTACGCTTCTTTTATCCTGGTATTGATCCCAGAAACTGGTGTAGCGCTTGAAGCACGTATAGCACTTGGGGCAGGTGTATCACTTGAGGAAATTGATGGGTGAGGAATTTTTTTTTTGGGGGGGGGAAGGGGGGGGGGGAAAAGGGTGAAAGAAATCTCCCGGTTCGCCACCTTTGTAATTGCTGGAATTATATAGTCTTTGATCCCCGGTTGGTTTCCCACGTTGGGTCCACCATTTGGCCCACCCCTACAGGTCCATATGTTAGATGAAAATCAAAAGGTTTACAATACGACGGTTGTTAGGTAAAACTATGAAACATAGACAACTTTACCCAAAACGTTTCGCCTACACGTAGGCTTCTTCAGTCGAATACGAAAGTAGGCAGGAACAGAGAGATTGAAACGATGTAATCAGTCCATACCCTTAAAGTCGTAAAATTTTGAGGTTGTCAGTCCCGGCCTGGAAATTTCAGTTCATATCAGGAATTCTGAAAAAAAGGGTGGGGGAAAATACTGTGGGAAGGAGGGGTTTCGGGTAGTAGTAGTGGAGTAGTGTAGTAGTGAGGGGCCCTGAGAGGTCAGTCCCTTCAGATCCAACCTTCTCACTTAAAAAAGGTTGTCCAAGGTTTTTTCTTACCAAGATCCACGTGTTGCATTTTTCTGACAAGATAAACATAAAATGGTATACAACCCCGACAGGTTTTAGGAAAGACCTATGCAACAGTTAGAAACTTTATTCGAAACTTTCCCCTACACAGTAGGCTTCTTCAGCGATACAAAAAGTAGGCGGAACAGAGAGATGTAAAACGATGATCAGTCCATCCCCCCTTAAAGTCGTAGAATTTAGGTTGCGTCCCTGGGCCTGGAGAAGTTCAGTTCCATGTCAGGAATTTTGAAGAAAAAAGCAACAGTGCGGAGACTTAAATACTGTGGGAAAGGGAGAGGTGCGGGTGTAGTATTTGGTTGTAGTGTAGTAGTGAGAGGCCATAAAGGGGGTAATTCCCTCTGACCCAAACATTTCTCATTGAAAACTTGTCCAAGGTTTTTTTCTGCCCAAACAGACGTTCCGACGTATTTAAATCTCCCCCCCACTGTTGCTTGTTCTTCAGATGTTCCTGACTTGGAACTAAATTTTCCCAGGCGGGGGATGAAACCTAAATTCTACGATTTTAAGGTTGAAAATTTTTAAGAACATGAAAACTTCTGGAATTTTTATTTTAGTAGACGTTTGCCATCCAGTGGTTTTATCAATAAGATTCTGGGAAAATAATAGGAAGACATAGAACTATATACAAAAGAGAGGTAATCGCCCCTCGGCCGGGGGTTTAGGTTCACAGCATCGTGGTGGGAGGTCTGGAGCAAAGGCAAGAAGACGGCGTTTTTATGGGCGTAGTGAATGGGACGGGAGCAGACGAGGTTCATGGTTGGGGGATTCCCCGTGGAAGTAGGTCCTTCCCAAAGAGAGGGTTGTTGCAGCACCCGTAAAAGAAGGTTTTGTAGATGTCCTCTGAACCAAAGATTCCAGATGTTGCAGGTCTGAAAAAGTTTGCAAAGAAAATAAAAAATCCCGCAATATGAAATTAAGCACTGTGCAACATCGGGATACTTTTATTGTAGTAACGTTTCGCCCCCGTGGCTTTATCAATACAGATTCTGGGACTAATAGGAAAAAGTAAAACTATATACAAAGTGGGGGTAATCAGCCTCGGCCTTGGATTTAGTGTTCACAGCATCGTGGTGGAAAGTCGGGAGAAAGGAAAGAAGATGGCGTTTTTTATAGGCGCAGTGAATGGGGGGCAGCAGACAGGTCGCAGGGGTAGGGGGGATTCCCATGGAAGAGGCCCTTCCCAAAGAATGGGTTGTTCAGCCGCCGGAAGAAGGTCTTTTTTGAGGGCCTCGAACCAAGATTCCATGATGTTGCAGGTCTGACAGTTGTGAAAGAAAGGTATAAAATCCGAAAAATATGAAATTTAAAAACCCAGTGAACTCTGGATATCTTTTTTGTAGTAGCGTTTCGCCATCCGGGGCTTTATAAATACAGATTCTGGACAAAGGAAGAAGAGAACTATTAAAAAAGATGAGGAAAATCGTCCCCGGCTTGGAGTTAGTGTTTCCAAATGGGTTGGAGGAGGTCTGGACAAGGAAAGGGGGCGCTTTTTTAGGCGCAGTGTGGGACGGGCAGCAACGCCTATAAAAAGGCCAGTCTTCTTGCCTTTGCTCCAGATCTCCCACCACGAGCTGTGAACATAACTAAAAGGCGAGGACTGATTACCTATCTTTTGTATATATTTTATGTTTTCCTTTTTTAGCCCCTAGAATCTTTTTTGATAAAGCCATGGAGGGCGAAAAAGTCTACTACAAAAAAATTCCCCGATTTTGCCTTGTCTTAACTTTCATTTGTCGGTTTTTTATACCTTTTTTTGACAACTTGTCAGACACGAAACATCTGAATTTTGGTTAAGGACATCTACAAGCCTTCTTAGGGTGCGCAAAAACCCCATCTCTTTGGGAAGGGACCTACTTCCCACGGGGGAATCCCCCCTCCCAGGACGACCTGTCTGTGCCCGCCCCATTCACTGACGTAAAAAAGCGCCAGTCTTCTTCCCCTTTCTAGACTCTCCTCCCCACGAGCTGTAACACTAACTCCAAGGCCAGGGACTGATTCCCTCTCTTTTGTATATAGTTCTACTGTTTTTTTATTCCTAGAATTGTTTGATAAACCCACTGGATGGCAAAACGTTTCTACAAAAAGATACCAATTTGCAAAAGTGTTAACTTTCATATTTCGGTTTTTTATACCTTTCTTTGCCGATTTTAAAGGGGTGAGGGATGATTACTCGCTTCAATCTCTACTTTCCCCTATTTTTTCTTATTCGCTGAAGACCCTACTGTGTAGGCAAAACTTTTTGGGAATTTAAAGTTTTAATTTTTTGCATATGGTTTACCAAAACTTGGTATTGATACCTTTTGAGTTCATCTTGTCAACACTGCAAACGGGGCATTTTGGTACAGAAAACATTTGGAAAAGCTTTTAAGGAGAAGTGTTGGATCAAAAGGGGGAATGCCTCTCAGGGGCCCTCTCACTACTATACTCTACCAACTATACCCTGCCCCTTCTTCCCGACGTATTTAATCTCCGCATGTTGCTTTTTTTTCAATAGTTCCGGTTGGGAAACTGAACCTCCAGGGGGAGGGAGAAACCTCAATTTCCGTTTTGGGTGATGACTATTTACACGTTTCAATTCTACTGTTTGCCTACTTTTCGTATTGAAAAAAGTTCTTGTAGGCCGAAACGTTTTTGGAAAAATTGCCAACGTTGAAAATTTTGTTTTTCCCTCATTGGGGTTTTAAGTTACATTTTTGAAATGCATTTGTGCACGCAAAACTGCTTCTTTCCCCAAAACCCTTGGAAAAGTTTTAAGTGAGGTTTTTGGGATCGGGAAGGGAAGCCCCAGGGTGCCCCCAATATTCTACCCCCTTTAATAACCCCCTGCATCCCCTTCCCACATATTTAAAGTTCCACCGTTTCTTGTTTTCTCAAGCTTTTTTGGGAACAACTTCCCCAACCCGGGGACGAAACCCAAAATTCTCGTTTTAAGGGGTATGAACGTTTCATTTTTTCTCACATTTACGTTCCTCCTCTTTCTTATTGCGCAAAACCTCTTTGGCCGGGAAAGTTTTTAAAAGTTTTTTCTAACTGTCATATGGTCTTCCCCCTTAAAAACCCGTCGGTTTTATACCATTTTTTTGATAAATTTGTCGCCTGCCAGTGGATTTGGTAAAAAACCCTTGGAAAAAATTTTCAAGGGGGAAAAAAGGTTTGGAGGAGAGGGACTGACCTCCAGGGTCTCATACTACTATTACCAAAATACTACCTGCACCCTCACTTCCGACAAGTTTTTAAAAGTCTCCGCATGTGGTTGTTGTTCTTCGTAGTTCCTCACTATGGAACTGAATCCCTTCCCCAGGGCCGAGGGCCCTGCTCAATCCCCAATTCTACGACTTTATAGGGTAAGAATGGACTGATTACATCGTTCTTCAATCTTTTTCTGTTCCCCCTACTTTCTGTATTCGTGAAGAAGCCTACTGTGTGGCGAAACGTTTCGGAATAAAGTTGTCTAACTGTTGCATATGTGCTTACCTTAACAACTGTCGGATTGTATCCATTTGATGGTATCTTGTCAGACATTGCAACACGTGGCATCTTGGTACAGAAAACCTTGGAAAAGCTTTTCCCAAGTGAGAAGTGTTGGATCTGAGAGGGACATGACCCTCAGTGGCCTCTCACTACCTACTTTCCATTTACTTACTACCCTGCACTTCTCCTTCGACAGATTTTGCCTCCGCACTGTACTTGTTTTCAGATAGTTCCGGGATTTGGGACCTGAACTTCTCAGCCGAGGACGACAACCTCAATTCTACGATTTAGGGTGATGAACTGATTACATCTTTCTTCACCTCTCACTGTTCCTGCCTATTTCTGTATTCGATGAAGAAGCTACTGTGTAGGCGAAACGTTTCGGATAAAGTTGTCTAACTGTTGCTTATGTGTCTTCCCTAACACCTGTCGGATTGTATACCATTTGATGTTCTCTTGAAACCCTGCAACACGTGTTCTTGGACAGGAAAACCTTGGACCAAGTTTTTTTCAAGTGAGAATTTGTTGGATCTGAGAGGGACATGACCTTCGGGTGGCCCCATACTACTATTTATCCACTACTATACCCTGCACCTCCTTCGACGTATTTAGTCTCCGTCTGTTGCTTGTTCCTTCAGAAAGTTCTGACTATGGACTGAAACTTCTTTTTTGGCCGAGGGGACTGACAACCTAATTCTACGACTTAAGGTGTGACTGATTAATCGTTTCACATCTCTACTGTTCAACTTTCTGTATCGACTGAAGAAGCCTACCGGTAGGCGAACGTTCGGAATAAATTGTTACACGTGCATACTGGTCTTACATACTGTTAGGTAAGACACATATGCAACAGTTAGGTATCTTTATTTTCGAAACGTTTCGCCTACACAGTAGGCTTCTTCAGTCGAGTACAGAAAAGTTGTTAGAAGCAGAAGATACTTGAAGACGATGTAATCAGTCCATCACCCTTAAAGTTTTGAGGTGGTCAGTCCCTCAGTCTGGAGAAGATCATTGTTCCGTTGTCTGAAACAATATTGTTTCAGACAACGGAACAATGATCTTCTCCAGACTGAGGGACTGACCACCTCAAAACTTTAAGGGTGATGGACTGATTACATCGTCTTCAAGTATCTTCTGCTTCTAACAACTTTTCTGTACTCGACTGAAGAAGCCTACTGTGTAGGCGAAACGTTTCGAAATAAAGATACCTAACTGTTGCATGTGTGTCTTACCTAACAATCTGTCGGTATTTTATACCATTTTAATGTTTATACTGGTCCATACGTCTGGACCACCAAAGCAACGCTCCACTTCACTGGTCCACCAAAATCAACGACCCACTACACTGGTCCACATATCTAGGCTGCCACTGGTTCGCACATCTGGACCATTAAATCAACGGTCCACTACACTGTTCCACACGTCTAGTCTTCTGGACCAGCAGAACATTGATCCAGTGGATTGGTCTAAAGTTTTAACTATTAATTGTATACCATCTACTCCAGCCTCACTCATCACCATCCTTTGTAATAACAAGATTAACTAACGTTTTATTTCGGTACCAGAAGCAATGTTGCGCAAGGTTTATTGACTTTGTCAGCAGGAAGTATTAAGAGTGGAGGGAGGAAGCCACACCGTGTCAAGTTACACCTGGTGTTGGTATCAGGAGCCACACCGTGTCAGGTTACACCTGGTGTTGGCATCAGGAGCCATACCATGTCAAGTTACACCTGGTGTTGGTATCAGAGGCCACACCATGTCAAGTTACACCTGGTGTTGGTATCAGGGGCCACACCGTGTCAAGTTACACCTGGTGTTGGTATCAGGAGCCACACCGTGTCAGGTTACACCTGGTGTTGGTATCAGGAGCCACACCATGTCAAGTTACACCTGGTGTTGGTATCAGGGGCCACACCGTGTCAGGTTACACCGGTGTTGGTATCAGGAGCCACACCATGTCAAGTTACACGTAGTGTTGTCATCAAAGGGAGTCACACCGTGTCAAGTTACAGCTGGTGTTGTCATCAAAGGGAGCCACACCGTGTCAAGTTACAGCTGGTGTTGTCATCAAAGGGAGCCACACCGTGTCAAGCTACAGCTGGTGTTGTCATCAAAGGGAGCCACACCGTGTCAAGTTACAGCTGGTGTTGTCATCAAAGGGAGCCACACCGTGTCAAGTTACAGCTGGTGTTGTCATCAAAGGGAGCCACACCGTGTCAAGTTACAGCTGTTGTCATCAAAGGGAGCCACACCGTGTCAAGTTACAGCTGGTGTTGTCATCAAAGGGAGCCACACCGTGTCAAGTTACAGCTGGTGTTGTCATCAAAGGGAGTCACACCGTGTCAAGTTACAGCTGGTGTTGTCATCAAAGGGAGCCACACCGTGTCAGGTCACACCTGGTGTTGTCATCAATAGGAGCCACACCGTGTCAGGTCACACCTGGTGTTGTCATCAAAGGGAGCCACACCGTGTCAGGTCACACCTGGTGTTGTCATCAATGGGAGCCACACCGTGTCAGGTCACACCTGGTGTCATCAAAGGGAGCCACACCGTGTCAGGTCACACCTGGTGTTGTCATCAAAGGGAGCCACACCGTGTCAACAACTTGATGTATTTCGGTGGCTGTGATCCGGGAAACGTATCCTTGTGTTACATAACCCCAGCCCCCTCTACCTCAAAGCTCCGAAAATATTAGTGAAGAACATAAAGAAGGAGCACTGCAGCAAGCCTACTGGCCCACGCTAGGCTCGTCTTGGCTTAAGTTAGTAGTGTAGTTCAGCTCTAGTATTCACTGTACATGGAGCCTATTTTCCCAATTTCGTTTTTCAATAAAACTGGAAAATTATGACATGTAATCCTAACCTAATTCAAACTTTCCCGTAGCTCGGTTGATAGCGCACCCATCACACACAATGAGGTCCATGGTTCGATCCCCGGTACGGGTGGAAACACTTGGAGCGTGTTTCCTTAAGACTCTTGTTGTCCCTGTTCACCTGGTAGTAAACAGGTGCCTGGGTGTTAGTCAACTGGTATGGGTCGCATCCTGGGGGACAAAATGAACTTAAGTTGCCTGAAATGGTCTGCATACCTGGAGAGGGTTTCGGGGGTCAACGCCCCCGCGGCTCGGTCTGAGACCAGGCCTCATGGTGGATCAGGTTCTGATCAACCAGGCTGTTACTTCTGGCCACACGCAAACTGATGTACGAACCACAGCCTTTCTGGTCATGTACTGACTTTAGGTGCCTGTCCAGTGCCTTCTTGAAGACAGCCAGGGGTCTATTGGTAATCCCCCTTACGTATGTAAAGTAAAAGGACACAAGTGCAACTAATGTGACATTTATTGTGGCAACGTTTCGCTCTCCAGGAGCTTTATCAAGCCATTACAAACAATACATGGACACAGAGGGTATATAAAGGCTCAGAGTGAGGTGAATACTAGTGAGGTACCATTTCGATGTTCACTAGTGGTAGTAGTAGTAATGGTAGTGACAAAAGTAATACAATATGGTAGAGCAATTAATTCGTACATGAGTAAAAGGATATAAAAGCTATTACTTGGGTAACATAAAAATAGGTTGGACAAATATAAACTGGAATGAGGCAGCTTGTTTCAGTGTTCACTCTCTGTGCTTTGTGTAGTATAACAGGAGAGACTATGTGATGGCAGGGTTTACTGTTTTCAGGAGGATTCTTGCTAAGACTTCGGAGATGGTGAAGCTGCCGTTGTTTTGTTTAATTGTATTCGAAACAGCGATCAGTGCTGATTCAAGGCACTTGCGTGTGCGGAAATTAGTTTCTTTTATCACTAATTGGGCGTCTCTGAATTTCATAAGATGATTGGTGGAATTTCGGTGTTGTACACAGGCGTTGTTTAAGTTGTCGTTCCTACATGCGTATATGTGTTCATTGAGGCGGGTGTCGAGGTTTCTTGCTGTTTCACCTACGTAGATCTTGTCACAGCCTCCACAGGGTATAGTGTAAACTCCTGCATTGACTGGCTCGTGGTGCTTGGGTTTTGTCCTGGTTAGATCCTTTATTGAAGTGGTAGAAGCGATGGCGACTCTGGTGTTAGCTTGTGAAAGTACTTTTGAGACGTTTAGTGCAACCTGGCTTGTTGCCAAACATCTTTCCTGCCTTCTGGGGACCATCAGCCCCGCTCATCTTAAACACTCAGGCGACCTTCTCAACCGCATCCGTAACCTCTCCATCCGTAACAAGAAACTAAGCAGTTTGGATGTGACTTCCCTCTTCACAAAAGTACCTACCAAAAAAGCCATCGAGGTTCTACGACGTAAAGTCAACCAGGACCTTAATCTTCCTTTACCTCCCGGAGATTTTGTTGACTTGATTGAACTCTGTGTTAACTTCAACTGTTTTTCCTTCAATAACAAGCTCTACAAACAAACCTACGGCATGGGAATGGGGTCCCCAATAAGTGCCGTCCTAGCCAACTTATACATGGAACACCTAGAGTCCGAACACTTCGCCAACATCATCCCTTCAAGCGTCACTTGGTTACGTTACGTGGACGATGTCCTCGTAATAACTCCAAAACGTTTTGATGTACGGGATCTTCAGGCAAGGCTCAACGCAGTTGAACCAGCGATTCAGTTTACACTAGAAGAAGAGTCCAATGACAAGCTACCTTTCCTCGACGTCCTCATTCACAAAGTAGACAACAACCTAAGATTTCAAGTTTATCGGAAACCCACCAATAAAAATGATCTCACACACTTCTATTCCAGTCAAGATACCAAGACCAAAAGAGGCATCATCATCGGGTTTTTCCTAAGAGCATACCGAATTTGTAGTCCTGAGTTTCTTGACGAAGAATGTACTTACATTCACCAAACATTCACTGAGTTACAATTTCCTTCTTTTTTCATCAAAGACTGCAAGAAAAGAGCTCTTCAGATCATCAATTCTCCACGCATCAACACCGCTCCCAACAAAGTTATAATTCTTCCCAACAGCCAGGTTGCACTAAACGTCTCAAAAGTACTTTCACAAGCTAACACCAGAGTCGCCATCGCTTCTACCACTTCAATAAAGGATCTAACCAGGACAAAACCCAAGCACCACGAACCAGTCATGCAGGAGTTTACACTATACCCTGTGGAGGCTGTGACAAGATCTACGTAGGTGAAACAGCAAGAAACCTCGACACCCGCCTCAATGAACACATATACGCATGTAGGAACGACAACTTAAACAACGCCTGTGTACAACACCGAAATTCCACCAATCATCTTATGAAATTCAGAGACGCCCAATTAGTGATAAAAGAAACTAATTTCCGCACACGCAAGTGCCTTGAATCAGCACTGATCGCTGTTTCGAATACAATTAAACAAAACAACGGCAGCTTCACCATCTCCGAAGTCTTAGCAAGAATCCTCCTGAAAACAGTAAACCCTGCCATCACATAGTCTCTCCTGTTATACTACACAAAGCACAGAGAGTGAACACTGAAACAAGCTGCCTCATTCCAGTTTATATTTGTCCAACCTATTTTTATGTTACCCAAGTAATAGCTTTTATATCCTTTTACTCATGTACGAATTAATTGCTCTACCATATTGTATTACTTTTGTCACTACCATTACTACTACTACTACTACTACTACCACTAGTGAACATCGAAATGGTACCTCACTAGTATTCACCTCACTCTGAGCCTTTATATACCCTCTGTGTCCATGTATTGTTTGTAATGGCTTGATAAAGCTCCTGGAGAGCGAAACGTTGCCACAATAAATGTCACATTAGTTGCACTTGTGTCCTTTTACTTTACATATTGTCGGTAATTCTACCAACTTTATTACAACCCCCTTACGTATGCTGGGAGGCAGCTGAACAGTCTTGGGCCTCTGATACCTACTGTATTATCCCTCAGTGTACTCGTGGCGCCCCTGCTTTTCATTGGGGGAATGTTGCATCTCTTGCCAAGTCTTTCGCTTTCATAGGGAGTGATTTTCGTGTGCAAGTTTGGCACTAATCCCTCTAGGATTTTCCAAGTGTATATTATCATGTATCTCTCTTGCCTGCGTTCCAGGGACTTCAACTGTTCCCAGTAATTTAAGTGCTTTGTGTGTGCCGTGAAAGGTCTTTGTACACTCTCCAGGTCAGCAATTTCGCCTGCCTTGACGAAAGCAGTTAGCGTACAGCAGTATTCCAGCCTAGAGAGAAGCGATTTGAAGAGAATCATCATGGGTTTGGCCCCCCTAGTTTTGAAGGTTCTCATTATCCATCCTATCATTTACTTAGCAGATGCGGTAGATACATTGTTGTGGTCTTTGAAGTCGAGATCCTTCTGAAATTATTACTCCCAGGTCCTTTACATTACTTTTTCGTTCTACTGTATACTTAGAATTTGTTGTATATCCTGATATAATTTTAATTTCCTAAAGTTTTCCATATCTGAGTATTGAAATTTCTCTTTAGTGAACGTCATGTTGACAACATTAGCACCCTCTGGAGTACTGTCTTCCAAGACAGCCCCGTCTAACCCACCTATTTTATTTTCCCAGCTGTCATACCAGGCTGACATGTCTGTCAAGAAGGATATTTTATTGTTCTTGTCTTTTAATATAGACAGGGACTTTCTACATGTCAGTGATGTCAGCTATGGTCTGTGTAAGCTGTATCATGTACTTATAGAAATAAAGATTACTATTAATATTATTAAGAAACATCAGTTTTGAAGACAAGATAAAGAAGAATATTCTGATCATTTTATCACAGAAGGACCAGTATCCTAAAATACACCAGCACATTAAGTTTGAAACCAGTCAGAATTTGAATTATGAAGCAATTATCAATAAACGGTGAAGGGACTTAGACAAGTCACTCAAAATGTTTCGCATGAGAATAATTATTTAAAAATTGCCAATTTCTTCTATAAATAAAGCAAACTGGGACCAACAAACGAAAATAACTCAAAAATTTTCTCTAAGAAAGATTTACCAGTGTTTAAATATTTAAAGTGTGAATGTTAATTAGTAAAATTGATAAGTAAACATTATGTAGGTTTAACCTAGGATAATACAATACGTGAACATTATGTAGGTTTAACCTAGGATAATACAATACGTGAACATTATGTAGGTTTAACCTAGGATAATACAATACGTGAACGTTATGTAGGTTTAACCTAGGATAATACAATACGTGAACGTTATGTAGGCTTAACCTAGGATAATACAATACGCTGAACGTTATGTAGGTTTAACCTAGGATAATACAATACGTGAACGTTATGTAGGTTTAACCTAGGATAATACAATACGTGAACGTTATGTAGGTTTAACCTAGGATAATACAATACGTGTGAACATTATGTAGGTTTAACCTAGGATAATACAATACGTGAACGTTATGTAGGTTTAACCTAGGATAATACAATACGTGAACGTTATGTAGGTTTAACCTAGGATAATACAATACGTGAACGTTATGTAGGTTTAACCTAGGATAATACAATACGTGAACGTTATGTAGGTTTAACCTAGGATAATACAATACGTGAACGTTATGTAGGTTTAACCTAGGATAATACAACACGTGAACATTATGTAGGTTTAACCTAGGATAATACAACACGTGAACGTTATGTAGGTTTAACCTAGGATAATACAATACGTGAACGTTATGTAGGTTTAACCTGGGATAATACAATACGTGAACATTATGTAGGTTTAACCTAGGATAATACAATACGTGAACGTTATGTAGGTTTAACCTAGGATAATACAATACGTGAACGTTATGTAGGTTTAACCTGGGATAATACAATACGTGAACGTTATGTAGGTTTAACCTGGGATAATACAATAAAATCAAACAATGATTTATTTCTGTTCAGAAGAATCATTCTCCAGGTCGCAGAAAACAGTTGCATTAATAAACTTGCAACAGGAGCTTGTATCACCTTAAAAAAAAAAATAATGAAAATCGACTTTTTTGTTTTAACAAAAATAGTTGATAATTTAAGGAATATTTCAGTGTCTAAAATGTGTTTCTAGGCTTTCTTCAAGCCGAGTTATCAGAAATTATTAATTCTGCCGGAATACAATTTCGCGTTAAGAATTATACCACACTCTACGTTGTTCTGGTGAATAATTTAGATTTTTTTAACGTATAAGAATAATTGTACAAGTGTAGGCAAAACTTTGTATCAGCACAACGTAAAGCCAAGAAATTTTTCATATATTTCCTAAGATGAATCAGTCATAAAAGACTAATGTTCATAATAGTTGAAATTAAATCCAAGGAAAGCGCTAGACCAGTAGGGGGTCACACAGCGCCTGTGTTATGTGAAACATTAAGATAAGTTGAGTTTCTTGGATCAAAAACACTCACCAGCATCACGGGAAAATAAAACAGCCATGTAAAACTACCGAACCATTTTCTGCATTGAAAGTGACGGACCTGTAGGACCTGCAGGACCTGCACGACCGTCTCTAACACCGTACCTGACGGACCTGCAGGACCGTCTCTAACATCGTACCTGACGGACCTACAGGACCGTCTCTAACACCGTACCTGACGGACCTGCAGGACCGTCTCTAACATCGTACCTGACGGACCTGCAGGACCGTCTCTAACATCGTACCTGACGGACCTACAGGACCGTCTCTAACACCGTACCTGACGGACCTGCAGGACCGTCTCTAACATCGTACCTGACGGACCTACAGGACCGTCTCTAACACCGTACCTGACGGACCTGCAGGACCGTCTCTAACATCGTACCTGACGGACCTGCAGGACCGTCTCTAACATCGTACCTGACGGACCTACAGGACCGTCTCTAACATCGTACCTGACGGACCTACAGGACCGTCTCTAACACCGTACCTGACGGACCTGCAGGACCGTCTCTAACACCGTACTGACGGACCTGCAGGGACCGTCTCTAACACCCTCCCTGACGGACCTGCAGGACCGTCTCTAACACCCTCCCTGACGGACCTGCAGGACCGTCTCTAACACCCTCCCTGACGGACCTGCAGGACCGTCTCTAACACCGTACCTGACGGACCTGCAGGACCGTCTCTAACACCGTACCTGACGGACCTGCAGGACCGTCTCTAACACCGTACCTGACGGACCTGCAGGACCGTCTCTAACACCGTACCTGACGGACCTGCAGGACCGTCTCTAACACCGTACCTGACTGACCTGCAGGACCGCCTCTAACACCGTACCTGATGGACGTGCAGGACCGTCTCTAACACCCTCCCTGACGGACCTGCAGGACCGTCTCTAACACCGTACCTGACGGACCTGCAGGACCGCCTCTAACACCCTCCCTGACGGACCTGCAGGACCGCCTCTAACACCCTCCCTGACGGACCTGCAGGACCGTCTCTAACACCGTACCTGACAGACCTGCAGGACCGTCTCTAACACCGTACCTGACGGACCTGCAGGACCGTCTCTAACACCCTCCCTGACGGACCTGCAGGACCGTCTCTAACACCGTACCTGACGGACCTACAGAACCGTCTCTAACACCGTACCTGACGGACCTGCAGGACCGTCTCTAACACCCTCCCTGACGGACCTGCAGGACCGTCTCTAACACCGTACCTGACGGACCTGCAGGACCGTCTCTAACACCCTTCCTGATGGACTTACAGGACCGTCTCTAACACCGTACCTGACGGACCTACAGGACCGTCTCTAACACCGTACCTGACGGACCTACAGGACCGTCTCTAACACCGTACCTGACGGACCTGCAGGACCGTCTCTAACATCGTACCTGACGGACCTACAGGACCGTCTCTAACATCGTACCTGACGGACCTGCAGGACCGTCTCTAACACCGTACCTGACGGACCTACAGGACCGTCTCTAACACCGTACCTGACGGACCTACAGGACCGTCTCTAACACCGTACCTGACGGACCTACAGGACCGTCTCAACACCGTACCTGACGGACCTACAGGACCGTCTCTAACACCGTACCTGACGGACCTACAGGACCGTCTCTAACATCGTACCTGACGGACCTGCAGGACCGTCTCTAACACGTACCTGACGGACCTACAGGACCGTCTCTAACACCGTACTGACGGACCTACAGGACCGTCTCTAACACCGTACCTGACGGACCTGCAGGACCGTCTCTAACACCGTACCTGACGGACCTGCAGGACCGTCTCTAACACCGTACCTGACGGACCTACAGGGACCGTTCTCTAACACCGTACCTGACGGACCTACAGGACCGTCTCTAACACCGTACCTGACGGACCTGCAGGACCGTCTCTAACACGTACCTGACGGACCTACAGGACCGTCTCTAACACCGTACCTGACGGACCTACAGGACGTCTCTAACACCGTACCTGACGGACCTGCAGGACCGTCTCTAACACCGTACTGACGGACCTACAGGACCGTCTCTAACATCGTACCTGACGGACCTACAGGACCGTCTCTGACACCCTCCCTGACGGACCTACAGGACCGTCTCTGACACCCTCCCTGACGGACCTACAGGACCGTCTCTAACACCCTCCTGACGGACCTACAGGACCGTCTCTAACACCCTCCCTGACGGACCTACAGGACCGTCTCTAACACCCTCCCTGACGGACCTACAGGACCGTCTCTAACACCCTCCCTGACGGACTACAGGACCGTCTCTAACACCCTCCCTGACGGACCTACAGGACCGTCTCTAACACCCTCCCTGACGGACCTACAGGACCGTCTCTAACACCCTCCTGACGGACTACAGGACGTCTCTAACACCCTCCTGACGGACCTACAGGACCGTCTCTAACACCCTCCCTGACGGACCTACAGGACCGTCTCTAACACCCTCCCTGACGGACCTACAGGACCGTCTCTAACACCCTCCCTGACGGACCTACAGGACCGTCTCTAACACCCTCCCTGACGGACCTACAGGACCGTCTCTGACACCCTCCCTGACGGACCTACAGGACCGTCTCTAACACCCTAACATTCTCCACCTGACTCTCAACCATGCATATACTCAACATATTCTTTACCCATCTAGATCTGTTTACTTGATAAAAACCCACTGTGTGGGCGAAACGTAGTCAATAATGGATCGCGTTATACTGCATTTATGTTTAATTTTTCCAGTGGTGAACCTCAGAAGGTTGGTGTTGCTAATGTAGTGTGCATTTAGTTTTCCATTGTGTCGGTATTTGATACAATTTATCCCCAGGATACATCAGTGTTGAAATTCTGAAGACAGTGACAGGAGCCTCTGTGTCCACCTGTCACAGGGAAACAAAATCAGGGAGTGACCTAAAACACAGAGTTTACAGGTTAACCACGCAAACAGTCCAGTCAATGTTGACCTGACCACCTTACACATGTCTTCAAAATTTGACGCCAATCGAGAATTTCATAGATAAAATGTTGCTGGTTATTATAATCATGGGGAGCGCTAAACCTGTAGGATTATACAGTGTACGTGGGGGGGGATGGAAGGTACTCAAGGTCAATTCAGGGAACCGGAGCACAGATCCAATTCCCTAGATCAAGAGCCTCACCAGCTGAGAAATGTTCCAGAATAAAGTTTATCTTGTTTAAAACGCCACATGACGATCATTATCAACTTTATCATTTATCTCTACAATTCTATAAGAAAAAATATCTGATATTTACTTTTCAAGGAAATACAGTTTCATAAAATTGGTTAAAAAATGGCAAATCGGCGCCACACATTTCTCAATCAACAAAAATATTTTTAATTAAGATGCACCAGCGTCTAGAGTTTGAAGCCGATCAGAAGAAGCATTATTTTACATGGGAAACAATTTACTAAAATTAACAAACTGAAGGTTATGGAAGTTATCCCAGTTATTCCAGGATGCTAGGAACGTGTTCAACAACTTTGTTCATAGTACACGTGAACATGCCAGTTGTTCCAAGACTGTGGTCCTAGTGACTGAACAACCACTGAAATATGGAAGGTGACTGAAGGAACCTTCTTGAACTAGGGACAAAATAAAAACGAAAAGTTAGGAAAAAAATAAAATACAATAAACAAGAGAGTATTTAACAAGAGAGTATTTAATATTTTGAAACTTCTTTTGCAAGTGAATTATAATTATAAATAAACGCTAAACCCGACAGGGTCACACAATCCTCTGAGAAAAAACTGATTTTGTATTATTTAAGACAGTCCAACTTGATCAAAATCCCAGTGAATTCATACTTAAAAAAATTATTTATCTCACAAATTTTCCCACGAAATCTAAACAGAATTGAAAACTTTCTGGCTGTAAGAAGCATGTCTGGATCACGTATGTCTGGATCACGTATGTCTGGATCACGTATGTCTGGATCACGTATGTCTGGATCACGTATGTCTGGATCACCTATGTCTGGATCACCTATGTCTGGATCACCTATGTCTGGATCACCTATGTCTGGATCACCTATGTCTGGATCACCTATGTCTGGATCACCTATGTCTGGATCACCTATGTCTGGATCACCTATGTCTGGATCACCTATGTCTGGATCACCTATGTCTGGATCACGTATGTCTGGATCACGTATGTCTGGATCACGTATGTCTGGATCACGTATGTCTGGATCAAGTATGTCTGGATCACGCATGTCTGGATCACGCATGTCTGGATCACGCATGTCTGGATCACGCATGTCTGGATCACGCATGTCTGGATCAAGTATGTCTGGATCACGCATGTCTGGATCACGCATGTCTGGATCAGCATGTTGGATCACGTATGTCTGGATCACGTATGTCTGGATCAGTATGTCTGGATCACGTATGTCTGGATCACGTATGTCTGGATCACGTATGTCTGGATCACGTATGTCTGGATCACGTATGTCTGGATCACGTATGTTGGATCAACGTATGTCTGGATCACGTATGTCTGGATCACGTATGTCTGGATCACGTATGTCTGGATCACGTATGTCTGGATCACGTATGTCTGGATCACGTATGTCTGGATCACGTATGTCTGGATCACGTATGTCTGGATCACGTATGTCTGGATCATGTATGTCTGGATCACGTATGTCTGGATCACGTATGTCTGGATCACGTATGTCTGGATCACGTATGTCTGGATCACGTATGTCTGGATCACGTATGTCTGGATCACGTATGTCTGGATCATGTATGTCTGGATCACGTATGTCTGGATCACGTATGTCTGGATCACGTATGTCTGGATCCGTATGTCTGGATCACGTGTCTGGATCACGTTTTGTCTGGATCATGTATGTCTGGATCAGTATGTTGGATCACGTATGTTGGATCACGTATGTCTGGATCACGTATGTCTGGTTCAAGTATGTCTGGATCACGTATGTCTGGATCACGTATGTCTGGATTCACGTATGTTGGATCACGTATGTCTGGATCACGTATGTCTGGATCACGTATGTCTGGATCACGTATGTCTGGATCACGTATGTCTGGATCTGTATGTCTGGATCACGTATGTCTGGATCAGTATGTCTGGATCACGTATGTCTGGATCACGTATGTCTGGATCAAGTATGTCTGGATCACGTATGTTGGATCAGTATGTCTGGATCACGTATGTTGGATCACGTATGTCTGGATCCCCGTATGTCTGGATCACGTATGTTTGGATCACGTATGTCTGGATCACGTATGTCTGGATCACGTATGTCTGGATCACGTATGTCTGGATCACGTATGTCTGGATTTATGTATGTCTGGATCACGTATGTCTGGATCAAGTATGTCTGGATCACGTATGTCTGGATCAGTATGTCTGGATCACGTATGTCTGGATCAAGTATGTTGGATCACGTATGTTGGATCAAGTATGTCTGGATCACGTTTTGTCTGGATCAAGTATGTCTGGATCACGTATGTCTGGATCACGTATGTTGGATCAAGTATGTCTGGATCACGTATGTTGGATCAAGTATGTCTGGATCAAGTATGTCTGGATCACGTATGTCTGGATCAAGTATGTCTGGATCACGTATGTCTGGATCACGTATGTCTGGATCACGTATGTCTGGATCACGTATGTCTGGATCAAGTATGTCTGGATCACGTATGTCTGGATCAAGTATGTCTGGATCACGTATGTCTGGATCAAGTATGTCTGGATCAGTATGTCTGGATCACGTATGTCTGGATCAAGTATGTTGGATCACGTATGTCTGGATCAAGGATGTCTGGATCAAGTATGTCTGGATCACGTATGTCTGGATCAAGTATGTCTGGATCACGTATGTCTGGATCACGTATGTCTGGATCAAGTATGTCTGGATCAAGTATGTCTGGATCACGTATGTCTGGATCAAGTATGTCTGGATCACGTATGTCTGGATCAAGTATGTCTGGATCACGTATGTCTGGATCAAGTATGTCTGGATCACGTATGTCTGGATCAAGTATGTCTGGATCACGTATGTCTGGATCACGTATGTCTGGATCACGTATGTCTGGATCAAGTATGTCTGGATTCACGTATGTCTGGATCAAGTATGTCTGGATCACGTATGTCTGGATCAAGTATGTCTGGATCACGTATGTCTGGATCACGTATGTCTGGATCAAGTATGTCTGGATCACGTATGTCTGGATCAAGTATGTCTGGATCACGTATGTCTGGATTTAAGTATGTCTGGATCACGTATGTCTGGATCAAGTATGTCTGGATCAAGTATGTCTGGAATCACGTATGTCTGGAATCAAGTATGTCTGGATCACGTTTTGTCTGGATCAAGTATGTTGGATCACGTATGTCTGGATCAAGTATGTCTGGATCACGTATGTCTGGATCAAGTTTTGTCTGGATCAAGTATGTCTGGATCAAGTATGTTGGATCAGTATGGGCTGGATCACGTTGTCTGGATCAAGTATGTCTGGATCACGTATGTCTGGATCAAGTATGTCTGGATCACGTATGTCTGGATCAAGTATGTCTGGATCACGTATGTCTGGATCAAGTATGTCTGGATCAGTATGTCTGGATCAAGTATGTCTGGATCAAGTATTTTCTGGATCACGTATGTCTGGATCAAGTATGTTGGATACGTATGTCTGGATCAAGTATGTCTGGATCACGTATGTCTGGATCAAGTATGTCTGGATCACGTATGTCTGGATCAAGTATGTCTGGATCAAGTATGTCTGGATCACGTATGTCTGGATCAAGTATGTCTGGATCACGTATGTCTGGATCAAGTATGTCTGGATCACGTATGTCTGGATCATGATGATTGAACAGGAGTAAATATTTCACAGAGAGTGGCACACTTCAGTGTCACTCTCCACCCACCACACTTCAGTGTCACTCTCCACCCACCACACTTCAGTGTCACTCTCCACCCACCACACTTCAGTGTCACTCTCCACCCACCACACTTCAGTGTCACTTCACCCACCACACTTCAGTGTCACTCTCTACCCACCACACTTCAGTGTCACTCTCCACCCACCACACTTCAGTGTCACTCTCCACCCACCACACTTCAGTGTCACTCTCCACCCACCACACTTCAGTGTCACTCTCCACCACCACACTTCAGTGTCACTCTCTACCACCACACTTCAGTGTCACTCTCCACCCACCACACTCAGTGTCACTCTCCACCACCACACTTCAGTGTCACTCTCCACCCACCAACTTCAGTGTCACTCTCCACCCACCACACTTCAGTGTCACTCTCACCCACACACTTCAGTGTCACTCTCCACCCACCACACTTCAGTGTCATCTCCACCACCACACTTCAGTGTCACTCTCCACCACCACACTTCAGTGTCACTCTCCACCACCACACTTCAGTGTCACTCCACCCACCACACTTCAGTGTCACTCTCCCCCCACCACACTTCAGTGTCACTCTCCACCCCCCACCCCACACTTCAGTGTCACTCTCTACCCACCACACTTCAGTGTCACTCTCCACCCACCACACTTCAGTGTCACTCTCCACCCACCACCTTTCAGTGTCACTCTCCACCCACCACTTCAGTGTCACTTCACCCACCACACTTCAGTGTCACTTCACCCACCACACTTCAGTGTCACTTCACCCACCACACTTCAGTGTCACTCTCCACCCACCACACTTCAGTGTCACTCTCCACCCACCACACTTCAGTGTCACTCTCCACCCACCACACTTCAGTGTCACTCTCCACCCACCACACTTCAGTGTCACTCTCCACCCACCACACTTCAGTGTCACTTTTCACCCACCAACTTCAGTGTCACTCTCCACCCCCCACACTTCAGTGTCACTCTCACCCACCACACTTCAGTGTCACTCTCTACCACCACACTTCAGTGTCACTCTCTACCCACCACACTTCAGTGTCACTCTCCACCCACCACCTTCAGTGTCACTCTCCACCACCCACTTCAGTGTCACTCCCACCACCCCACTTCAGTGTCACTCTCCACCCACCACACTTCGTGTCACTCTCCACTTCCCACCACACTTCAGTGTCACTCTCCACCCACCACACTTCAGTGTCACTCTCCACCCACCACACTTCAGTGTCACTCTCCACCCACCACACTTCAGTGTCACTCTCCACCCACCACACTTCAGTGTCACTCCCCAAATTTTTCACTCCCACCACACTTCTGGTCACTCTCCACCCACCACACTTCAGTGTCACTCTCCACCCACCACACTTCAGTGTCACTATTCACCCACCACACTTCAGTGTCACTCTCCACCCACCACACTTAAGTGTCACTCTTCACCCACGACGAATTATGAGGCAACTTTTTTCCAACGTTTGTAACTAGACCAGTGAGAGTTTATGCAAGGTATCCCTTTCATTCCAGGATGTTGGTAGTGAGTTCAATAACCTTGGTGATGGGCAGGTGAACACGCAGATTGTTCCCACAATCTGCTCCTCATTATTGTATACAAATGTTAAAATTTTGAATTCAGTCGGATGAAGGGTTCTCGATTTATGAGGAAAATAACACAGAATATTAGGAAGATGAAATAAATTTAGTCAGGCACTTAAGTCTCCTTCAGGGATACCTGACACTACAACTATTCTCTACTCCCTGAGTGCTTTATCATACTTAAAGTTCTGTGCTTCACCAACCATTATAACAACTTGATGTACTTCGGTCATCACCAGCACTAAGTTCGAAGTCGCCCAAGTTATCGGCAATAAAGTCTTGAAGCCAATCTGATGATGCAATCCCAAGTTATAGTTAGGAAACCAGTATTTTAGTTTAACCAAATATCTTCAATAATAATAGTAAATTAGGACCTACAGAGGCTAAAACAATCAAAAACTATCGTCTAAGACTGACCAGTGTTTGAGGTTGTAAGTTGATCAGAGATTTTCTTGTAAACCAACTCTGTCGACGGTACATTCTTGATATAGTTCTATATTTCATTCTCCTATTATTCTTAAAAACAACAACAACAAAAATATTTACGGTAAACCTTTCCATTGTATGAAAGTAGTCTGGCCAGAGTTACATTGTAGGATAAAACCAGCTTAGTAACTGTACTTAAGTACAGGAATAATAGTGACTATCTGTAAATGAGAGTAGGAATGGTATTTACAATTTGAAAGTGAAAATAAGGATGGTAGTAGCTGTCAGTAGGTGATGATATAGATTGTATTTATTAGCAATATGTGGGAGTTGGTCTAAAGGAATGGCCCCATTTAGCTGATAGTACATAGCTGCAATTTTCTCAAGTATGGAGAGGTGAAGTGAAGGGCAGGGAAGGGAAGAGCAGGGAAGGGAAGAGCAGGGAAGGGAAGAGCAGGGAAGGGAAGAGAGCAGAGATAAACACACTGCTCCACCTCCATCAGAGACTGGTGGTATGGCTGTCTTGGGTATTGACAGAATTGTCCATTTAGATATTGCAAGATAATGTCACGCAGCGTGTTCAGTATAATACCATGGCTGACGTTATTAATGTTGACGCAGTAGACAAACTGCCACAACTAAAGTGACAGTGTGTATTACACACACAAACTAAAATAGACCATGATAACCGGTAAAATAATTAGCATAGCTTCCAGTATTTTTAGTATTATCAACATCAATCTTATAAATTCTGTTTTGTCTTGGTTAATGGGGGGGGGGGGTTGAAGCCTATCACACTAGTCATGAAGGATGCAAGTAACGTTTTCACCATCAGACAAGAATACTTTAATCCTTTACATGAGGATTCAACACTTAGCATATATAGGTTTAGAAACTGACAACTGTGTGTGTATATATCCTGTGTTGTCTTACAGTGCACAGTCACCTGTCCCTCGTTTACATATTTATCTTCATAAACTCACTCAACACAAAAACTAATTAAATTTATATTTTATATTTTTATTAACACGTCGGCCGTTTCCCACCAAGGCAGGGTGACCAGAAAAAGAAGAAACACTTTGATCGCCACTCACTCCATCACTGTCTTGGCACTGGCATGCCTACATATCAACACCCCTCCTTCAGAGTGCAGGCACTGTACTTCCCACCTCCAGGACTCAAGTCTAGCTAACCGGTTTCCTTGAATCCCTCCACAAATGTTACATTGCTCATACTCCAACAGCACGTCGAGTCATTAAAACCATTTGTCTCCACTTGCTCCTAACACGCTCATGCACACTTGCTGGAAGTCCAAGCCCCTCGCACACAAAACCTCCTTTACCCCCTCTGTCCACCCTTTCCTAGGACGACCCCTAATCTGCCTTCTTTCCATTACAGATTTATATGCCCTCCAAGTCATTCTGTTTTGTTTCATCCTCTCTAAATGTCCAAATTACCTCAACAACCTTTCCTCAGCCCTCTGGATTATACTTTTGCAAACCCGGCACCTACTTTTAATCTCCAAACTACGAATTCTGCATTATATTCACACCACGCATTGCCCTCAGACACGACATCTCCACTGCCTCCAGCCTTCTCCTTGTTGCAACATTCACCACACGTTTCACACCCATATAAGAGCGTTGGTACCACTATACTCTCATACATTCCTCTCTTTGCTTCCAGGAATAACATTGTCTCCACAGACTCCTCAGTGTTCCATTCACCTTTTTCCCCCTCATCAATTATGAATAAACTCGTCTTTAATAGACCCATCTGCCGACACGTCCACTCCCAAATATCTGAATACATTCACTTCCTTCATACTCCCTCCCTCCAACTAATATCCAATCTTTCATTACCTAATTTTATCCTCATCATCTTGCCGTTTCCTGCGTTCGATTTAAATTTCCTTCTTTTACATACCCTTCCAAACTCGTTCACCAACTTCTGCAACTTCTCTTCAAAATCTTCCACAAGCACAGTGTCATCAGCAAAAAGCAACTGTAACAACTCCCACTTTGTGTTAGATTCTTTATCTTTTAACCCAACACCTCTTGCCAACACCCGAGCATTCACTTCCCTTACAACCCCATCTATAAATATATTGAACAACTATGGTGACATCACACAGCCCTGTCTAAGACCTACTCTTACTGGGAAATAATCTCCCTCTCTCCTACATACTCTAACTTTACCCTCACTATCCTAGAAAAAACTGAACTGCTTTCAGTAGCCAACCACCTATTCTATATATTTGCGACATCTGTCACACTGCTGTCCTATCTACCTTATCATATACCGTCTCCAAACCCATAAATGCAACTAAAGCTTCTTTACCCTTATCTATATACTATTGTTCACCCATATGCTTCATTGTAAACACTTGGTCTACACATCCCTAACCATCCTAAAGCCTCCCTGTACATCTGCGATCCTGCTCTCCATCTTATTCTTAATTCTTACAAAACTTCTCTACTATACACTTTACCAAGTATACTCAACAGGCTTATTACCCTATAACTTTTACAATCTCTTTTTTCTCCTCTGCCTTTATATAAAGGAACTATACATACTCTCTGCCAATACCTAGGTACCCTCCCTTCTTCCATACATTAAATAAAAATGCCAACCACTCCAAGTTTTAGCTGTCAAATCCATTCGCTCCCTAGGCTTTCATAACATATTAATCTCACTCCAAACCTTTTTCTTATTCTCAGCAATATTTGTTAATATTATCTTGCCCACTCATCTGCTCTCCTTTTACATTCCTACACCACTCTCTTAACCTCTCTTTTTCTCTCCATATACTATTCCCACCTTTCATTACTTCTACTTTGTAGAAACCTCTCAATTGATAACTTTGTCTCCCTTACTATTCTACCTCATTCCACCAATCGTTTTTCTTCCCTCCCGCACCCACTTTCCTGGACCCACACACTTTTACTTAACACTAACACTACATAAATTTATCCCATACCTCTTCAACCTCATTACCAATACTCTCACTAGCCTATCTTTCTTCCAATAGTTGTTTATCTTACCCTAACTGCCTCCTCCTCTAGTTTATAAACCTTCACCTCTCTATTACTTGCTGGTACCATTCTCCTTGTTTCATATCTACCTTTCACTCTCACTGTAGCTACAAAATAAAAAATGTTCTGATATATCTGTGGCCCCTGTATAAACATGTACATCTTGAAGTCTACCCGTTAGTCTTCTACTGTCATGATGCTCTATATCATATTTTGTATACTTATACATCATTTTTTTTTAAAAGTATTACCTATTACTAAACTCCTTTCTATATAAAGTTCAATCGAGATTCTTATAGTCTTTTTGGGAAGCCCAAATACCTCCCAATAAAACCGTTTCCCCACTGAGCATCACGTCCCCCAGCACTCTCTCACTTGGTCCCAAATTCAAAACTCGCTTAACATCTCCCAACATCTCTTCCCTTTTCACTCTTCTCTTGGTTAACCCTTTTCAATGACCCTTTTTTTAATCAACATATTTTAATTTTACATTATATTCCTCTTCTCCACATATGATCTTAAGATATGACCACTTTTTTATCCTCTCGTCGTTCGTTACCTAAATTTCTCCCCACTGAAATTCCCAATATTGTATCCTTGATTATCGGATGTGAAATTTAATATCCGCAGATGTGGATGTGTGAGTTTTACTTTTTTTGAATGAGTAAAGAATTGCGGAATTCCGCGGATTCGGATGGGGTATATGTGTACAGCAAAATTGCGACTGCTGATGTAAGAACTGTGCGGATGTTCACGGATGGAGTGGATGTGATATCAATATATATATATATATATATATATATATATATATATTAATATATATTATATATTTATATATATATATAAACACCACTATTGTAACCACGAACAAGTGTATTTTCATATACCTTCACTAGCCGGGGATCGAACCGGTTGTTTAGCCCGCCTCATGGTGAGGGAAAATTCACGACGCTCTAACCCATTGGTCCATTGGGTTAGAGGAGACATTATAACGAGGAGCGTCGTATCTCTCAAGGGTAAGTGCAGCATTTAGAGGTTGAGCTTAATTAAAGTGTATCAGGTGGTAGGGTGGTGGGGAATGGGAGGGTCATTTGGCTTAGTTTGAAGCTGCACTAACATTCTGGCGGCTGTGCTCGACCCTCCACACTCAACTCTCATTATGTTGTTATCTGAACCTTGTTTGTGGATTGTACTGTGATAATACCTCCTTCACTTCCCACCCCAACACACATACACACACAAACACACACACACATACACCACACACAACCTTTACTGAACATTGGGGTGAGGGGTAATACGCAGTAGACTGGAATAGGACGAACCGTGATATTTCTGAAGTGACAGCAGGAAGCCAGGAACACGACAGGTCTTTAACGAGAGAAAACATTAAGAAACCGACTTATCCATGATGCGTCCATTGGAGTTATGGTCACCTGACGAGGCTTCCGCTGGCTTACCCCCACCACCCTTAAAAATTATGCTTATGATTACAATCATTAACTGATTAAAGCAATCATGGATTAAGAAAGTAATGGTTGTGAATTATGTGGTGGTTAGATGAAGGACACATCATGGAGCAGGACGACTGCATAACTTACATAAAGGTTATTACTATTTGAGGAACAAGTTAACAGTTTAAACAAGCCCTCTTCCCAGATATTACTCTAACAGTGCTTAAAAGGGAAACAAATACAGTGGAAAATCAACATGCATGAATAACTCACAGTGGCAGTGGACATGAACCTACACTAGGCAGGGATGAACCTACGTGCATGATGAACACTTACAGTGGCAGTGGATGAATTCGTGGCAGTGAATGAGCCTACAGTGGCATGGAATGACTCAACAGTGCAGTGATGAACTCTACGTGGCAGTGGAATGAACAACAGGCAGTGAAGAACTCTACAGATGCAGTGGAATGAATTTCAACAGAGCAGAATGAACATTAAGTGCATGGAATGAATTCACGTGGCAGTGATGACCAACGTGCAGTGGAATGAATTCAAATGGCACTGACGAATGAACTCTACAGTGGCAGTGGAATGAACCAACCAGCAGTGGAAAAATTAGTGGCAGTGGAATGAATTCACAGTGCAGTGAATGAACTCTAACAGTGGCAGTGGATTGAATTAATGGCAGTGGAATAAACTCTACAGTGGCAATGGAGAATACAGTGGCAGTGGAATGAATCAACAGTGGCAGTGGAATGAATTCAACAGTGGCATGAAATGAACTCTACATGTCAGTGGAATGAAACTTACAGTGGCAGTGGAATGACTCTACAGTCAGTGGAATGAACTACAGTGGCAGTGGAATTGAATCTACAGTGCATGGATGAATTCAACAGTGGAGGGAAGAATAACAGTGCAGTGGAATGAACTCTACAGTGGCAGTGGAATGAATTCAACAGTGGCAGTGGAATGAACTCAACAGTGGCAGTGGAATGAACTCAGTGGCAGTGGAATAAATTCAACAGTGGCAATGGAATGAACTCTACAGTGGCAGTGGAATGAATTCAACAGTGGCAGTGGAATGAACTCTACAGTGGCAGTGGAATGAACTCAACAGTGGCAGTGGAATGAACTCTACAGCGGCAGTGGAATGAATTCAACAGTGGCAGTGGAATGAACTCTACAGTGGCATTGGAATGAACTCAGTGGCAGTGGAATGAATTCAACAGTGGCAGTGGAATGAACTCTACAGTGGCATTGGAATGAACTCAACAGTGGCAGTGGAATGAACTCAACAGTGGCAGTGGAATGAACTCTACAGTGGCAGTGGAATGAATTCAACAGTGGCAGTGGAATGAACTCTACAGTGGCAGTGGAATGAATTCAACAAGTGGCAGTGAATGAACTCAACAGTGGCGGGAATGAATCACAGTGGCATGGATGATACATCAACAGTGCAGTTGAATGTTAAGTCAAATGCAGTGGAATGAACTCTATCAGTGGCAGTGGAATGAACCTAAAGTGGCAGTGGAATGACACTCAACAGTGGCAGTGGACATGCAACTCAACAGTGGCAGAATGAACTCTACAGTGGCAGTGAATGACACCAACAGTGGCAGTGGAATGAACCAACAGTGCAGGGAAGAACTCAACAGTGGCTGAATGAACTCAACATGGCAGTGAAGCAATTCACACATGGAGTTCAAAATTGGCAGATGATTTTTTACATCAATCAGTGCATTGTTAAGGTGTAATCATCTTGCACACTTCCTTATCTCCACTACACACACACACACAGGACCAGGAGCTGTGAATCAACCCCTGCAACCACAAATAGGCAGCAGTACACACACACACAGGGCCAGGAGCTGTGAATCAACCACTGCAACCACAAATAGGCAGCAGTACACACACACACAGGGCCAGGAGCTGTGAATCGACCCCTGCAACCACAAATAGGTGAGTACAGATGGGACGCAGGTACAAGATGTCACAGGGATGTTAGGAAGTATTATTTCCGAGTTGTGAGGAAGTGGAACAATCTGGAGAGTGAAGTAGTGGAAGGAGGATTCATACACAGCTTTAAGAAGAGATATGATAAAGCTCATGGAGAAAGGAGTGGACCTAGTAGCGACCAGTGAAGAGGTCAGTGGTCAGTGGTCAGTCGTCACGTGAGGTCACAGACCCTGAGCTGCTTTGGGGATTAGCGTGGACGGTTACAAAGCATGGCTTGCTTCTGCAGTATTTTAAAAATTGAGGTTGGAGAGTTGAAGGAGGAGGTCTTGCTTCTCCAGGAGGAGATTAGGAGGCTGAAGGTCCACCTCAATGGGTCTGGGAGAGAGTGTGAGGTGGCTGGAGTTGTGGGAAATGAGGCTTCTAGCAGTGAGGTGCAGTCTGTCTCTCGCTGTGAGGAGGCTGTAGTTGGGGAGGTAGCAACGGCTACCAGCAGTGAGGTGCAGCCCAGCACCTGCTACAAGTGGCGAGTGGTTCACAGTAATGGGAGGCGCATCAGAGTAAGGAAAGTTAAGAGTGAAGATCTGAAGGTAGGAAATCGCTTCTCTGTTCTTCAGGATGAATGTACTTCAGTGGCCAGTGAAGGTAAGGGTACTACTGCCCCTGCTAATGGAGGTAAGCGCATTCTTGTGGTTGGTGACTCTCAGGTAAGATATATTGACCGTGCTTTTTGTAATAGGAATAAGAAGATGAGAGATAGAGTGTGCTTCCCTGGAGCTGGTGTTGGGGACATAGTCAACAGGCTGGATAATATCATGTCAGGTAATGGGAACAAGCCCATTACCTGTCTCAGTGCTGGTGGAAATGATATTGGGAAGGGTAGGAGAGAAGAGCTGCTAGATAAGTACAGGTCAGCTATAGATTTCATTAAGTATAATGGAGGGATCCCAATCATATGTAGCATCTTGCCTAGAAGGGGAGTAGGAAATGAATGGTTGTCTAGGGCAATTGGTGTAAATTGCTAGCTAGACAGATACTGCAAGGAACTTGCAATCCCATTTATTGACAACTGGAGCAACTTTTATGGCAAACATGATATGTATGCAAGGGATGGGGTACATCTCTCTGGGGCTGGGGTGGTAGCACTTGCAGACTCGATTGAGAAGGCCATTGGTGAAATGCCTATGATTTTAAACTGATAGAAGATAGAGGTATGGGTGTGTGTGGGAAACAAGCAGGTTGCAACACTAGGGTTCGAAACAGTAAATGTATAAAAGGCATTCAGCTTGAAGTTATAAATAAAAACAATAGATCAGGTCAGCAAACAAAAGGGGACAGCAGAGGGCAGCAAGGGACTAGCTCCCTTAAGGTTTACTATACTAATAGCAGGAGTGTAAGAAATAAGATAGATGAGCTAAGATTAATTGCAAGTGCAGGAAACATAGATATTATTGCCATAACAGAGACCTGGCTCAATATGAAAGATAGAGAGATGCCCTCTGAATGTCACATACAAGGCTATAAATTATTCCACACTGACAGGGTCAACAGGAAAGGTGGTGGAGTAGCGATGTATGTCAGAGACAATTTAAATTGTTGTGTTAGACAAGATATAAAATTAGAAGCGTCAGCCACTGAATCTGTTTGGTTACAGCTTCTCGAGGGCCGAGAAAAAATAATTTTGGGTGCGATTTACAGGGCCCCAAATCTTGATAGGGAGTGCAGTAAACTTCTATGGGACGAAATTCGTAAGGCATCTACAAACGAAAATGTTGTGCTAATGGGAGATTTCGACTATAGACAGATTGACTGGAGCAATTTGACAGGAAATTTAGAGTCAGGTGACTTTCTTGATACGATCCAGGATTGTTTTTTAAAACAGTTTGTGACAGAGCCAACTAGGGTAAATAACCTCCTTGACTTGGTTCTTGCCAGTAGGGAAACACTAATTAATAATCTTGAGGTTAATGATGAGCTTGGGAAAGTGATCACAAATCACTCAGTTTTAATATATCATGGAATTCCCCTAATAATGGCAATCAAGTCTCTGTCCCTGACTTCCGCTTGGCTGATTTCATAGGACTGAAAAATTACTTAGGTGGGCTGAACTGGAATGATCTGACTAAGGGTCAGGTAGGTGGTGATGGATGCCGATATGACGCTTTCCAGGGCATAGTTCTAGCTGCTCAGTCAAATTATGTTCCAAATAGGGAAATCAGATCAAACAAAAATGATCCTATATGGATGAACAATAGATTAAAATATCTAATTGGTCAAAAGAGAGGCATATATAGGCAAATCAAAAGAGGAGAGGTGCAATTAAGAAATCGATATATTCAGTTAAAGAGAGAAATAAAAAAAGGAATTAGAAAAGCAAAAAGAGATTATGAGGTTAAAGTTGCAAGAGATTCGAAGACTAACCCAAAAGGATTCTTTCAGGTATACAGAAGTAAGATCAGGGACAAGATAGGCCCACTCAAAAGTTCCTCGGGTCAGCTCACTGACAGTGATAAGGAAATGTGTAGAAGTTTTAACACATACTTCCTCTCAGTGTTTACACAGGAGGATACCAGCGATATTCCAGAAATGATAAATTATGTGGAACAGGACGATAATAAACTGTGCACGATTAGGGTCACAAGTGACATGGTCCTTAGGCAAATAGATAAATTAAAACCTAACAAATCCCCAGGCCCTGATGAACTGTATGCAAGGGTTCTAAAGGAATGTAAAGAGGAGCTTAGCAAACCTTTGGCTAATCTTTTCAACATATCACTACAAACTGGCATGGTGCCAGATAAGTGGAAAATGGCAAATGTGATACCTATTTTCAAAGCAGGTGACACGTCCTTAGCTTCAAACTATAGACCAATAAGCCTAACCTCCATAGTGGGAAAATTTATGGAATCAATAATTGCCGAGGCAGTTCGCAGCCACCTTGAAAAGCATAAATTAATCAACGAATCTCAGCATGGTTTTACAAAGGGGCGTTCCTGCCTTACGAATTTGTTAACTTTTTTTCACTAAGGTATTTGAGGAGGTAGATCATGGTAATGAATATGATATTGTGTATATGGACTTCAGTAAGGCTTTTGACAGGGTCCCACATCAGAGACTATTGAGGAAAATTAAGGCACATGGAATAGGAGAAATTTTTTCCTGGATAGAGGCATGGTTGACAAATAGGCAGCAGAGAGTTTGCATAAATGGGGAGAAATCAGAGTGGGGAAGCGTCACGAGCGGTGTTCCACAGGGTTCAGTGTTGGGCCCCCTGCTGTTCACAATATACATAAACGACATAGATGAGGGCATAAAGAGCGACATCAGCAAGTTTGCCGATGACACCAAAATAGGCCGTCGAATTCATTCTGACGAGGACATTAGAGCACTCCAGGAAGATTTGAGTAGACTGATGCAGTGGTCGGAGAGGTGGCAGATGCAGTTTAATATAGACAAATGCACAGTTCTAAATGTTGGACAGGACAATAACCATGCCACATATAAACTAAATAATGTAAATCTTAATATTACGGATTGCGAAAAAGATTTAGGAGTTTTGGTTAGCAGTAATCTGAAACCAAGACAACAGTGCATAAGTGTTCGCAATAAAGCTAATAGAATCCTTGGCTTTATATCAAGAAGCATAAATAATAGGAGTCCTCAGGTTGTTCTTCAACTCTATACATCCTTGGTTAGGCCTCATTTAGATTATGCTGCACAGTTTTGGTCACCGTATTACAGAATGGATATAAATGCTCTGGAAAATGTACAAAGGAGGATGACAAAGTTGATCCCATGTATCAGAAACCTTCCCTATGAGGATAGACTAAGGGCCCTGAATCTGCACTCTCTAGAAAGACGTAGAATTAGGGGGGATATGATTGAGGTGTATAAATGGAAGACAGAAATAAATAAAGGGGATGTAAATAGTGTGCTGAAAATATCTAGCCTAGACAGGACTCGCAGCAATGGTTTTAAGTTAGAAAAATTCAGATTCAGGAAGGATATAGGAAAGTACTGGTTTGGTAATAGAGTTGTGGATGAGTGGAACAAACTCCCAAGTACAGTTATAGAGGCCAGAACGTTGTGTAGCTTTAAAAATAGGTTGGATAAATACATGAGTGGGTGGTAGCTTGTGCTACCAGGACGGTTGTCGTGTTCCTCCCTTAAGTCAAGGTGACCTGACCTGACTAGGTTGGGTGCATTGGCTTAAGCCGGTAGGAGACTTGGACCTGCCTCGCATGGGCCAGTAGGCCTGCTGCAGTGTTCCTTCGTTCTTATGTTCTTATGTTCTTAAGTAATACTTGGTGGAGATACAGTTACATAGAGCAAATGAGGGATATGTAATTTGAAAAAATATTGACGAGTTTCAGTGAAAATTGATATATCGTTGAAAATTTTAACCATAAAGAAATAACCATAAGAACATAAGAAAGAAGGAACACTGAAGTAGGCCTACTGGCTCATGAGAGGCAGGGCCAAGTCTCCTACCGGCTTAAGGCTCAACCTAGTCAGGTTGGCATTCAGAATGTGCAACATACGAGGTTGCAACTGCAAAGTAATGGTCCGGTGCAATTTCTAAATGTAAACTAAAGGTAAACTCCAGGTAATGGCGCGTTAGTCTTATTTTTCAAGATTTTGTCATGCACAAACATGTACATTCATGAATTCATTCCTGGGAAGTGGTCTGCATGTATAACTAATAATATTGTTCTTGAGGGCTACGTCTTGCCTTCACACATTCTATGTTTCGTCTCTCACAAAAACCGTCTTCAGTTCTCTGGTGTTACTTACCTCTGGTATAAACCCTGGTAATAAATAATGACAACTTGGTTAACAAAGGCACTTAAAGAAACACTAGGACATTTATTAGAAAGCGTTTCGGTCCTGGGACCTTGATCACTTCTAACATACAAAAGTTAAAACAGTATACATAGGCGGAGAGTGAGGTGTGAGTGACGCATGGTGACCTGAAGAATGACATACTGGGATGAGGACGGGTAAACGATGATGTCATGTTAGGTAGGTGCTACTTCGCCTTTGCAAAGCAGCACCTACCTAACAACACAGGAGTCACATGATCACACTGTCTACCTGACCTCGTTCCAGTACGTCATTCTTCAGTTCATAACGCGTTACTCGCACCTCACTCTCCGTCTATATGTACTGTTTTAACCTCTGTATGTTAGAAGTGATCAAGCTCCGAGGACCGAAAGGTTTTCTAATATGTCCTAGTGTTTGTTACCATGTATTTCCAAACCAATTTACCACTGTAAGCACTATTCGTCGCACTTCTCGACGCCTCCAGCTCGTGTATAAAACTCTTGTAAGACACAAACACAACAACAGCGTGCGTGGGGATACCAACTTTGTAGGGCAATACTCGTGTTCAGCGCTGCCATACCTACCTGCCTGTGTATTTCCTTCTTGTGTGATAACTACATGTGAATCAACATATAAATGAGCCTGCCATGCGTGCGAAAACAAACGTGGTGTTTGAAGGACAAATTGGTCTCCTTGCAGTCTACCCATCCATCTTTGATATTATTTATCTAGGTGTGGTGGTGCACTAACATCTGACCTACTCACTCATCTTCCAGGTGTGGTGGTGCACTAACATCTGACCTACTCACTCATCTTCCAGGTGTGGTGGTGCACTAACATCTGACCTACTCACTCATCTTCCAGGTGTGGTGGTGCACTAACATCTGACCTACTCACTCATCTTCCAGGTGTGGTGGTGCACTAACATCTGACCTACTCACTCATCTTCCAGGTGTGGTGGTGCACTAACATCTGAACCACTCATCTTACAGGTGTGGTGGTGCACTATCATCTGACCTACTCACTCATCTTCCAGGTGTGGTGGTGCACTAACATCTTCCAGGTGTGGTGGTGCACTAACATCTTCCAGGTGTGGTGGTGCACTAACATCTGACCTACTTACTCATCTTACAGGTGTGGTGGTGCACTAACATCTTCCAGGTGTGGTGGTGCACTAACATCTTCCAGGTGTGGTGGTGCACTAACATCTTCCAGGTGTGGTGGTGCACTAACATCTGACCTACTTACTCATCTTACAGGTGTGGTGGTGCACTAACATCTTCCAGGTGTGGTGGTGCACTAACATCTTCCAGTGTGGTGGTGCACTAACATCTTCCAGTGTGGTGGGCACTAACATCTGACCTACTTACTCATCTTACAGGTGTGGTGGTGCACTAACATCTTCCAGGTGTGGTGGTGCACTAACATCTTACAGGTGTGGTGGTGCACTAACATCTTCCAGGTGTGGTGGTGCACTAACATCTTACAGGTGTGTGCTACCTCTCCTCTCTCTGGCATTACATTGTCAAAATTACTTTTATTAAATTAACTTGAAGAATAAGCACTAAACTCGCATACGTAAAACAGCGATAAGGTAATGGGAGGAACACAATCAGGTTTGATCCGAGGAAAAAGGAACCTATAACCGACGTATGAACAGTGCTTCCTAGGCGTGAAGGAGCACTCTTTGAAGAGGCAACATTGTGACTAACAAAAAGGCACAATACCGTGACTGGAACAATACCGTGACTGGAACAATATCGTGACTGGCATAATACCATGACTGGAACAATTATAATCAAAGCGCTAAATAGGACTCGAACAATACAGTTACTGGAACAATACCGTGACTAACAATACCGTGACTGGTGCAATAACGTGGCTGGAACAATACCGTGACTGACACAAAACCGTGACGAACAATACGATGACTGCAACAATACTGTGACGAAAAATATCCTGATTGGAACAATACCGTGACTGGTACAAAACCGTGACTGGTACAAAACCGTGACTGGAACAATACCGTGACTGGTACAATACTGTGACTGGTACAATACCATGACTGGAACAATACCGTGACTGGAACAATATCGTGACTGGAACAATAACGTGACTGGTACAAAACCGTGACTGGAACAATACCATGACTGGAACAATACCGTGACGAACAATACAGTGACTGGAACAATGCCGTGACTGGTACAAAACCGTGACTGGTACAAAACCGTGACTGGAACAATATCGTGACTGGTACAATACCATGACTGGAACAATACCATGACTGGAACAATACCATTACTGGCACAATACCGTGACTGGCACAATACCGTGACCGGCACAATACTGTGACTGGAACAATACCATGACTGGAACGATAGTGACTGGTACAATACATCGAGGAACAATACCGTGACTGGAACAATGCCGTGACTGGTACAAAACCGTGACCGGACCAATACTGTGACTGGAACAATACCATGACTGGCACAATACCATGACTGGCACAATACCGTGACTGGCACAATACCGTGACTGGCACAATACCGTGACCGGCACAATACTGTGACTGGAACAATACCATGACTGGCACAATACCGTGACTGGCACAATACCGTGACTGGCACAATACCGTGACTGGAAATATACCGTGATTGGAAAAATATCCTGACTGTAAAAATACCGTGACTGGAACAATATCGTGACTGGAACAAAACCGTGACTGGAACAATACCGTGACTGACATAATATCGTGACGAAAACCGTGACTGGTACAATACCGTGGCTGGCACAAAACCGTGACTGGAACAATGCAGTGATTGGAAGAATGCCGTGACTGGCACAATACCGTGACTGGAACAATACTGTGACTGTACACTACCGTGACTGGAACAATACCGTGACTGGCACAATACCGTGACTGGCACAATACCGTGACTGGCACAATGCCGTGGCTGGCACAATGCCGTGGCTGGCACAATACCGTGACTGGAACAATACCGTGACTGGAACAATACCGTGACTGGAACAATACTGTGACTGGAACAATACCGTAACTGGAACAATACCGTGATTAAAAATACCGTGACTGTAAAAATACCGTGACTGTAAAAATACCGTGACTGGAACAATATCGTGACTGGGACAATACTGTGCCTGGAGCAATACCGTGACTGGTACAATACCGTGACTGGAACAATACCGTGACGAACAATACCGTGACTGGAACACCACCGTGACTGGAACATTACCGTGACTGGAACAATGCCGTGACTGGAACAATGCCGTGACGAACAATACCATGACTGGAACAATACCGTGACTGGAACAATACTGTGACTGGAAAAATACCATGACGTACAAAACTGACTGGAACATCGTGACTGGTACAATACCGTGACTGGAACAATACCGTGACGAACAATGCCGTGACAGGAACAATACCATGACTGGAACAATACTGTGACTGGAAAAATACCAAGACTGGTACAAAACTGACGAACATCGTGACTGGTACAATACCGTGACTGGCACAATACCGTGACTGGAACAATACAGTGGCACAATACAGTGACTGGCACACCACCGTGACTGGAACAATACCGTACTTGCAGCAATACCGTGACTGGTACAATACCGTGACTGGAACAATATCGTGACTATAACAATACCGTGACTAAACCAATACAGTGACTGGCATACCACCGTGACTGGAACAATACCGTGACTGGAACAATACCGGGACTGGCACAATACCGTGACGAACAATACCGTGACTGGTACAATACCGTGACTGGTACAATACCGTGACTGGAACAATAGTGTGACGAACAATACCGTGTGTACTGGAACAATACTGTGTCCCTGGGTTGTGCACCAGGGCTGTTTACACCTGGGTTGTATGCAACAGGGCTATGTGCACCTGGGTTGTGTGCACCAGGGCTGTGTGCACCGGTGTGTGCCAGGGCTGGTGCACTGGTTGTGTGCACCAGGCTGTGTGCATCTGGGCTGTGTGTACCCTGGTTGTGTGCACCAGGGCTGTGTGCACCTGAGTTGTGTGCACCAGAGCTGTGTACCTGGGTTGTGTGAGCCTGGGTTGTGTGCACCAGAGCTGTGTGCCAGGGTTGTGTGCACCTGGGTTGTGTGCACCAGGGCTGTGTGCACCAGGGCTGTGTGTACCTGGGTTGTGTGCACCAGGGCTGTGTGCACCTGAGTTGTGTGCACCAGGGCTGTGTGCACCTGGGTTGTGTGCACCTAGGTTGTGTGCACCAGGGCTGTGTGCACCTGGGTTGTGTGCACCAGAGCTGCGTGTACCTGGGTTGTGTGTACCTGGGTTGTGTGCACCAGAGCTGTGTGACCTGGGGTGTGTGACTGGGTGTGCACTGGGTTGTGTGCACTATGGCTGTGTGCACCTGGATTGTGTACACCTGGGTTGTGTGCACCAGGGCTGTGTGCACCTGGGTTGTGTGCACCAGGGCTGTGTGCACCAGTGACTGTGTGCACAGGCGTGTACCTGGTTGTGTGCACCAGGGTTGTGTGCACAGGCTGTGTGTACCTGGGTTGTGTGCACCAGGGCTGTGTGTACCTGGGTTGTGTGCACTATGGCTGTGTGCACCTGGGTTGTGTGCACCAGGCTGTGTACCTGGGTTGTGTGCACCTGGGTTGCTTGCACCTGGGTTGTGTGCACCAGGGCTGTGTGCATCTGGGCTGTGTGTAGCTGGGTTGTGTGCACCAGGGCTGTGTGCACCTGGGTTGTGTGCACCAGGGCTGTGTGCACCAGAGCTGTGTGCACCTGAGTTGTGTGCACCTGGGCTGTGTACCTGGGTTGTGTGCACTATGGCTGTGTGCACCTGGATTGTGTGCACCTGGGTTGTGTGCACCAGGGCTGTGTGCACCTGGGTTGTGTGCACCAGGGCTGTGTGCACCTGGGTTGTGTGCACAGGCTGTGTGCACCTGGGTTGTGTGCACCTGGGTTGTGTGCACCAGGGCTGTGTGCACCTGGGTTGTGTGCACCTGGGTTGTGTGCACCAGGGCTGTGTGCACCTGGGTTGTGTGCACCAGGTGTACATGGTTGTGTGCACCTGGGTTGTGTGCACCATGGCTGTGTGTACCTGGGTTGTGTTTTCACCTGGGATTTTGTGACCTGGGTTGTGTGCACCAGGCTGTGTGCACCTGGGTTGTGTGCACCAGACTGTGTGCATCTGGTTGTGTGCACCCAGGGTTGGTGAAACCCAGGGTTGTGTGCACCAGGCTGTGTGCACCTGGGCTGTGTGTCCTGGGTTGTGTGCACCAGGGCTGTGTGCACACTAGGGCTGTGTACCGAGTGTACCAGGTTGTGTGCACCTGGGTTGTGTGCACCAGGGCTGGTGTACCTGGGTTGTGTGCACTACCTGGGCTGGTGACCTGGTTGTGTGCACCATGGCTGTGCACCAGGGCTGTGTGCACCTGGTTGTGTGCACCAGGGCTGTGTGACTGGGTTGGTGCACCAGGGTTGTGTGCACCAGGGCTGTGTGTACCTGGGTTGTGTGCACCTGGGCTGTGTGCACCAGGGCTGTGTGTACCTGGGTTGTGTGCACCAGGGCTGTGTGTACCTGGGTTGTGTGCACCAGGGCTGTGTACCTGGGTTGTGTGCACCAGGGCTGTGTGCCTGGTGTGTGTACCTGGGCTGTGTGCACCAGGTCTGTGTGTACCTGGGTTGCTGTGTACCTGGTGTTGCCGGCTGTGCACAGGTCTGTGTGTACCTGGGTGCACCAGGGCTGTGTGTACCTGGGTTGTGTGCACCTGGACTGTGTGACCTGGGCTGTGTGCACCAGGCTGTTGTGTGTACCTGGGCTGTGTGCACCTGGGCTGATGTGCACCTGGCTGCATGCACCTGGTGCTGTGCACCGGCTGCTGTACACCTGGGCTGTGTGTACCTGAGTTGTGTACCTGGGTCTGTGTGTACCTGGGCTGGTGTACCTGGGCTTGTGTGTACCTGAGGGTGCATGCACCTGGGCTGTGTGTACCTGGGCTGTGTGACCTGGCGTGTCCGCACCTGGGCTGTGTGACCTGGGCTGCATGCACCTGGGCTTGTGTACCTGGGCTGCATGCACCTGGCTGTGTGTACCTGGGTTGCGTGCACCAGGGCGGTGTACCTGGTGCTGCATCAGGTGTGTGTACCTGAGGTGCATGCACCAGGGCTGTGTGTACCTGGGTTCGTCGTGCACCAGTGCTGTGTACCTGGGTCTGTGTGCACCTGGCTGCATGCACTGGCTGTGTGCACCTGGTTGTGTGCACCAGGCGTGTCACCTGGGATGCGTGCACTCAGCTGGTGCATGCACCAGGGCTGCTGCACCGGTCGCTGTACCTGCTCGTAACCGGGCTGATGTACCTGGCGCATGTCTACCTGGACTGTGGCCCTGGGCTAGTTTACCTGGCTGTGTGTGAACCTAGGTCAAGCAGCCTGAAGCTTGTATCCTCGGCTGGTTACCAGCACACCTGCTGTGACGGTACCTGGGGCTGCCATTCACACTGCTGCATTCACAGAACTTTGTAGTACCGTGAGCTCACTGCATCCCTGGGATGAACTGTGCACCTTTGGTGTTCCGTTGACAGGTCAGGTGTCATCCGGGCTGCACATTTGCACCTGAGCACCTGTTTGCCAGACGCTCAGCACTCTGCTCGCGTGTACATGAGGATGAATACCTTGTTGATTGCCCCCAGTACACTGTTAGGGTGTACATGGGCTCACGCACCTAGGCTGTAGCCCTAACACCTGCAGTCACCTTCGCCCTGTCGTACACCTGTTCCGTGCCAGCCGCGGTGTCGCTGGTGTTGCTGGGCCACGCGGTTCACAGCTTAGGGCTTGCATGCACCCAGGCTACGCTAAGCCAGCTGGCTCACAGCAGCCTGCAGTTCTTCCTGATGCTATGACCTTGGCGGTCTGTGTGCATTCCTGATTGTTGCGCCTAGTTGTGTGTTCATCAATTTCCACTCCTGTGCAGTGTGACATCATTGTGTTACCCAAAGCTCAACCCTAGCCACCATTCTTGTCTACCTGCTGTTTCTGCTTACTTTCCCACGTGCCCAGCCTGTAGTTAAAGTTTTTCTTTCGAATCATGGTCATGACGCCTGGGCGCATGAATACACTGTGTTTCAGACCATAGTTAAATAAACAGCCACAGTACTTTGTCACTGATCCCAGCTTGGATATACGCAGCACAACACTAATATAAATGGTGGCCGGGGTTAAGGGTAGCAGAGCCTTCATCCAGCTGCATCCATTTCCATCCACGACACCCGTTTGCTCACAGTATCCGCAGCTGCTCACAGCGTCTCGTCGGTGACAGAGATAAAACTTTGCCCTTTGATTTTCCCCCGCAAAATTTGGACACTGTCGTCAGGGTGTCATTCCGGGCCCACCGGTCACATATGCACTGTAGCACCTTAGTACTTGCCTGCAACCTTCTTCAGCCCTTCTACAACGCCCCTACGCCGTCCAAGCTACGAAAGTCGAGGTGAGATCGTCTTGGTATATTTGGCCCCCACGCGAGTACATCCAGCTTAGGGTGTAGCAGTGTCCCTAGCCCACCCTAGGCTACGCCAGCCCTCACACCAGCAGTCACCCGTTCTCGTCCCTGATACGTTATACTATTTCTCTGTGTCCAGCCCGCATTCTGCATGTGTTGCTGACCTAGCGTGTTCTTCACGAAGTTCCACCTGGCTTGTCCACGTGGGACCTCAGTTGGCTTGACCCTAAGCCAGGCTGGCTCAACCCTAAGCCGCCTGCAGTTCTTCTCTCATCGCTAGTACCGGGGTTTTTCTGCTGTGAACTATTCTCCACGAATTCTCCAGCTCGTGTAGTGATTTTTTTTGTGTTGTTGCTTATCAAAATATTTCATAAATTTCCCTGTGAGCAGTTTGCAATAATTTTTCAGACCCCATTAAGTTTCATAACCCTGCCACAGTATTTTTGTTCGTATTGTGTTTTGCTTAGTTTTCCCTACATGTTCTGTGCCCTGTTCCTGTGAGAGAGACCGAGTTTTTTTTTTCAATCATGGTCGAGGACGACCATGGGTAGGTGGCCGAGAGATGCATACACAGTTGGTTTCATATTTTGTGCCATGCTGGTGCTGATATCTATAGGCCTACCAAGCTCAGCTTGCACCACGCTTCCCCTGCCTCACTCTCCCACCAGGCAGCCTAGAGTCAACTAGTTACTCTCTTGTCTTACTGCTTTCACCTTGTCACAGAACTCCAGTAGGTTTGTAACACAGAATTTCCCGTCCCTGAAACCGTGCTGGCTGTCGTTCATCAGCTCATTCCTTTCCAGGTGCTCCACCACTCTTCTGATAATAGTGTGTGTGTGTGTGTGTGTGTGTGTGTGTGTGTGTGTGTGTGTGTATGTAAATATATACCTGCTCTGCTGTAGCTCCAGTGACAGGCTAGGCTTGTGATATTCCTTCGTTTCTTATATAATCCTCACCTATGTCCCTCAATGTATCAGTGGTTCTGAAGCAGACGATTTTTTTCACTTCCATTTCAGCCATGTATCACTACTTGTGACAAACATTTCCAGTATCGTTTATACAGCTGAGTTAACTCACCTGCCTTTGTCGAATTAATCCTTAGCTCATGAACCCCGCCTTTGAAATTTGATAAACTGGTGTGGCTTAGTCTCTGTTATTTTGAGCTCTGTCATCATCTGGTTCCCATGTCACTCAGCTGTGCTTTCTTCCACTCTGTACAAACAACATTGTAAGTCTCTGAAGGTCTTATGAACTGTGCTATGTTTCCTCTGGTTCTCCGACCTACTTGTGCTGTAGGTGGGACAACCAGACCTATATCGCAGCCTCGTAATTCTGGGACCAGCCTTTTAGCAAACTTCTTGACTGTCTCACTTTCCTGTGTATGTTCTACATAATGAGAGTTCTATGCCAGCGGCGCCTGGTGCAGTACATGTCTTACATATAGTACGTACAGTGATACGAATGCCACCCTTAAGATTTCCGAAAGACATTTTATATTCGGCTTTACCCCAGAACTATGTTCTATCTCGTGCCCCGCTACCACCATCATTTCTTCGTCTTGCTCGGGTCAGGAGGAGAAAATTCTGAGACTAACTTGAAGGACCCAACAAGTCTTCACACCCTCACCTCAGCGTACAAAATGAGAATGAAACTTCGAAAGTCTGCAGGTGGAGATATTAAGTTAGACAAGGTAACTGAACACACTGTATCAATCAGTCCTCAGGTTGTTCTTCAACTCTATACATCCTTGGTTAGGCCTCATTTAGATTATGCTGCACAGTTTTGGTCACCGTATTACAGAATGGATATAAATGCTCTGGAAAATGTACAAAGGAGGATGACAAAGTTGATCCCATGTATCAGAAACCTTCCCTATGAGGATAGACTAAGGGCCCTGAATCTTCTCTCTCTAGAAAGACGTAGAATTTGGGGGGATATGATTGAGGTGTATAAATGGAAGACAGGAATAAATAAAGGGGATGTAAATAGTGTGCTGAAAATATCTAGCCTAGACAGGACTCGCAGCAATGGTTTTAAGTTAGAAAAATTCAGATTCAGGAAGGATATAGGAAAGTACTGGTTTGGTAATAGAGTTGTGGATGAGTGGAACAAACTCCCAAGTACAGTTATAGAGGCCAGAACGTTGTGTAGCTCAGTGGTGACGTGTACTTTGAGTGGTGACGTGTACTTAGCTCAGTGGTGACGTGTACTTAGCTGAGTGGTGACATGTACTTAGCTCAGTGGTGACGTGTACTTAGCTCAGTGGTGACGTGTACTTAGCTCAGTGGTGACGTGTACTTAGCTCAGTGAAGACCTGTTTGTGTGCTCTCTGTGAATCTGAACCAGAATGCCCTCTCTTGAGCAGCTTTACCAGCAGCTGAGAGAAGAGCTCAGAGTTGCTAAGCTGGAGATACGGCGATTAACGGAGGAGAACAAGAGGATTCGTAGTAATCCTCCTGTTTTGAGTCCCCAGGTTAAGAGGGGAGCTTGGTCAGTGGCCGGGCAACATGGAACCAAGCTGAAGATCAAGAAAACGGTTGGAGAGGCAGAAACAACGAGAAACCAGAAGACTACCGTGGAAACTTCCAACTCATTCTCGGTGCTACCTGACGAATGTGTGTGTTCTACTGGGAATGCCACAACGAGCACCAAGGAAGCATTGGCAGACGTGAGTGAGACATCCCTAGAAACCCCAACGAAGACCATCGAGAACATCTTGACGAATTCTACAAGTGGTGTAATGCTACCTGGCGAATGTGAGTCGACTACTCGGAGCATCACGGCGGACGACGCCAAGGAAGGTAAAAACATTGTTGTTGTTGGGGATAGCCAGATTAGGTACATGGATAGGGCATTCTGCTTGAAGGATAGGAGTAGGAGGCAGAGAGTGTGTTTTCCTGGGGCTGGGATGAAGGATATTGTTAGCCGTCTGGATGACATCATGAGAGGAAATGGGAGCAATCCTATTATCTGTCTCAGTGCTGGAGGCAACGATGTTGGCAGATGTAGGAGTGAAGACCTGATTAGCAGGTATAGGTCAGCAATAGAGATAATTAGGAGGAAGGGTGGGAAACCTGTCATATGTGGCATTTGTCCAAGGAGGGAGTTGGAAATGAATGGTTGTCCCAGAGCAATTGGTGTCAATTGCTGGCTGGACAAATACTGTAAGGAAAATGTGGTAACAATCATTGACAACTGGGACCTCTTCTAGGCAGAAATGACATGTATGCCAGGGACGGGGTTCACTTATCTAGGTGTGGGGTGGGAGCACTGGCCAACGCAGTGAGGGAGCTGTTAGGTCATTTAAACTAGGAATAGTTAGTGGTATGGGTTTTTGCGAAAACTGTGAAGTCGCAGGTAGTAATATGAGTACTAGGAGAACTAGTATTAGGCAAAATGAGGTGGATATTGGAAAGCCAGTGGCACTAATTTGACAAGAACAGTAATAGTTTAGTGAATAACAGAAAGGAGCAGGAAGGTAAAGAAGAGAGGAGGGTCTTTAAATATTTATTTACACAAATAGTCGCAGTGCTAGGAATAAGATGGATGAGTCGAGACTAGTTGCTAGTGCAGGTAACATAGATGCATTTGCCATTACTGAGACGTGGTTTAATTCAAAAAGTCGGGACATGCCTGCAGAATGTCACAATCCAGGGTTTTAAATTGTTCCAAGTAGATAGAAGTGTCGGAAAGGGGGTGGGGTGGCATTGTATGTCAGAGATCGCTTGAACTGTTGCATAAAAACGGGTATTAAGTCTGAAGTAACACATACAGAGTCTGGATAGAATTTTCAGATGGGCATGAAAAATTAATTTTAGGTGTGATATACCGTCCCCCAAATTAGATAGGGACCAGGGAGACTACTATGGGAGGAAATTGTTAGGCCACAAGGCACGATAATGTAGTAATTCTAGGAGACTTTAACTTTTGTCATATTGATTGGAATTTCTTGACTGGGAATTTAGAATCATACGACTTCTTAGAAGTAGTTCAGGATTGTTTTTTGAAGCAGTTTGTGACAGAACCTACAAGGGGTAATAACCTGCTTGACTTAGTTCTGGCAAACAACGAATCCCTTGTTAATAATTTAGAAGTTTCAGAGGAACTGGGTGCTAGCGACCACAAATCAATTACATTTAGCATTGAATGGAAGTATGATAGTAGGGAAAATCAGTAACAGTCCCAGATTTTCGCTTAGCAGATTACGATAGGCTTAGAGAACACTTATCATCTGTTGACTGGGGTAACGAAGAGAGCTATCAATATGACAGTTTTTCTGAACACAATACATGCTGCTCAAGAACGTTTATCCCTTATAAAGAAATTAGATCAAATAGAAATGACCCAAAATGGATGATAATAGGCTGAAATATCTACTTGGGCATAAGAAAGGAATTTATAGGCGTATCAAAAGAGGCGAGGGTCATCTTATGAATCAGTATATTTGACATAAGAGGGACATTAAAAAGGGGATAAGAAAAGCTAAAAGGACTATGAAATTAAAGTTGCTAGGGATTCTAAAACTAACAGCAAAAAGTTTTTTCCAGGTATATAAACAAAAGTCAGACAAAAAGATAGGTCCCCTT
>NC_069400.1:79473223-79481790 GCF_026875155.1 Cherax quadricarinatus | reverse complement strand
CTAATACTGCTCCCTCGTTTTACAAACCAGGATCACTGACACTAATACTGTTTTCCCTCGGGTTTAAAACCGTGTTCACTACACTAATACTGGCCCCTCGGGGTTACAAACAGTGTATCAGGACACTTACGCTCCCATGTTAAAACACAGTGTACACTGACACTAATATGCTCCCCCAGGTTTTAAACAGTGTATCACTGCCAATACTGTCCCTCAGTGTTACAAACACTGAAATTGACACTAATACTGCTCCCTCAGTGTTATAACACAGTGTATCACGGGACACTAAATACTGCTCCTCAGTTTACAACACGTGTTTTCACTGACACTAATACTGCTCCCTCAGTGTTACAACACAGTGTATCACTGACACTAATACTGCTCCCTCAGTGTTATAACACAGTGTATCACTGACACAATACTGCCCCTCAGTGTTAAAAACCAGTGTATCACTGACATAATACTGCTCCCTCAGTTGTTACAACACAGTGTATCACTGAAAACTAATACTGCTCCCTCAGTGTTTACAACACAGTTTTAATGACACTAATACTGCCCCCTCAGTGTTAAAAACCGTGTATCACTGACACTAATACTGCTCCCTCAGTGTTACAACACAGTGTATCACTGACACTAATACTGCTCCCTCAGTGTTACAACAGTGTATCACTGACACTAATACTGCTCCCTCAGTGTTACAACACAGTGTATCACTGACACTAATACTGCTCCCTCAGTGTTACAAACACAGGTATCACTGACACTAAAAACTGCTCTCCTCAGTTTTTACAACCAGTGTATCACGGGACACTAATACTGCTCCCTCAGTGTTACAACACAGTGTATCACTGACACTAATACTGCTCCCTCAGTGTTACAACACAGTGTATCACTGACACTAATACTGCTCCCTCAGTGTTACAACACAGTGTATCACTGACACTAATACTGCTCCCTCAGTGTTACAACACAGTGTATCACTGACACTAATACTGCTCCCTCAGTGTTACAACACAGTGTATCACTGACACTAATACTGCTCCCTCAGTGTTACAACACAGTGTATCACTGACACTAATACTGCTCCCTCAGTGTTACAACACAGTGTATCACTGACACTAATACTGTCTCCCTCGTGTTACAACCAGTGTATCACTGACACTATACTGCTCCCTCAGTGTTACAACACCGTGTATCACTGACACTAATACTGCTCCTCAGAGTGTTATAACACAGTTGTATCAACTGACACTAATACTGCCCAATCAGTGTTACAACACAACTACTGTATCACTGACACTAATACTGCTCCCTCAGTGTTACAACACACTGTATCACTGACACAAAAAATGTACCCAACTTAATATTTGCGAGTCTTGGCAACGGGTCCGTTGCTCTGAAGGGAAGAGGAAAGAGGTGGTGAAAAAGAGATAATAAAGGGAAGGGAGACTTAATAACCGTGGTAGGGAAAGATAAAATAAAGATAGATGAAAGTGAAAGAGGTGAGGAGTGATACGCAAAGTTTAGTAGGCAAGAGAGCAGTGTGAGAGTATAGGTCTCTGGCAGTCCTGAGAGATGCTGCCTAGGGAGAGTGAGAGATCTGCTAGGGAGATGTGAGAGATGCGCTAGGGAGACAATGAGAGATGCGCTAAGAGACGAGATGCTGCTAGAGAGACAGAGATGCTGCTAGAGAGACAGCGAGAGATGCTGCTAGGGAGACAGTGAGAGATGCTAGAGAGACAGCGAGAGATGCTGCTAGGGAGACAGTGAGAGATGCTAGAGAGACAGTGATAGATGCTGTTAGGGAGACAGTGAGAGATACTCCTATAAAGTGAGAGATGCTGCTAGACAGTGATAGATGCTGCTAGACAGTGATAGATGCTGCTAGACAGTGAGAGATGCTGCTAGACAGTGAGAGATGCTGCTAGGAAGACAGTGAGAGATGCTGCTAGGGAGACAGTGATAGATGCTGCTAGACAGTGAGAGATGCTGCTAGGGAGACAGTGAGAGATGCTGCTAGGGAGACAGTGAGAGATGCTGCTAGGGAGACAGAATGCCTGCTAGAGAGACAGTTGAGAGATTCTGGCTAGGAAGACAGTGATAGATGCTGCGAGGAGACAGTGATAGATTGCAGCTAGACCAGGAGAGGAATGCTGCTAGGATACAGTAGAGATTCTGCTAGGGAGACAGTGAGAGATGCTGCTAGGGAGACAGAGATGCTGCTAGGGAGACAGTGAGAGATGCTGCTAGACAGTGAGAGACGCTGCTAGGGAGACAGTGAGAGATGCTGCTAGGGAGACAGAGATGCTGCTAGGGAGACAGTGAGAGATGCTGCTAGGAAGACAGTGAGAGATGCTGCTAGGGAGACAGTGATAGATGCTGCTAGACAGTGGAGATTCTGCTAGGAAGACCGTGAGAGATGCTGCAGGAGACAGTGAGAGTGCTGCTAGACAGTGAAGATGCTCTGCTAGGGAGACCAGTGAGAGATGCTGCTAGGGAGACAGAGATGCTGCTAGGGAGACAGTGAGAGATGCTGCTAAACAGTGAGAGATGCTGCTAAACAGTGAGAGATGCTGCTAGACAGTGAGAGATGCTGCTAGGGAGACAGAGATGCGCAAGGGAGACAGAACATGCTGCTAGAGAGACAGTGAGAGAGCTGCTAAACGTGAAAGATCCGCTAGAGCGTGAGAGAGCTGCTAGGAGATAAGATGCTGCTAGGAGACAGGAGAGATGCTGCTAGGAGACAGATCTGCTAGAGAGACAGTGAGAGATTCCGCTATAAAGTGAAAGATCTGCTAGAGTGAGAGAGCTGCCATGGGAGATAAAGAATGCTGCTAGGGTGACACGAGAGATAAATGCAACTTCTATAGAGAGATGAGAGACCAGGAGCAAGAGAGTGAGCGGCGAGAATATAACCAAAGATGAACAATAATTTTTCTGTAGATGTGGATACAAATAATAATGGAAGTCCCCGCTTGCCTCACACTCTTACACTGATAGATTCTCAAAATAATTATTACGAGGAAACCATCACTGGAACTCCTCCTCCAGACCTTGAATACAATCATTGTTTATTTTGTTGTTATGGACTTGAAGATAAGGTGAAGGTACTGTGTTCCTCTGCTACAAGTGTTGTACACCACACCTGTCAGTGACTGTTCCTCTGCTACAAGTGTTGTACACCACACCTGTCAGTAACTGTTCCTCTGCTACAAGTGTTGTACACCACACCTGTCAGTGACTGTTCCTCTGCTACAAGTGTTGTACACCACACCTGTCAGTAACTGTTCCTCTGCTACAAGTGTTGTACACCACACCTGTCAGTGACTGTTCCTCTGCTACAAGTGTTGTACACCACACCTGTCAGTAACTGTTCCTCTGCTACAAGTTGTACACCACACCTGTCAGTGACTGTTCCTCTGCTACAAGTGTTGTACACCACACCTGTCAGTAACTGTTCCTCTGCTACAAGTGTTGTACACCACACCTGTCAGTAACTGTTCCTCTGCTACAAGTGTTGTACACCACACCTTCAGTAACCTGTTCCTCTGCTACAAGTTTGTACACCACACCTGTCATTAACTGTTCCTCCTGCACAAGTGTTTACACTCGACACCTGTCAGTGACTTCCTCTGCTACAAGTGTTGTACACCACACCTGTCAGTGACTGTTCCTCTGCTACAAGTGTTGTACACCACACCTGTCAGTAACTGTTCCTCTGCTACAAGTGTGTACAACCACACTTTGTCAGTAACTGTTCCTTGCTACAAGTGTTTATGTACACCACACCTGTCAGTAACTGTTCCTCTGCTACAAGTGTTGTACACCACACCTGTCAGTAACTGTTCCTCTGCTACAAGTGTTGTACACCACACCTGTCAAGTAACAGTTCTCGATACAAGTGTTGTACACACACCTGTCAGTGACTGTTCCTCTGGCTACAAAGTGTTAACGCACCAATCCCTGTCCAGTAACTTCCTCTGCTACAAGTGTTGTACATACCAACAACCTTCGTAACTGTTCCTCTGCTACTAGTGTTGTACACCACACCTGTCAGTAACTGTTCCTTCCTACTCTGCTACAAGTGTTGTACACCACACCTGTCATAAAACTGTTCCTCTGCTGCAAGTGTTACACCACACCTGTCAGTAACCTGTTCCTTCTGCACAAGTGTTGTACACCACACCTGTCAGTAACTGTTCCTCTGCTACAAGTGTTGTACACCACACCTGTCAGTAACTGTTCCTCTGCTACAAGTGTTGTAAACACACACCTGACCGTGACTGTTGTCCTCTGCTACAAGTGTTGTACACCACACCTGTCAGTAACTGTTCCTCTGCTACAGTGTTGTACACCACACCTGTCAGTAACTGTTCCTCTGCAGCAAGTATTTGTACACCAAACCTGCCAGTAACTGTTCCTCTGCTACAATTGTTGTACACCACACCTGTCAGTAACATGTTCCTCGCTTACAAAGTGTTGTACACCACACCTGTCCAGTGACCTGTTCCTCTTGCTAACTAAAGTGTTGTAACAACACACCTGTCAGGACTGTTCCTCTGCTACAAGTGTTGTACACCACACCTGTCAGTAACTGTTCCTCTGCTACAAGTGTTGTACACCACACCTGTCAGTAACTGTTCCTCTGCTACAAGTGTTGTACACCACACCTGTCAGTAACTGTTCCTCTGCTACAAGTGTTGTAACCACACACCTTCATGACTGTTCCTCTGCAACAAGTGTTTGTACACCACACCTGTCATAACTGTATCCTCTCTACACGTGTTGTACACCACACCTGTCATAAACTGTCTCTGCTACAAGTGATGTACACCACACCTGTTCAGTGACCCTGTTCCTCTGCTAACAAGTGTTGTATCACCACAAAACCTGTCAGTAACTGTTCCTCTGCTACAAGTGTTTGTCACCACACCTGTCAGTAACTGTTCCTTCCTCTGCCTACAAGTGATTTGATACACCACACCTGTCATAGTGACTTCCTCTGTTTTTCACAAGTGTTGTAAACCCCACCATGTCTGACCGTTCCTCTGCTACAAGTGTTTGTACAACCACACCTGACAGTAACTGTCCTTGCGACAAGTGTGTACACCACACCTGTCAGTAATGATCCTCTGCTGACAATGTTGTACACACACCTGTCAGATCGCGCGATGAGTTGCGGCGAGCATGCTGCTAACCACACACCCACCCTACCCAACTTGTGAGGTAGAGCAGGCCCACAACCCCCAGCCTCATACTATCCACAACACCCACTGTTACCTCAGCTACCCACTAATACCGTCGAGCTGCGCTACTCTCACTCAAACACAGCACACACCTGTCAGTACTGTTCACTCTCCGCACTAGCGCGAGAGTGATAGAGTGACGCGCCGCACGACCTCTATTAAGCGAAGAGAGTCCACACACACCAGTCGAGTGACACTACGCCCGCGAGACACAGCAGCCCTCTTCGCGAGTGCGAGGCGCGAGGCGATGGCGACAACCCCAACACTCTCTCTCCCCAAAACGTACACCTGCGCGCGCACACCACACACACACAAGCCCTCACGCATCGCTCACCACCCACGATATACCCACAGACATACACAATTCACTATGCATAATCTAGACGCAGCTCCTCCTCAACTACACATACATCACATCTACTCATCTCTCCTTCCTCTCCGAGAGCGCGCAGCACATCAATCCTCTATATATATCTCTCTAACTCTCTACTAACACACACAATCATCCACTGAATAATCGATGAGAGAGCGCGAGCGGTCTAAGAGATGGGGTAGGTATAATATATAATAAAGTTGATGTTAAAGAGATTATTGGTTGGGGGTATAAAAAAAAAGGTGATGTAGTTAGAGGAGTATGGTGGTATTAAATTAATAAGGTATGAGAGCGCGCGAGCTATACGTAAAGTGTTGGAGAGCGAGGCGCGAGCACCTATTTACCTCACTAAGACACACACTGCCCAGAGACAATAACAACTTATATTAGGTGTTTGCTACAAAAACTGGAAGTAGAATGTGATAAATAATGTGGTATTTAAAATAATAAGGTTATGGAAAGAGAAAGGGAGGTGTGGAGATAAAATAAGGGATTGTATGAAGAAGGTATTGGGGGGTATAATATAAGGATGTAATTTAAGAGAGTATTGGGGGTGTTATAATATAAGGATGTTAGAATAGAGTTTGGGTGGTATATATAAGGATGAATGGGAATAGATATTGGGGGTTAAAATATAAGATGTAGGGAATATGAGTATTGGGGTATAAATAAGGAATGGTTGGGGAAGAAGTATTGTGGTTATAATAAAATGGTAGGAAGAAGTATTGGGGTTAATATAAGGATGTAGGGAAAGAAGTATGGGTATAAATAGGATGTTATGAAGAGAGTATTTGGGGGTTATAATATAAGATGTTTGGGAAGAGAGTATGTTGGTAAATATAAGATGTTAGAAGAGATTATTGGGGTATAATATAAGTATTTATGGAAGATAGTATTGGGTATAAATATAAGGAAGTTATGGAAATGTTATTGGTGGCCTAAAATATAGGATTGTAAGGTAATAATTATGTGGGTATAATATAAGGATTTAGTAGAGAGTATTGGGGTATAATTATAAGAGTTAGTTAAGAGAGAATGTGGAATAATATAATGTATTAAAGGGAAAGGCGATTTTGTTGAAAAATAACCTTGTCAGAACGTTTCCTCGTTACTATGTTTACACCACAACTTCAGTAAATGTTCCCTGCACATGTTTTACACCACACATTCCATGACTGATTCATCTGCGCAAGTGTTTGTACACCACACCTCATAACTGTTCCTCTGCTCAAGTGTTGTACACCGCAACCTGTCAGTAACTTTCCTCTCTGCTGCAATGTGTACCACACCTGTCAGTAACTGTTCCTCTGCTACAATGTTAACACCACAACTGTCAGTAACTGTTCCTTGCTCAAGTGTTTACACCACACCTGTCAGTAACTGTTTTCCTCTGTCACAAGTGTTTGTACACCACACCTGTCAGTAACTGTTCCCTGCACAAGTGTGTACACCACACCTGTCAGTAAAACTGTTCCTTCTGCAACAGTATTGTACACCACACCTGTCAGTAACTGTTCCTCTGTTACAAGTGTTTTAGCACCACACCTGTCAGTGACTTCCTCTCAGCACAAGAGTTGTAGCAACACACCTGTCATACTGTTTCCACTGCTACAAGTGTTTACACCACACCTTCATAACTGTTCCTACTGTTACAAGTGTTGTACACCCCACCTGGTCAGAGACTTCCTCTCTACAATGTTGTCAACACACCTGTCAGTAGGACACATGTGTCACCAGTATCTGTGAGTCAACAACATTTACAACTTGATGTCTCACATCAAACAATTATCAATTATAATTGTTCATAAGAACGTTTTTCTTCATCTTCAAATAATATAACACTTTTTTTGTGTAGGTTTCCTGAAAGATACTTGATGTTAGAACAGTTCCAGGAAACCTCCCCGGGCACCGTTATCTCGCTGACAGACTCTGCGCTCCCCGGGCACCGTTCGCTCGCTGACAGGCTCTGACGATCCCCGGGCACGTTACTCTCGCTGACAGACCTGACGCTCTCCCGGGCACCGTGCTCTTATCGCTGACAGACACTGAGCTCCCCGGGGCAACGTTCTCACGCTGACAGACCTCTGACGCTCCCACGGCACCGTTCTCCATCGCTGACAGACTCAGACGCTCCCCGGGCAACCGTTCTCTCTCTCCACTACAGACTCAGACGCTCCCCGGCACCGTTCTCGTCTCGCTGAACAACTTCTGACTTCTCCCCGCACCGTTCTCACTCGCAGACAACCTGACGCTCCCCGGCACCGTTTCTCTCGCTGACAAGCCTGACGCTCCCCCGGGTCACCATTCACTCGCTGACAGACTCTGACGCTCCCGGCACCGTTCTCATCGCTGACAGACTCTGACGCACCCCGGCACCGTACGTCTTCTCCTCGCTGACAGACCTACGCACCCCGGGCAACCGTTCTCTCGGCCCGACAGAACTCTGACCTCCCCGGGCTCCGTTCACTCTGCAGACAGACTCTGACGCACTCCCGGCACCGTTCTCTCGCTGACAACTCTGACGCTCGCCCCGGGCCCCGTTCTCAACGCTGACAACTCTACGCTCCCCGGGCCCCTTCTCATCGCTGACAGACGCTGACTCTCCCCGGGCACCGTCTCTCGCTACAGAACTACGTCCCCGGCACCGTTTCTCTCGCTGACAGACTCTGACCCCCCGCACGTTCTCATCGCTGACAGACACTGACGCTCCCACGGGCACCCGTTCTCTCGCTGACAGACTCTGAACGCTCCCCGGGCACCGTCTCCTCGCTGACTAGACTCGGGATGTACGCTCCCCGGGCACCGTTCTCTCGCTGGACAGACTCTGAACGCCTCCCCGCACCGTTCTCTCGCTGACAGACTCAGACGCTCCCCGGGCACCGTTCTCTCGCTGACAGACTCTGACGCTCCCCGGGCACCGTTCTCTCACTGACAGACTCTGACGCTCC
>NC_069400.1:79448223-79468223 GCF_026875155.1 Cherax quadricarinatus | reverse complement strand
TACAGCACTATATCTGCCCTCCAGCACTATATTTGGCCTCTCCAGCACTATCTGGCCTCCAGCACTATATTTGGCCTCTCCAGCACTATATCAGGTCTCCAGCACTATATTTGGCCTCTCCAGCACTATATCAGGTCTCCAGCACTATATTTGGCCTCTCCAGCACTATATCTGGTCTCTCCAGCATTATATCTGACCTCCAGCACTATATTTGGCCTCTCCAGCACTATATCTGGCCTCCGGCAATATATCTGGCCTCTCCAGCACTATATCAGGTCTCCAGCACTATATCTGGTCTCTCCAGCACTATATCTGGTCTCAGCACTATATATGGTCTCCAGCACTATATCTAGTCTCCAACACTGTATCTGGTCTCCAGCACTATATCAGGTCTCCCGCACTATATCTGGCCTCACCAGCGCTATATCTGGTCTCTTCAGCACTATATCTGATTTCTCCAGCACTATATCTAGTATCCAGTACTATATCTGGTATCCGGTAGTATATCTGGTCTCCAGCACTATATCTGGTCTCCTCAGCACTATATCTGGTCTCCCCAGCACTATATCTGGTTTCCCCAGCACTATATCTGATCTCCAGCACTATATCTGGTTTCTCCAGCACAATATCTGGTCTCCAGCACTATATCTGGTCTCTCCAACATTATATCTGATCTCCAGCACTATATCTGGTCTCTCCAGCACAGTAGCTGATCTCCATCACTATATCTGGTCTCTCCATCACTATATCTGGTCTCTCCAGCACAGTATCTGGTCTCCAGCACTATATCTGGTCTCCCGTACTATATCTGGTCTCTCCAGCATTGTAAATGGCCTCTCTAGCATTATATCTGGTCTCCAGCACGACATCTGGCTTCTCAAACACAATATCTGTTCTCTCCGTCACTATATCTGGACTCTCCAGTACTATATCTGGTCTCCAGTACTATATATCTGGTATTTTCAACACTGTATATGGGCTCCAGGACTATTTTTAGTCTTTCCAGGACCATATCTGGTCCCTTTAGCACTGTATCTAGCCTCTCCAGTACTATATCTGGTCTCCAGCACTATATGTAGCCTCTCCAGCACTATATCTGGTCTCCAGCACTATATCTGGCTTCTCCAGCACTATATCTGCTCTCTCCAGCACTGCATATGGTCTCTCCAGCACTACATCTATCTTCTCCAGCTGGCTCGAGCATCCTTAAGAATCCACATCTCTCACTTGGAGATGGAAATAATTTTGCTTCTATAATGGACTAATACTCCGCCCTCCGCCCGGCCGGCCGCCTCAGCCGCCGCGGCCGCTACCATCACCTGAAATATCACAATCAACATCGTCACCTAAATAATGTGACTTAAAGCCAAGTAATGAGTATAGTCTGAGATACATTTAAAAGTTTCAAAAAGAATTTGGTGTTTTCGTCTTCCTAACAACAAGAACCATTACTATTGTGATCATTTTTGTCATTTTGTCCTATATCATGATCATTTTTTTCAACTAGAATCACATGTCCGTAAATACAATCACATTTGCTTTGTCTGCTTTCGAAGGTGAAGTACTGGAACTTTTCTTAATAATACCATATCATTTGAGACAGTTGGGTTCTACAATCTGAGGCAAAGGTCAGACCTGTACAAATTTTATTTTATAATACAATTTCTTGTGTCATGCCTGATATCTTATCTTCCATCTTGTTTCTGTGCTTGGTTTGCTATTATTTCATAACTTTAATAAAGATTTTGATCTTTCTGCTCTAGTTTTCACTGTTCTCTGTCCCGAGTTGTTCTGGCTTTCCTACCTTTGTTTATTCAATTCATGCTTGTTTAAATCTCTGCTGAGTCCCTGGGTTGACCTCTCCCATGTTGGTTTTAAAAAACCTTTTTTTTTTGTGTGTGTCCCCTGGCTCCTCGCCAGCCTCCATTAAATCAGTCTTTTCAATGGGTCTATTTTACCGTTTTTGAATAAAACTCTAGAACAATATGTGTGTATTTTGGGCCTCCTCGTGTATCATGCCGAAGACCCTCCCGTGTAGTTGTTCATTCCAGTTTTGTCTTTGTTTTGGATCTGCATGTTTTTTTCCTTACATTTTTCATGTTCGCCCAAAGTCATGTTTATCAACCTGTGTCATTACCAGATGAACATGCTCCCCTTTCCCAAGTGAGGTGCAGTGTGTGCAAAGGAAACGAGTGAGTTCGCGAGCGATCAACAATGTTAGTGCTGAAATTAAGACACATGTGCAACATCTGGGTATCTTTATTGTAGACGTTTCGCCATCCAGTGGCTTTATCAATACAAGTTCCAGGACATAACTTGAAGACAGTAGAACTATGTACACAATATGATTCTGAGAACATGTACATAACCTTCACTACTATGACAACTACTGCTACAACTAACCCTTCCCTTTGGGTAGGACCTACTTCCACTGGGGAATCCCGCCTACCAGTGACTATGCCCTCGTCTGCTACACGTCCCATTTCCACCTGACAGTATATAAGCGTCAGGCGCCTTGCCTCTGCTTCAGAATCTCCACGACTATGGTGCTCTTCGCACCTACTCCAAGGTTGAGGGACTGATTACTTCATCTTCTGTACATAGTTCTACTCTCTTCAAGTTATGCCCTAGAATTTGTATTGATAAAGCCACTGGATGGCGAAACGTCTACAATAAAGATACCCAGATGTTGCACATGTGTCTTAATTTCATCTTGTCGGTATTGTATACCATTCTTGTACAATGTTAGTACTCACTAAGTTGCTTGCTTAATTTAGTGGATTTAAGGCCTATCGAGTACAGGAGATCATTAAGGCTGTATATAACCTGTCCACCACGGATCAAGAATACTTCGATACCTTAAATGGTGGCTTAACGCTGTATGCGTGTTTATGAGGCAATACACACTGTGTGTGTGTGAGTGTGGTGTGTGTGGTGTGTGTGTGGTTTTGTGAGTGTGGTGTGTGTTGAGTGTGTGTTACTCACCAAGTTGTACTCACTAGTTGAGGTTGCAGGGTCCGAGTCCGCCTCCTGGCCCCGCCTCTTCACTGATCGCACTAGGTCACCTCTCCTAAACCGAGAGCTTTAGGCTAACCTCTCCTTAAAGCTAGTATGGATCCACCTCCACTACCTCGCTTCCCAAACTATTCCACATCCTGATACTCTGTGGCTGAAGAAATACTTCCTAACATTCCCTGTGATTCATCTGATTCTTCAGCTTCCAACTGTGTACCCTTGTTTACAGTGTCCAAACTCTGGAACATCCTGTCTTTGTCCACCTGTCAATTCCCTCTCAGTAATTGTGTATGTCCGTTATCATGTCCCCCCTTTCTCTCCTGTCTCTCCATGTCGTCAGGTTGATTTCCCTTAATCCTCTCCTCGTAGACAAACCTCTTCGCTCTGGACTAGTCTTGTTGCAAAAACCTTTGCACTTTCTCTAGTTTCCTTTACGTGCTTGGCTAGTGTGGTTCCAAACTGGTGCCGCATACTCTAATAGGGCTTTTTTTTTCTAACGTACCCGGTGTACTGGGTCCTGATGATTCCTTATTAAGATGTCGGAATGCTGTTCTGTGGTTTGCTAGCGCCCATATGCTGCAGCAGTTATTTGGTTGATGTCGCTTCAGGAGATGTGCCCTTTGTTATACTCACCCAAGATCTTTATTCCTTGATTGAGGTTTGTAGTCTCTGGCCCCCTAGACTGTACTCCGTCTGCGGTCTTCTTTTTGCCTTCCCCAAATCTTCCATGACTTTGCATCTTGGTGAATTGAATAACTCCATGAGCCAATTGCTGGACCAGGTCTGCGAGCCTGTCCAGATCCCTCTGAAGTTCTGCCTGTCATCGATACGAGTTGTATCACTGAGCACCTAATTACGCTCCCTCAGTGTTACAACACATTGTATCTCTGACACTAATACGCTCCCTCAGTGTTACAACACAGTGTATCCACTGCCACAATACTGCTCCCTCATTGTTACAACCCGAAGTGTAACACTGACACTAATACTGCTCCCCTCAGTGTTACAACCCATTATCAACTGACACTAGATCCAGCTCCCTCAGTGTTACAACCCCGTGTAACACTGACACTAATACTGCTCCTCAGAGTGTTATAACACAGTTGTATCAACTGACACTAATACTGCCCAATCAGTGTTACAACACAACTACTGTATCACACTGACACTATACTGCTCCCTCAGTGTTACACACACTGTATCACTGACACAAAAAAATGTACCAACTTAATATTTGCGATCTTGGCCAACGGGTCCGTTGCTCTGAAGGGAAGAGAAAGAGGTGTGAAGAAAGAGATAATAAAGGGAAGGGAGACTTAATAACCGTGGTAGGGAAAGATAAAATAAAGATAGATGAAAGTGAAAGAGGTGAGGAGTGATACGCAAAGTTTAGTAGGCAAGAGAGCAGTGTGAGAGTATAGGTCTCTGGCAGTCCTGAGAGATGCTGCCTAGGGAGAGTGAGAGATCTGCTAGGGAGACTGTGAGAGATGCTGCTAGGGAGACAATGAGAGATGCTGCTAGAGAGACAGAGATGCTGCTAGAGAGACAGAGATGCTGCTAGAGAGACAGCGAGAGATGCTGCTAGGGAGACAGTTCTAGATGCTAGAGAGACAGCGAGAGATGCTGCTAGGGAGACAGTGAGGATGCTAGAGAGACAGTGATAGATCTTGTTATGGAGACAGTGAGAGATACTCCATAAAGTGAGAGATGCTGCTAGACAGTGATAGATGCTGCTAGACAGTGATGGATGCTGCTAGACAGTGAGAGATGCTGCTAGACAGTGAGAGATGCGCTAGGAAGACATGAGAGATGAGCTAGGGAGACATGATAGATGCAGCTAGACAGAGAGAGATGCTGCTAAGGGAGACAGTGAAGATGCTGCAGGGAAGACAGTGAAGATGCTGCTAGGGAGACAGAATGCCTGCTAGAGAGACAGTTGAGAGATTCTGGCTAGGAAGACAGTGATAGATGCTGCGAGGAGACAGTGATAGATTGCAGCTAGACCAGGAGAGGAATGCTGCTAGGATACAGTAGAGATTCTGCTAGGGAGACAGTGAGAGATGCTGCTAGGGAGACAGAGATGCTGGCTAGGGAGTCAGGAGAGATGCGCTAGACATGAAGACGCTGCTAGGGAGACAGTGAGAGATGCTGCAGGGAGACAGAGATGACTGCTAGGGAACAGTGAGAGATGCTGCTAGGAAGACGTGATAGATGCTGCTTGGTAGACAGTATAGATCTGCAAGACAGTGGAGATTCTGCTAGGAAGACCGTGAGAGATGCTGCAGGAGACAGTGAGAGTGCTGCTAGACAGTGAAGATGCTCTGCTAGGGAGACCAGTGAAGATCTGCTAGGGAGACAGAGATGCTGCTAGGGAACAGTGAGAGATGCTGCTAAACAGTGAAGATGCTGCTAAACATTTGAGAGATGCTGCTAGACAGTGAGAGATGCTGCTAGGAGACAGAGATGCGCAAGGGAGACAGAACATGCTGCTAGAGAGACAGTGAGAGAGCTGCTAAACGTGAAAGATCCGCTAGAGCGTGAGAGAGCTGCTAGGAGATAAGATGCTGCTAGGAGACAGGAGAGATGCTGCTAGGAGACAGATCTGCTAGAGAGACAGTGAGAGATTCCGCTATAAATTTGTTTCGGAAAGGGTTTGAAATTGTTGTTTAGGGGAACGGGGTCCCCCCTTTAATGTTTGGAGCGGGTTGGGTGTGTTTTGGGGGGTTGTGTTGTGTTTCTGGGCGCGGCTGGGTGTGTTTTTGGGGGTTGGGTTGTGTTTATAAAATTATTTTTTTCCATAATCATTTTCTTTAGGAAACCCTTTGCCCAAAACCTCGGGGTTTCCCTTTTTAAAACGGTCATGGTGGGCCAAAAGGGGAAAACCCCGGGCCCAAAGGGGTTTCCTTTAAAAGCGGTCAGGGTTGTTTCAATTGGGGGCCTAAATTTGGCTTTAACCCTAAATGGGGGTTTTTATGGAATAAATTTTTTGCCGGAGGCAATTGTGCCCCCTTAAAGGGCATTTGATTAAGGGAACCTAAAGGGGTGGTTTTCAAAGGGCGTTTGTCCATAAACCCCGGTTTCTTTTTTTCAAAAGGGTAATTGGAAGGGGTAGGCTTTCCAGGAACCCGGTAGGGGGGTCTCTTTAAAAATTTTTTCCCTTCATAAACATCATTCTCAATGGAGACCCGGCCCAGGGGTTTAGTTTTTATGGGAGACCCGGCATGGGTGGTTTTCCCAGGGAGACGCGGTCATGGGTGGTTTTCATGGAGAGCGGCCCTTGGGTGGTTTTCCCATGGAGCCCCGGGTCATGGGTGTGTCTTCAGGGGAGACGCGGTCAGGGGTTTGGTTTATTGGAGACCGGTCAGGGGTGTGTTTCATGGAGACGCGGTCATGGGTGGTCTTCAGGAGCCCCCGGGTCGGGTGTTTTTTATCCCATGGGGGGGGACCGGTCATGGGTGGTCTTCAGGGGGGCCCGGGTCAGGGGTGCGTCTTCATGGAGACCGGCCCATGGGGTGTTTTCTAGTTTTGTGGGTTTCCCTTTCCCAACCCTTTTGGCCTTTTCCTTGAATAAAATTCATTTACCCTCCAGGGGAAATCGAATTTTACGGGTTTTCCATGACCCCCCGGATTCATTAAAAAACCCAATTTTTTGAAATTTAAAATTTTACCGGATTAAATTTTAAAACAATTTTAAATTAAAAAAGATTAAATTTAAATTTAATTTATTGAGTTTTAAAAAAAAAAATTTTTTAAAACAAAGTGTTAAGTCAAATTTTTGAAGTGACTTGTTACAAAATGAATTTTAAAAAGGTTTTTTAATACACAATTTTTAAAATGTGATTTTTCCCCCCCCAAACATTGTTACAAAAAGACCAGCGACATTGTTGCACAGAAAAACTGACATTGTTACAAAAGACAAGCTGACTTGTTACACGGGACCAGTGACGGTTAAAAACAGACCACTGACATTTTTAAAACAAAACCAGCTGACAGTGTTACACAGACCAGTCCCAGTGTTAGGCCCCCAAAAGCTGACAGTGTTACACAGACCACTGACAGTGTTACAGGGGCCCCACTGACACTTTTGTTACCCCGGTGACCATTTAAAGTTTAAATTTTACACCTTAATACATTCCAACGATCACTGACAAAAAAAAAGACGTCAGTGTGAGCGTCACCGTCGCTTACTGTGGTGGTGAGGTTTGACTTTTTTTAAGTGAACGAGAACCAGCCCCCCCCCCAAACCCCCCCCTCCCTACTTTGGGTTTAAACAATAAAATTTTTTTTCCCCCTTTCTTTTAACTTTTTTCCGGTGATTATGGGAGGGAGGGGGGGTCCCCATCTGTTACTCTCCCCCGTTTTCCCACCAGCTGCAGTGTCCGGGGTTTGGGTTTAAATTGCTTAGTTTGGAGTGGATCGTAAAGGGTGCCCCCCTTGGCAAACCCACCTGGTGGAAACCATTGGGTGGTTAATATTGGGTTTTTAAAACAGTGGGGGTTTACTACCTGAGGTCACTTTTTGGGTTCTGGAATGGGACGGGATGGTACCTCGCTGGAACATGGCGTTCTGTTTCCTGTTTAAATGGGAACTTTTGATAAACTTAGCTTTGTTCGTGTGAGCCCCCTGGGGGCTCGCCCTAAAAAGTTTAAATTCCTTTTTTTTATAGGCTGTGAGGACAGTGGCGGGGCAGTGGTTTCCCTTTTATTTTTTTTTTAAAAGGTCCCCTTTGTAGTTTCCCCCCTTTCCATCTTTTTTCACTTCCTATATCACTTAACAGGGATGGGAGGCAGGATAGGGGTTATTTCCAAAACACCCTTTTTCATTAGCCCTCCCGAACCGATTTCAAACCCAATTTCCTGTGTGGACATCTTGTGGTAGTAAACCAGACCTTTCCTCAACCAGGCGTTTGGGGGCTGGGGTTGGGCCCCTGGCCCTGAAATCTTTCCCTGTTTCGGAGTTGAGTCACGGGGACAACTCAGGCTGGACTTTTCTCTTTCTGTAAACTGAAAAGAATGTATTTTTTTTTTTTTAAACTTGGCAGTGTTTTTTTTCCCCTTCCCTATCACACTGTAAATGGTTGTAAAATTTCTTACCATTGTTAAAAAGGGGACTGCGATTTGTGTGTTAAGCGATTTCAATGGTTTGGGGTTTGGGGTTTTTTGGGCATTTTTAAAAGTTAGTCCCCTTGGAAAACCCGCGTTCCCCCGGGCCCTTGAGCCGGAATTTCAGGATGGTCCAAAAAAGACCATGTTTTTTTACAGTCTTGGCCCGACGGGCTATAAAACTGCCCGAGTTTTTAAACAACAGTCAAAGGCTCCCTGTTGGTGATCTTGCAACCCAATGAAATTGTGTATTCCAGATTCAAATGACAAAGGGTGGGTAAAAAGGAAAAGGTGGGGGTAAAAGTGATAGGCTTTTGGGAAAGAGTGATAGGGTGGTGGTACAAGTTATAGGGTGGTTGGAAAAAGTGATAGGCTGGGGAAAAAAGTATAGGCTGGGGTACAAGTGATTGGCTGGTGGTTTCAAGTGATAGGCTGGTGGTTCAAAGGGAAAAGGGTGGTTTGGGAAAGGATAGGTGGGGGGGGGAAACGGAAAATGAAAAGGCTGGTGGGTACAGGATAGGCTGGTGGTAAAGGATAGGCTGGGGGAAAAATGATAGGTGGTGGTAAAGTGATAGGAGGGGAAAAAAGTGATAGGCTGGTGGGAAAAAAGTGTTTGGTGGTTTGGGACAACGTTAAAGGGTGGTGGTAAAAATGGATATGCTGGGGTACAATGATAGGGTGGGGTACAAATGAAAGGGTGGTTTGGGAAATGATAGGCTGGTGGAAAAAGTGATGGGGTTTGGGACAAGTGAAAGGCTGGTTTTTACAAGTGAAGGTGGTGGGACAAAGGGTAGGCTTGGGGACGGGGAAAAGGCTGGTGGGCAAATGTTTGGCCCGGGGGTTTAAAGTGATAGGTGGGGGTAAAATGTTGGCGGTGGAAAAAGTGGGTAGGGTGGTGGGACAAATGTTGGGGTGGACAAGTGGTAGGCTGGTGGAAAAGTGATAGGCTTTGGGGTACAAATGATAGGCTGGGGGGTACAAATGATTGGTGGTGGTACGAGTGATTGGGTGGTGGTACCAAGTTGATAGGCTGGGGGTACAAGTGATAGGCTGGGGTACAAGTGATAGGGGGGTGGCAAAAGGGTAGGTGGGGGTTTCGAGTGATAGGCGGTGGGACAAGTATTTGGGTGGGGTACCCGTGAAGGCTTTTGGACCAGTAAAAGGCTTTTGGGGGACAAGTGATAGGCCCGGTGGTACAAGTGATAGGTGGTGGTAAATTTATTGGCTGGGGTACAAAGGGGAAAGGGGGGGTGGTACCCTTAATGAATAGGGGGTGGTACAAATTTATTAAAGGGTGGGGTACGGTGATAGGTGGGGTCAAGTGATAGGCTGGGGTAAAGTGATAGGGGGGTGGGACAAGTGAAAGGCGGTGGTCAAGTTTATAGGGGGGTACAAATGATAGTGGGGGGTTTCGTTGATAGGATTGGGGGTACAAAATGAAGGCGTGTACAAGTGATAGGCTGGCGGGACAAGAGAAACTGGGGGTTCAAATGGAAAAGGCTGGTGGGCAAGTGATGGCCCTTGGGGGGTACAAAAGGGTAGGCTGGTGGTACAAGTGATAGGCTGGGGTAAAAAGTAAAAGGGTTGGGGTAAAAAAAAAAATAAAAAGGCTTTGGGGGTACAAAGGGTAGGCTGGGTACAAATGATAGGCTGGGTTAAAAAGGATTGCGGTGGTACCAAATGATAGGCGGGGTACAAGTGATAGGGGGGGGTCCCAAGTGAAAATAGGTTGGGACAAATTTATAGGTGGTGGTACGAGTGATGGGGTGGTACAAATGTGGGTGGCTGTGGGGGGGACAAAATATAGGTGGTGGTACAAGTATAGGGGTGGGGTAAAAAGTGAAAGGCTTTGGGGGTAAAAAGTGAAAGGGGTGGGGGGTTTTAAAATTGTGATAGGCTTGGGGTACAAAAGGGGTAGGGGCTTTTGGTTGGAAAAAGTTAAAGGCGGTGGGACAAAGGGGTAGGCGGGGGTACAAGTGATAAGGGTGGGGTACAAGTGATAGGCAGGTGGGGACAAAATGATAGGCTGGGGTACAAATGTTTGGTGGTGGTACAAATGATTTGGGGTGGTGGGACAAGTGATAGGCAGGGGTACAAAAAATTGGCTGGTTGGGAAAGTGATAAAGGGTGGTGGTACAAATATAGGGTGGGGTACAAATGATAGGGGTGGTGGGACAAATGATTTGGTGGTTTGGGACAAATGATAGGGGGGTGGGACAAATGATAGGTGGGGGGTACAGTGAAGGCCCAAAAAAAAGGGGGGGTACGGATAGGGGGGTGGTACAAATGATAGGTGGGGTACAAGTGAAAGGCTGGGGGTACAAGTATGGTGGTGGTAAAGTTATAGGCCCGGTGGTACGGGGATTTTGGGTGGGGGAAAAGGGATAGGGTGGGGACAAGTGAAACTGGGGTACCCAAATTTATAGGCTGGTGGTACAAGTGTAGGGCTGGCGGTACAAGTGATAGGGTGGGGTACAAATGAAAGGTGGGGGGTACGAGTGATAGGCAGGTGGGACAAGTGATAGGCTGGGGGTACAAATGTAGGGGTGGTACGAGTGATAGGGTGGTGGTACAAAATGATAGGAGGGGGTACAATGATAGGTGGTGGTTTCAAGGATAGGGGTGGTGGTAAAAAGGTTAAAAGGCTGGGGGACAAATGGGTAGGGTGGTGGGAAAAGGGGTTGGCTGGGGTACAAGTGTAGGCTGGGGGTTTCAAGTGAAAGGGGCAAAAAGGTGGGGCAAGTGATAGGTGGTGGTTTCAGGATAGGGGTGGTGGGACGGAGGGTAGGCGGTGGTAAAGTGAAAGGCTGGTGGAAAGAGTGATTTGGGGGGTGGGTTTGGTGGGGGCGAGTGATAGGGTGGGGTTTTACAAGTATGGCTGGTGGTACAAGTGATAGGCTGGTGGTAAAGTGATAGGCCCGGTTGGGCAAATATAGGCGGTGGTTAAAAAATGATAGGGGGTTACAATGAAAGGCTGGTGGTAAAGGGGATAGGCAGTTTGGGACAAGTGATTGGGTGGTGGTACAAGGGTAGGCTGGTGGTTTTCAAGGTAGGGCCGGTGGTAAAAATTATAGGTGGTGGTACAAATGATAGGCTGGGGGTACAAGTTGATAGCGGGTACAAGTGATAGGCTGGTGGTACAAGTGATATGCTGGTGGTACAGTGATAGGCAGGTGGTACAAGTGATAGGCTGGTGGTACAAGTGATAGGCAGGTGTATCTCTGTATGGTGGTGCCACACTGTGGCTGCACTGGATATTAAGCCACTGTCATCCCACTGGTTAAATATACCTGTTAAAATACATCGGTGTGTAAATGTTGTTTTATGTATCAACAAACATGTCTTGCAACATAAACTACATGTCATCATAAACATCACACAAATTACACATAAACAAAGGCAACATCAAACATTTCTCACTCTCCGGTTCTACATTACAAACAAACTCACAAATTGAAAGTAATAACTGATGGTCGCTTCTAAACATCTCATCTCTTCACTCTCGGACTCCTCTCTTCTCACTCTCGCATCTCATCTCCTCCTCCTTGTCATCTCTGCTCGCTCTCTCGCTCTCTCTCTCTCTCTCTCGCTCTCTCGCTCTCTCGTCTCTCTCGCTCTCTCGCTCTCTCTCTCTCTCTCTCTCTCTCTCTCTCTCTCTCTCTCTCTCTCTCATCCTTCCCAGCTTTGAGCTCTATCTCCTATTCTCTACTACTCTTACTACTACGACTACCATTACTACTACCACTGTTGCTACTGCTATTACTACTGCTACTGTTACTACTACAGTTACTCCTAGTAACGGTATTACTAATGTTACTACTGCTGTTACTACTGCTGTTACTACTGCTACTATTATTACTGCTACTATGATTACTGGCACTCGAGTTGCCTCTTGACTTGTGTAGTAAAATGGTAAGACTGGTGACTGTCTTTCCCTTAAGGTTGAAAGAGCATTCAAGAAGGATTCACCTCGCTCACACGAGGCTCTTTTCTCAGCCATCACATATACGAGTCATCTTCCAAAAAATTTATGTCTTTCCCAGCCATCTTCTCTTTATTTTTTTTTTAACCTTATGCCTATGAAGCTTTACAATGGCCTTGCTTTGCATATTGTTTGCCTCATCCAGCGTACTCTTACACTGGTGTGTCTTACTCCTGATTATCAACCTCTTCTTTACTTAAGTCTTGATAATGCTCCAGAACTGACCGAATGTTTGGTTGTTTATAACACTGTGATGGTTTGTGACAAGTTAGGAACTCGAACCTACGAACTCTGAGTCTTCTTCGACCTGAGAGTACGTTTGTGAACATTCGCTTGTTTCTGCGAATTCTAAACATCATATATATATATATATATATATATATATATATATATATAATATATAATTATATATATATATATATATATATATTATATTATATATATATATATAATATATATTTATATATATATATATATATATTATATATATATAATTATAATATATATATTATATATATATATGTTTTATATATATAATAATTATAATATATATATATATATTATATATATAATAATATAAAATTATATATATAACTGATTCTGCTTAAATATATAAATTAAAATAGAATATATTTACTAATATACTATAATATTTATATATATCTTATATTATATTATAAGTATTATATAGTTAAATTTTATTATATATATAGTATAAATTATAAATAAAATTAAATAAATATAAAAACACTGATCTCTGCTGAAGGAGACTCGAACCACGAACCTTAGGACAAGGTACGCAGTGCTTTACCAATCTACCCACCATGGACCAATACCTTGGCGTGTAGCATCCGCTACACGTTGATCCAAGGCAGCCAGCTTTCAGGGAGAAGGCTTACAGCTTTTCATCTCATCCCCTGCATGCATCAGCCTTACTAGAGATTTGAACAATGCAAGGAATTCGCGAGAGCATGCGAAATATACACAAACACCTGATCTCTGGCATGAAGGGAGACTCGAACTACGAACTTAGACAAGGTAACGCAGTGCTTTACCAAACTACCACAATGGACCAATACTTGGCGTGTACACCGCTACACGTTTGTCCAGGCAGCCAGCTTGTGTGCCTGCGACAGCTACAGGCTGTATCATCTCATGCCTATAGTATAGTGTTTGATATATATGCATAGTATCGCATATCATGCATAATATATATAATATATATTATATATAATAATATTATATTTTATATATATATAAATACGATATACAACTATATATAATTATATATATCATATATAATATATTATTATATTTTTATATAATATACTATATATATATATATATATTATATATATATATAGATATATATATTATATATATATATATATATATATATATATATATATATATATATATATATATTATATATTTATATATTATATATATATATATAATATATTATTTATATATATTATCTAATTTATAATATATATATATTATATATATAATATATATATATATATATATATATATATATATTATATATATATATATTATATATATATATATATATATATATATATATATATATATATATATATATAGTATAATATATATATATATAGTGTTTAGAATTCGCAGAACAAGCGAAATGTTCACAAACGCTACTCTCAGGTCGAAGAAGACTCAGAGTTCGTAGGTTCGAGTCTCCTAACTTGTCACAAACCATCACAGTGGTTATAACAACCAAACATTCGGTCAGTTCTGGAGCATTATCAAGACTTAAGTAAAGAAGAGGTTGATAATCAGGAGTAAGACACACCAGTGTAAGAGTACGCTGGATGAGGCAAACAATATGCAAAAGCAAGGCCATTGTAAAGCTTCATAGGCATAAGGTTAAAAAAAAATGAAGAAAATGATGGCTGGGAAAGACATAAATTTTTTGGAAGATGACTCGTATATGTGATGGCTGAGAAAAGAGCCTCGTGTGAGCGAGGTGAATCCTTGAATGCTCTTTCAACCTTAAGGGAAAGACAGTCACTAGTCTTACCATTTTACTACACAAGTCAAAGAGGCAACTCGAGTGCCAGTAATCATAGTAGCAGTAATAATAGTAGCAGTAGTAACAGCAGTAGTAACAGCAGTAGTAACATTAGTAATACCGTTACTAGGAGTAACTGTAGTAGTAACAGTAGCAGTAGTAATAGCAGTAGCAACAGTGGTAGTAGTAATGGTAGTCGTAGTAGTAAGAGTAGTAGAGAATAGGAGATAGAGCTCAAAGCTGGGAAGGATGAGAGAGAGAGAGAGAGAGAGCGAGAGAGCGAGAGAGCGAGAGAGCGAGAGAGCGAGAAAGAGAGAGAGAGAGAGAGAGAGAGAGAGAGAGAGAGATTTAGAAGCGACCATCAGTTATTCTTTCATATTTGTGAGTTTGTTATGAATTGTTAGATCCCGGAGAGTGAGAAATGTTTGATGTTGCCTTTGTTTATGTTGTACATATTGTGTATGATGTTTATGCTGTGCATGTAGTTTATGTTGCACATGTACATGTTTGTTGTACATAAACAACATACACACGATGTATTTTATGTACTGGTTATTTAAACCAGTGGAGAATGACAGTGGCTTAAATATCCAGTGGCAGCCACAAGTGTGGCACCACCATACAAGAGATCACCTGCCTATCACTTGTACCACCAGCATATCACTTGTACCACCAGCCTATCACTTGTACCACCAGCCTATCACTTGTACCACCAGCCTATCACTTGTACCACCAGCCTATCCTTTCACTGTATCCACCAGCCTTATCACTTGTACCACCAGCCTATCACTTGTACCACCAGCCTATCACTAGTACCACCAGCCTATCACTTGTACCACCAGCCTATCACTTGTAGCACCTGCCTATCACTTGTAGCACCTGCCTATCACTTGTACCACCAGCCTATCACTTGTACCACCAGTCTATCACTTGTACCCCAGCCTATCACTCGTACCACCAGCGTATCACTCGTACCACCAGCCTATCACTTGTACCACCTGCCTATCACTTGTACCACCAGCCTATCACTGTACCACCAGCCTATCACTTGTACCGCCAGCCTATCACTTGTACCGCCTGCCTATCACTTGTACCGCCAGCCTATCACTTGTACCGCCAGCCTATCCCTTGTACCACCAGCCTATCACTTGTCCACCAGCCTATAACTTGTACCACCAGCCTATCACTTGTACCACCAGCCTATCACTTGTACCGCCAGCCTATCACTTGTACCACCAGCCTATCACTCGTACCACCTGCCTGTCACTTGTACCGCCAGCCTATCACTTGTACCACCTGCCTATCACTCGTACCACCATCCTATCACTCGTACCACCAGCCTATCACTTGTACCGCCAGCCTATCACATTGTACCACCAGCCTATCACTTGTACACCAGTCTATCACTTGTACCACCAGCCTATCACTTGTACCACCAGCCTATCACTCGTACCACCAGCCTATCACTCGTACCACCAGCCTATCACTTGTACCACCAGCCTATCACTTGTACCACCAGCCTATCACTCGTACCACCAGCCTATCACTTGTACCACCAGCCTATCACTTGTACCACCAGCCTATCACTTGTACCACCAGCCTATCACTTGTACCACCAGCCTATCACTTGTACCACCAGCCTATCACTTGTACCACCAGCCTATCACTCGTACCACCAGCGTATCACTCGTACCACCAGCCTATCACTCGTACCACCAGCCTATCACTTGTACCACCTGCCTATCACTTGTACCACCAGCCTATCACTTGTACCACCAGCCTATCACTTGTACCGCCAGCCTATCACTTGTACCACCTGCCTATCACTTGTACCGCCAGCCTATCACTTGTACCGCCAGCCTATCCCTTGTACCACCAGCCTATAACTTGTACCACCAGCCTATCACTTGTACCGCCAGCCTATCCCTTGTACCACCAGCCTATCACTTGTACCACCAGCCTATAACTTGTACCACCAGCCTATCACTTGTACCACCAGCCTATCACTTGTACCGCCAGCCTATCACTTGTACCACCAGCCTATCACTCGTACCACCTGCCTGTCACTTGTACCGCCAGCCTATCACTTGTACCACCTGCCTATCACTCGTACCACCATCCTATCACTCGTACCACCAGCCTATCACTTGTACCGCCAGCCTATCACTTGTACCACCAGCCTATCACTTGTACCACCAGTCTATCACTTGTACCACCAGCCTATCACTTGTACCACCAGCCTATCACTCGTACCACCAGCCTATCACTCGTACCACCAGCCTATCACTTGTACACCAGCCTATCACTTGTACCACCAGCCTATCACTCGTACCACCAGCCTATCACTTGTACCACCAGCCTATCACTTGTACCACCAGCCTATCACTTGTACCACCAGCCTATCACTTGTACCACCAGCCTATCACTTGTACCACCAGCCTATCACTTGTACCACCAGCCTATCACTCGTACCACCAGCGTATCACTCGTACCACCAGCTATCACTCGTACCACCAGCCTATCACTTGTACCACCTGCCTATCACTTGTACCACCAGCCTATCACTTGTACCACCAGCCTATCACTTGTACCGCCAGCCTATCACTTGTACCACCTGCCTATCACTTGTACCGCCAGCCTATCACTTGTACCGCCAGCCTATCCCTTGTACCACCAGCCTATAACTTGTACCACCAGCCTATCACTTGTACCACCAGCCTATCACTTGTACCACCAGCCTATCACTCGTACCACCTGCCTGTCACTTGTACCGCCAGCCTATCACTTGTACCACCTGCCTATCACTCGTACCACCATCCTATCACTCGTACCACGAGCCTATCACTTGTACCGCCAGCCTATCACTTGTACCACCAGCCTATCACTTGTACCACCAGCCTATCACTCGTACCACCAGCCTATCACTTGTACCACCAGCCTATCACTCGTACCACCAGCCTATCACTTGTACCACCAGCCTATCACTTGTACCACCAGCCTATCACTCGTACCACCAGCCTATCACTTGTACCACCAGCCTATCACTTGTACCACCAGCCTATCACTTGTACCACCAGCCTATCACTTGTACCACCAGCCTATCACTCGTACCACCAGCCTATCACTTGTACCACCAGCCTATCACTTGTACCACCAGCCTATCACTTGTACCACCAGCCTATCACTTGTACCACCAGCCTATCACTCGTACCACCAGCGTATCACTCGTACCACCAGCCTATCACTTGTACCACCAGCCTATCACTTGTACCACCAGCCTATCACTTGTACCACCAGCCTAGCACTTGTACCACCAGCCTATCACTTGTTCCACCAGCCTATCACTCTTACCACCAGCCTATCACTTGTACCACCAGCCTATCACTTGTACCACCAGCCTATCACTCGTACCACCAGCCTATCACTTGTACCGCCAGCCTATCACTCGTACCACCAGCCTATCACTTGTACCACCAGCCTATCACTTGTACCACCAGCCTATCACTTGTACCACCAGCCTATCACTTGTACCGCCAGCCTATCACTTGTACCACCAGCCTATCACTTGTACCACCAGCCTATCACTTGTACCACCAGCCTATCACTCGTACCACCAGCCTATCACTTGTACCACCAGCCTATCACTTGTACCACCAGCCTGTCATTTGAGATCTGGAATACACGAATACACTTGGTTGCAAGATCTTCCAACAGTGAGCCTTTGACTGTTGCTTCCAACTCAGCAGCTTATAGCCCAGTCTGGCGAGACTGTGACATACATGGTCATTTTGACCATCCTGAAATTCCGGCTCAATGGCCTGGGAACGCAAGGTCTTCCAAGGCACTAACATAAAGGTGCCAAACCCCCAACACCAAGCCATTGAATCGCTTAACACACAAATCAGCAGTCCTTGTCAACAATGGTAAGAAATTCACAACCATTTACAGTGTGATGAGGGAAGAAAACAACACTGACCAAGATAAAAAAAAAACATCAGCATTCTTCTTCAGTTTACAGAAAGAGAGAGTCCAGCACTGAGTTGTCCAGTGACTCAACTCCAGAAACAGGAATGATATCAGGGCCAGGGCCAACCACAGCAACCAAACGCCTGGTTGAGTATGGTCTGGGTTACTACCACAAGCCATGTCCACACAGGATTCGTTAGAAGTCGCTTCTGCAGGGCTAATGAAGAAAGAGGTGTTGTGACTAACATATCCTGCCTCCCATCCCTGTTAAGTGATATAGAAGAGAGTGCAAAAAAGATGGAAAGGGGAAGCTAGCAGGTGACCATTTAAAAAAAAAATAAAAGAAGCCACTGCCCCGCCACTAGTCCTCACAGCCTATAAAAATGAGATAAGCTACTTAGGGCAGAGCCCTAGGATGGCTCACACAGAACAAAGCAAAGTTTATCAAAAGTTCCTATTTAAACAGGAAGTCAGAGACGCCATGTTCCAGCGAGAGTACCATCAGTCACCACTTCCAGAACCAAGAGTGACCTCAGGTAGTACCTCCACTGATAGACAACCACAATATGAACCACACAAATGTGCCACCAGGTGGTTCGCCAGAGGGGTCACTTGACGATCCACTCCAATCTAAGCAATGTAAACCACCTGGACACTGCAGCTGGTGGGAACACGGGGAGAGTAACAGATGGTGACCCCTCCCTCCCTCCTATAATCACCGAGAACAAAGTTAAACGAATGGGGGAAAATCTTCATTGTTTAAGCCAAAGTAGGGAGGGGGAGGTGGGGGGGGACTGGTTCTCAGTCAGCTTAAACCAGTCAAACCTCACCACCACAGTAAGCTGACGGTGACGCTCACACTGACGTCTTTTTTATTGTCAGTGATCGCTTCTGGAATGTATTAAGGTGTAATTAAACTTCAGGCTGGTCACCTGTGTAACACAGTGTCAGCTGCTCTCTGTAACACTGTCAGCTGGTCTGTGTAACACTGTCAGCTGGTCTGTGTAACACTGTCAGCTGGTCTGTGTAACACTGTCAGCTGGTCTGTGTAACAATGTCAGCTGGTCTGTGTAACACTGTCAGCTGGTCTGTGTAACAATGTCAGCTTGTCTGTGTAACAATGTCAGTTTGTCTGTGTAACAATGTCAGCTGGTCTGTGTAACAATGTCAGCTGGTCTGTGTAACAATGTCAGCTGGTCTGTGTAACAATGTCAGCTGGTCTGTGTAACAATGTCAGCTGGTCTGTGTAACAATGTCAGCTGGTCTGTGTAACAATGTCAGCTGGTCTGTGTAACAATGTGAGCTGGGAAATAATCACAATAATTGTGTGAATGAAGACAATTATAAATTATTCATTTTGTATCAACGTCACTTCAAATTAATTAGAACTTCACCACTCGTTTGTTATTACCTGTTATTAGTTTGTAAACTCTTAATACCTTGGAAATAAATTAATCTAATTTTTCAATAAACTTGTTTCAACTGTAAGTCAAGGTAGGTCGAGTGGCACACTGGTCAATTCTTGACCTCCGTCGGGTCACTGACCTGTAATATACGAGTATCGTGGAGGTACAAGTGAAATGATTCACAGAAGGCCAAGTGGTAGAGGAACCGACAAGACTAGAAAACACACCCATGACCGCGTCTCCATGAAGACGCACCCATGACCGCGTCTCCATGAAGACACACCCATGACCGGTCTCCATGAAGACGCACCCATGACCGCGTCTCCATGAAAACACACCCATGACCGGGTCTCCATGAAGACGCACCCATGACCGCGTCTCCATGAAGACACACCCATGACCGGGTCTCCATGAAGACGCACCATGACCGCGTCTCCATGAAGACACACCCATGACCGGGTCTCCATGAAGACCACCCAGACCGC